>QRFJ01000722.1:747028-1067392 GCA_006176705.1 Cocos nucifera | reverse complement strand
AATAATAAGAATCAGATCTAAAACATATCAAGATTTGATTGAGATCAAGAGAAAATTTTTGAAATATATCTCTTGATCTAATCAGATTTGAACGAACCTGGACCGGGAAATCAGGATTTTCTTCATCTACCAAGGTAGTGTATGGATCTAAGTAAATAGTAGAAGTCTAATTTATTTAAAAATGAAACTCTTAAATAAATTGATTATGTCTAATTATAAAATCTAACTAGAAACTTTGACTCTCTAATGAAAGATGTCTGCGTCCAACCCACTAGCCCGTATCCTGGATACTCATAGACTGACCAGACTTAACTATAATGATTGACTCCAGAACTTTAAAATTATTTTGGATTTTGAGAAGTTGACTAAAGTGTTGGAATAGGATCCTCCCACCTTACCAGCCCATCCATCTGCTGATCAGAGAGTGTCTCTCGAGAAGTGGATGGATGAAAATAACAAAGTCAGGTACTATATGTTGGGCTCGATGTTTGATGAGATTCAGGCCAACATGAAGATATTAAGACTAGTCGCCAAATGTTGGCTCACCTACAAGAGTTATTTGATGAATAGAATTGCACAGCCAAATATTAAGTCACTAAGAGACTATTTAAGGCTTAGATGCTTGATGTGCAGTCGATCCAAGACCATTGTCTGAAGATGATCAAGAACTTAGAAGAGCTTGAGAAGCTCAATGTCAAGTTAGATTAGGATCTACAGATTGATAAAATTCTACAATCCTTGATTGATGCATAAGGATAGTTCATCATGAACTACCATATGCATAAACTTCAGAATACCTTGGCTGAACTTATGAACATGCTAGTTACTACTGATCTTTCTATGAAAGGTTCTAAAGGCTTAGTACTAGCTATGGAGTAAACTTTTTCCAAGAGAAAATCTTTTGGGAAGAAGAAGAAGTCCACGAAGAAGCAGAAGGTGGATGGTGGGAAGAAGAAGAAGACAAAGCTAATGAAGAAGACCGTTGACAAAGAAAAATATTTTCATTGCAATACTGATAGCCACTGAAAGTGGAACTATCTTTTGTACCTAGCCGGCTTGAAGAACAAAAAGGAGGTAAGTTCTTCTGGAGGTATGCTCATTATAGAATCTAATCTTATAGTCTTTTTTGCATCCAGTTGGATGCTTGACTCTGGTTCTAGTGCTCACTTGTGCACTTCTATGCAGGGTCGTGAGGATAGCAAGAGACTGAGGGATGGTGAGATGATCCTATGCTTTAAGAATAGAGAAAGAGTTGCTACTATGACCGTGGAAACCTATCCTCTATGATTACCATCAGGATTAGATTTAGTTCTTAGGAACTATTTTTATGTGCCTACAGCAAGTAGAAATTTGATTTCTATTTTATGTTTAGCACAAGAAGACTATGTAATTAATTTTCTTAAGTACCATTGTAATATTCTTTATGAAAGAAATAAAATTGTAGATGGTTTCCTTATAAATGATCTCTACCAGTTACATATTGATGTTTCTATTTTTAATATCAAGCAAAATGTGAATGCCATAGGATCAAAGTGACCTAGGGATAGTCTAAATGATAGGTATCTTTGGAACCTTAGGCTAGATCATATAGCTAAAGACAAGGTTAACAAATTAGAGAAATTCGGGCTATTGAGTCCGTTGACTTTCGAGTCATGTCCAATTTATGAATCATGCCTTCATGGCAAAATGACCAAGCTTTCTTTTGTAGGACATGAAAAAAGGGCCACAGACCTGCTTGCCCTAGTACATATATGCGGTCTATTTGATATGCTAGCTAGGGGCAATTATGTCTACCTTATCACCTTTATTGATGATTTATCTTGGTACAGGTATGTGAATTTGATGCGACATAAGTCTGAAGCTTTTGAAAAGTTCAAGAAATTTAGACTTGAAGTAGAAAAGCAAACAAAAAAATCTATTAAGGTTCTTCAATTAGATCGAGGAGGTAAATACCTTAGCCAGAAATTTTGAGACTTCTTAAGGATAATGGCATAATCTCTCAATGGACTCCACCTGAAATGCCATAACTCAATGGGATTTCAGAATGGAGAAATCAGATCCTATTAGATATGATCCAATCCATAATCAATTTCATGGACCTTCCTAAGTTTCTTTGGGGACATAGTTTGATGACTGCTATATATTTATTGAATAGGATTTCCTCTAAGACCATTCCTACCATACCGTATGAGATATAACATTGTAAGAAAATAAGTCTGAGTCATCTCAGAATTTGGGATTGTCTGACTTACGTCAAGAGACAACAGACGGACAAATTAGAGTCCAGGTCCTTTAGAGCTTAGTTTATTGGATATCCTAAAGAGTCATTAGGATATTATTTCTATCTTCCAGAAGATCATAATGTGATTGTGAGTCGACATGCCATCTTTTTTGAAAAATAGTTTATTCAAGATGGTGGCATCGAAAGATAGATTAGACTCGAGGAGAAAGTCTCTGATGAGAAACAAGCAAAGGAACCTATGGAACCCAATTAGATTGAGCCAACCTAGATGCTACCTCCTCCACCTCGTAGATCAAGTAGAATTTTCTATCCTCCTAAAAGATACTTAAGTACTATATCAGAAGATGTAGAGAAAATATTTCTCATAAGAAATGGGGTTCATGGTAATGATCCCAAAACTTATGATGAGGTGATATCAGATATCGACTACGAGAAATGGTTAGAGGCAATGAGGTCAGAGATTGACTCAATGTGTTCGAACCTAGTCAGGATCTTGGTAGATCCACCTGAAGGTATAGTATCTATTGGGTGTAAATGGATCTTTAAGAGAAATATAGATGTCGACAAAAATATAGAGACATTCAAAGTAAGACTTATAGCAAAAAGGTATAGTCAGTACGAAGGCATTGACTATCAGGATACTTTTTCACCAGTAACCATGCTCAAATTCATCCGCACATAGCTTGCTGTTGCAGCCTATTCTGATTATGAAATATGGTAGATAGATGTGAAAATAGCATTCTTAAATGAATATCTCGAGGAAGATATCTATATGGAATAACCTCTAGCTTTCACATCCAGTGATAGTGATCACAAAGTATGCAAGCTGCAAAGGTCCATATATGGACTTAAGCTAGCATCTCGGAGCTGGAATGCTTATTTCAATGATGTAATCAAATTATTTGGATTCATTAAGAATGAGGAAAAGCCCTATATTTTCAAAAAGATCAGTGGGAGCATTATTGTCTTCCTCATACTGTACATGCATGACATCCTCCTAATTGAGAATGATATTCTCATGTTGACTACAGTCAAAATGTGATTGTCAAAGGAGTTCTCTATGAAAGATCTAGGAGAGGTATCCTTTATTATAGAAATTAAAGTCTATAGGGATAGACCAAATATGATGCTGGATCTCTCACAAAAAATGTACATAGAGGAGGTGCTGAAGAGGTATAGCATGGAAAACTCTAAGAGGAGTTTAGTACCCTTCGGACATGACATTCATCTATCCAAGAAGATGTGCCCTAGCACACCTAAGAGGATCGAACACATGAGCAAGATCCCTTATGCTTCAGCAATAAGGAGTCTCATGTATGCCATGCAATGTACATGATCTGATATTGCCCATGCTGTGAGTGTCACGATCCGGTATCAGTCAAATTAAGGCAAAGAGCACTGGACTTCTGTGAAATATTTTCTTAAGTACTTAAGAAGGACTAAGGATATGTTTCTAGTCTTTAGTAATGGAGAACTCTAGATCCAGGGGTATACAGACTTAGATTTTATGTCCGACATAGTTGATCGAAAGTCAACATCTGAAAGTTTATTTATTTATAATTATGGAGTTGTCAATTGAAAGAGTTCCAAGTAGATAGTGATAGCAGACTCCACCATGGAAGCAGAGTACATTCCTACATCGGAGGCTACAAAGAAGGCATTTTGGCACAAGAAGTTCACCTTAGAGCATGGAGTGATGCCATCAAATGTCATCACTCTATACTGTGACAACAATGGTGCCATAGCCCTAGCTAAAGAGCCAAGGTCTCACCAAAAATCCAAGCACATCGAGCGGAAATACCACCTCATTGACGATTACCTCGAGAAGGAATATGTTGAGGTCAAGAGAGTCAACACTACAGATAATGCAACTGACCTATTGACAAAGCCATTGAGTCAGTAGATGATCAAAGCCCATCTTGAGAAGATGGGACTTAGATTTGTAGCTAATTAGCTTTAGGTCAAGTGAGAGTTTATTAGATGTCTGTCCTAGAAGCTAGATTGGCTAAACACTTATAATATACTTCTAAGGATAATTTTATAATTTTAACTATAAATTAATAAATGAAGTATTTTTTATCATAGTATGTATTTAAAGTGTCTGTGATACATCCATTGAGTTAATGGTAATGATAATTCATATTTTTAAGAGTTAAAAATTTGAGACATGAATTTTCATAATTAAATCATAAATAGCTCTCGACCGTAAAATCATCACGAGGATGGTGATCGATCCGGATGGTTGGTATACAATCACTTTCATAGGATAGATGTATCTTGAGTCTATGGTGTGGAGACACTAGAGCGAGAGTACAGGTACTCGTTAGAGAATGAGAGCACTGAGCGTGACCATCTCGAGCAGTCATAAGAAAGTCTACCTTCTCATCGATGACTGACTCAATGCTGCAGTGGTGTGTTTGATTCTTTGACCTGAGGTGCATCAATAGTTCATCTTGATGGTGTTACAGTTTGACTATACCATAACTCGATCTCCTAGCCATTCGAAATTCTGAGGTGTATGTTGGCTATAGCATGTTCATTATAGGAATTGGATTGCACCAATAGGAGATCTATCTACGTCAGTAGATGAAGAGTAGCCCAATGGTAATCATGAGATTGAGTCCCTAAGTCCATGGCCATGGCAGAATGAAGATGATAGAAAGAGTTTCTATTAGGTTTTCACACTAGACTCGAATCGAATGATTAATTCATATGATGGCTATTGGATTTGACGAGTTCAGCTTAACCCTAATCCTATCGGAGCTCAAGATAGAAGAACCCAATCACACAGGTAGCTACAATGAGAGGTTCACTTTCGATTCTGATGGGTTGCCATCATATACTGCTATATGTCATTGGTGGATTTTGGGAGCAATTAGAATGATTTAGATAATCGATCATTCTTATTGTATGAATCAAAAAAAATTTGGTCCATCGAAAGATGTTTCGATGGTATCGATGATAGAGTTCGTGATATATCTCATTACCATATGAAACTAAATCTAATTGGATCACAAAAATAAGAGTTTGGGTCTGGATGTCATCAATTGGACTAACTCAGTTCAATTGATTTGGATTAGATCCAATTAGGTTCAAGAAAATTATGCTAGTACATGATTAAGCCTAACATTCTTTCTTTGTAATCATTTTGGTTCATCTTGACTGAGCCAAATTTATTTGGGCTCACTCAAGAACCTCAACTTAGTCTGACTGAAGCTTGTCCAAATCAGAAAAAGATTATCTTATTCATTAGATGGATTTAAGATAATACCTGCCAATTTCTATCACCTGCTAATTCCTATTTTTGGACATAGGTCAACAGTTGACCCTGGACATAAGGACATAGGGCCATGTGTCATGCGCCTATAGAAGAGCACCTGAAGCTATTGTCCCACTACTAAAAGAGGCAAGAGAGAGGGTGCATGCCACCCTAGACATGTGCCCCATATGGATAAGGGATGGAGTCCCATATAGATGTGACTCTAGGATTTCTTGATGTGTTTTAATACCTAGGCACCAAAGGTTTTTTTAATTTTATCTAGTCTTAGCACCACCTATATGGATTTTTGAGGGACTCTCATCTCATTGGATCAGATAACATCATCCCACCAATTAGATTTAGACCTGATTGAATGAAGGCCTCTGATTGGCCGGGATGACATGGCACTGCATGGCATAATAGGGTCTATTTAAACCCTATCTGCGCTTAGGATTAAAAATTCTTGCATAATTTCCATGCCCCAAGGCTACCTCTCTCTCTTCCATGCTCCATCTAATCCTCTCTCTGCCCTCTCCATGCCGAAGGAGTTGGGCACGGGTTCAAGTACTATCCAAAGAAGAAAGGTGCCCAGATCAGAAAGAAGGCAGCACTGCTGAAAGAGATGACTGCTGCTTCTTCAAAAGAAATTTTGAAAAACTTCAAGATCAGATCCAGATCTAATTTTTAAAGAGGTGATTCAAAAGGAGAAGACCTCCAGATCCTATCCAAGTGGACACTAGTGGAGGCTAGGTGCGTGCGTTGCTCCTTCCAGAACCTCAAGAACAATCAGTATCATCATAGGATAATCTAATTACCCAATACAAGGTATGAAATTAAATTTAATTTAATTTTATTTTTATTTTTATAGTATCAGATCTTTAGGATTAGATCCGAGATGTCTCAGATCTGAATAAAATCATAGAAAAAAATTTTAAAATATTTTATTAGATCTAATCAGATTTAAACAATCCTGTGCCGTGAAAATAGAAATTTTCCTTCAGTAATAATTCAAAAAGATGATAGAAGAAGAAAGCTAGGCTCAATCATTCGCTAGCACGATTACCTTAAAATAGATTGGATCTAATCCAAATCAATCAAACTGGATTAGCTTAATTGATGACATCCAGACCCAAATTCTTATTTGTGTGACCTAGTTAGCTTCAGTTTCGTATGGTAATAATATATGTCATGATCTCTATCATCAACATCATCAAAATACCTTTCGATGGATCAGTACTCTTTTGATTCATATAAGTAGAATGATCGATCATCAAAATCATTCTAATTGCTCCCAAAATGCACTAGTGACACCTAGCAGTATATAGTGGCAATCCTTCAGAGTTGAAAGTGAACTTCTTAGTGTAGCTACCTATATGATTGGGTTCTTCTATCTTGAGCCTCGATAGGAAAAGGGTTAAGGTGAACTCGTCAAACCCAAAATCAATTGATTCGAGTGCAATGTGAAATCCTAATAGAAACTCTTTCTATCATCTTTACATTGCCATGGCCATGGGCTTAAGGACTCAATCTCATGACTTTAATAGGGCTACTCTTCATCTACTGAGGTAGATAGATCCCCTATTAGTGCAATCCAATTCCTACAATAAACATGCTATAGCCAACATACACCTCAGAGTTTCAAATGGCTAGAAGATCGAGTTATGGTATAGTCAAACTATAACATCCTTAATATGAACTACTGATACACCTCAGGTCTAAGAATTAGATACACCATTGCAGCATCGAGCCAGTCATCAATAAGAAGGTAGACTTTCTTATGACTGCTCGAGGTGGTCATGCTCAGTGCCCTTGTTCTCTATTAAGTACCTATATTCTTGCTCCGGTGTCTCCACACCATAGACTGAAGACACATCTATCCTAAGGAATGTAGGTGGTGTGATGCTTCCAAGCCTTGGAAGGCCATGGGCAGAGCCAGGGTGAGGGCTCTAGGGAGGCTAGGATAGATGTGGTCCTAAGGCTAGGACAGGAGTTATCTTAGGATGGAGGCGGCATGTAACTCTCCATGGGCTTGAGATTCGGGAATTGAGGGCCTCAAGTGGCTTAGTTGGTGCTTCGGAGATCTGAGATTTAAGGTGGAGCAAGAAACCAAAGTTGGGGAATCAAGACTGTAGAAAGAAGATTTTCTGTAGGTTAGCCGACTTAGTCTAAAACTGGGCGGCTAAGTCTCAAAGCACCAACAAAATAGAAAGGTCGAGTTTTGCGACTACAGGCATGGCATAGGATTGGGCCGGCTCAATTCCAGACTGAGCCGACCCAGTGGAGCCTAGTCGACTCAGTGCTGAGACTGAGCTGGCTCGGTGCGCGGGTAGAGTTACCTGAGGGTCTATTTTGGGCAAGGATCTGGGTTGATCCTAAGGGTTTTAAGGCCTGGTTTGAGAGGTCTTAAGAGGGCTAATTCATGTGTGCATTTGGATTACATCCAGGAGATGAGAGCATGCAAGACTTAGGCTCGGTGAGTGCTTTCATGTATTAGGTTAGCCTAAGGGAGTTTTTGAGCTGGGGTTTATTAGGGTTCATGTGGGAACTCTAGGGTATATAAATCAGGATATTATAACTTTTACAAAAAGGAAAGAAATACAATTGAGATTTTCTCCATAACTCTTCTCTCTGGTTCCAACATCAAAACCCTAGCTTCTTTCATCTTTCTTAGATTTTTTTTAGTTTGCTGGATTAACACCCAGGTTCATGCAAGAGATTGAATCTACGGCTGTGGCACCCAACAGCTGTAGAAACAACAATTGGTATCAGAGCCAGGTTAAGCATGAAGGAGAAAGAAGATCAATTTTCAGTAGAGATCAGCAGCGAGATTCAGATCTAAAGGCTTTCTCCGGGCTTTGTGAGGAAGGAAGAGATCACAGGGCTACTATCCACCATCCCTAGTTCAGGTACTTGTCAGATCTATCTATTTGCTTTTACTTGATTCGGATTGATCAAGAAAAATAGCGGGTTGAAGGTAGGATTAGAGAAGTTTGATGGAAAGAAAAGATTCACGATGTGGATGGTAAGGGTGGAGGATCTGCTGGTTTAGATGAGGTTGGATATGGCCTTAGAACATTGGTCAGAGGAGATCACAAACAAGGAGTTGGTGTCCTTGGAGAAAAGGGCATGTGCCATGATTAGGGCATGTTTGGTGAATGAGGTTTTGTATGATGTGTTGGAGGAGAGAACACCTAAGCGATTATGGTCGGGGTTGCAGTAGTTATACATGGAAAAGAACATGTGCAATAAGTTGATGCTGAAGAAGCAACTGTATAGCCTTTAGATGTAGGAGGGTGAGGATATTGTGGGGCATATTCAGCAGTTTGATCGAATGAGCATGGACTTGCTCAATATAGGGATGGATTTAGAAGAGGATGACAATAGTCTATTATTGCTGTGTTAGCTATCCAGGAGCTTCGATCCGTTGGTGACAACTTTACTGTATGGTAAGGAGACACTGGTGTACGAGAAGATCGTATCAGTGCTCAGGTCCAATGAGCAGTGGGAATGGATGATGAAGAGGGAGGTCTTCCAGGAGAGTCTTATGATTTTAGAGAAGCACAAGAAAGGGAAGAAGAAGGACAAACAGAGGGGCAGTAAGGGGTCCAATAGATGCTTCAAGTGCAGAGAAGCAGGATACTTTAAGTGAGAGTGTCCACTTTGGAAGAAGTGCAAGAAAAAAGAATGCTCGAATTCCATCAGTATAGTCACTGAAAGTAAAGATTCGAATGAGCTCTTGATGGTCTTGGAGGAGTCCATAAGATGTGGTGTATCTAAGATGATTTTGGATAGGTTTGCGAAGTGTAGAGGGTCTGAAGGATCAGCGATGGTGTTCGAGGTACGACGGTAGGCCCAGCAGTGCAGTGTTGGGTGGCTGACCTCAGAAGACTCAAAAATAGAGTTAGCTTATGCGGCATCAAGAAAACTTTAGCTCTAGGTGGAGCACCGGGCAAAGGTGGCTTCACTAGTGGAGGAAGCTATGACATAGGTTCAGAGTAGGGGGTGCAGAGGAAGGACCTATATCCCAGCACCAGTGTTGGAGCTGTACAGATCCAAGTGAAGAGGATTGTGCAGGAAGATAGGCATGGCTCTGAGGGGACAGTGTCAGATGGAGCATTGGGATATGTAGCAAGTGCTGGTAAAGGAAAGGAACGTTGCATGATCTCTAGGGAAGTTCAGGATAAGTGATGCAGCTGCCAAGCAGAAGGATACCTACAACTCCAAAGGTGGTGCAGAAAAATAAGCCAATGACTTCAACAGTGGAGGAGGTCATCCTGAAGGACTTAAAGGGTTGAAGAAGAATGGCAGTGGCAAGGTGAGCACGAGGGGCTATCAGGTCATGCAGGGATAGCAGGATCGTACAGGAGGAGTTGCCAGGTGTGCCAAGGCTTGGGCACACCAAGGTGGAGATTGTAGGTGGTGTAGTGCTCCCAAGCCTTGGGAGGCCATGGGCAGAGCCAGGGTGAGGGCTCCAGGGAGGCTAGGACAGGTGTGGTCCTAGGGCTAGGACAAGAGTTATCTTAGGATGGAGGCGACATGTAACTCTCCATGGGCTTGAGGTTCGGATATTGAGGACCTCAAGGGGGTTGGTTGGTGCTTCGGAGACCTAGGATTCTAGGTGAAGCAAGGAACCAAAGTCGGAGATTCAAGACTACAGAAAGAAGATTTTCTACAGGTTAGTCAGCTCAGTCCAAAATTGGTTTGACTATCTCAGAGCATAGGCAAAATAGAAAGATCGAGTTTCGGGACTGCAGGCATGGCACAAGACTGGGCCGGCTCAGTTCCAGACTGAGCTGACCCAGTGGAACTTAGTCAGCTCAGTGCTGAGACTGAGCTGGCTCAGTGCGCGGGCAGAGTTATGCAAGGGTCTATTTTGGGATAGGATCTAGGTTGATCCTAGGGGTCTTAAGGCCTTGTTTGAGAGGTCTTAAGGGGGCTAATTCATGTATAAATTGGGATTAGATTCAGGGGATGAAAACATGTGAGACTTGGGCTTGGTGAGTGCTTTTACGTATTGGGTTAGCCTAAGGGAGTTTTTGAGCTGGGGTTTATTAGGGTTCATGTGGAAACTCTAGGACATATAAACTAAGACATTGTAACTTTTACAAAAAGGAAGGAAATACAATTGAGCTTTTCTCCTTAACTCTCTTCTCTCTTCTCTCTGGTTCCAACACCAAAACCCTAGCTTCTCTCATCTTTCTTAGATCTTCTTTAGTTTGCTAGATTAATACCCAGGTTCACGCAAGAGATTTGATCTATGGCTGTGGCTCCCAGCAGCCATAGGAACAATAAGAAAGCGATCGTACACCAACCTTCTGAATCGATCACCATCTTCGTGATGATCCTACAGTCGGAAGTAGTTTATGAGTTAATTATAAAAAATTATCTTAAATTTTCAATTTTTGAAAATATAAATTGTCATTACCATTAACTCAAAGGATGTATCACAAACACTTTAAATACACAATGTGATAAAAAATAATCTTTTTATTAATTTGTAGTCAAAATTATAAAATTATCTTAAATGTGTGTTACAAGTGTTTAGCCAATCTGACTTCTAGGGCATACATTTAACAAACTCTCACTTGACCTAAAGCCAATTGGCTACAAATCTAAGTCCCATCTTTTCAAGATGGGCTTCAATCTTCTACTAGCTCAATGGCTTTGTCAGTGGGTCAGCTGCATTGTCTGTAGTGTTGACTCTCTTAACCTCGATGTATCCCTTCTCGAGGTAATCGCGGATGAGGAGGTATCACTGCTCTATGTGTTTGGATTTCTGATGAGACCTTGGCTCCTTAGCTAGGGCTATGGTGCCATTGTTGTCATAGTACAGAGGGACGGCATCTGATGGCATCACTCTGAGCTCTACGGCAAACTTTTTATACCAGAATGCCTCCCTTACAGCCTCCGACGTAGCGATCTACTCTGCTTTCATGATGGAGTCTGCTATCACCGTTTGCTTAGAACTCTTTCAACTGATAGCTCCACCATTATTAATAAATAGACTTTCAGATATCGACTTTCGATCATCTATGTCACACATAAACTTCAAGTCTGTATACCCCTAGACCTAGAGTTCTCCATTATCAAAAATTTGAAACATATCCTTAGTCATTCTTAAGTACTTAAGGATACATTTCACAGAAGTCCAATGCTTTTCATCTAGATTTGACCGATACTTGCTCGTGACACTCACGGCATGGACAATATCAGGTCGTGTACATAGCATGGCATACATGAGGCTCCCTTTTGCCGAAGCATAAGGAATCTTGCTTATGCGTTCAATCTCCTTAGGTGTGCTAGGGCACATCTTCTTGGGAGGATGAATGCCGTGTCTAAAGGATACCAATCCTCTCTTGGAGTTTTCCATGCTTAACCTCTTCAGCACCTCCTCTATGTACATTTTCTGTAAGAGATCTAACATCCTATTCGGTCTATCCATATAGATCTTAATTTTCAGAATAAAGGATGCCTCTCCTAGATCTTTCATAGAAAACTCCTTAGATAACCACATTTTGACTGTAGTCAATATGGAAATATCATTTTCAATTAAGAGGATATCATCAACGTACAGTATGAGGAAGATAACAGTACTCCCACTGATCTTTTTAAAAACATAGGGCTCCTCCTTGTTCTTGATGAATCCAAATGATTTAATTATATTATTGAAATGAGTATTCCAGCTCCGAGATGCTTGCTTAAGTCCATATATAGATCTTTGCAGCTTGCATACCTTGTGATCATCATCACTAGATGTGAAACCTAGCGACTATTCCATATAGATATCTTCCTCAAGATATCCATTTAAGAATGTCGTTTTCACATCCATCTGCCATATTTTATAATCGAAATAGGCTGCAACAACAAGCAATGTATGGAATCACTTGAGCATGGCTACTAGCGATAAAGTATCCTGATAGTCAATGCCTTTGTGCTGACTATACCCTTTTGCTATGAGCATTGCTTTGAATGTCTCTACATTCCCATAGACAACTATCTTTCCCTTGAAGATCCATTTACACCCAATAGGTATTATACCTTTTGGTGGATCTACCAAGGTCCAGACTTGATTTGAATGCATTGAGTCAATCTCTAACTTCATTACTTCTAACCATTTCTCGGAGTCCATATCTAATATCATCTCGTCATAGATTTTGGGATCATCATCATGAACCCCATTTTCTGTGAGGAATATTTTCTTTACATCTTCTGAGATAGTACCTAGTATCTTTTAGGAGGATGGAAAATTCTACTTGATCTATGAGGTGGAGGAGGTAGTATCTTGGTTGGCTCAATCTGATTGGATTCCATAGGTTCCTTAGCCCATGGCTCTTGGGAGACTTTCTCCTTGAGCCTAATCCACCTTCCAATGGCGCCATCTTGAATAAATTGCTTTTCAAGGAAGATGACATGTTGACTCACAATCATATTGTGATCTTTCGAGAGATACAAATAATATCCTAATGACTTTTTAGGATATCCAATAAACTAAGCTCTAAAGGACCTAGACTCTAATTTATCCATCCGTTGTCTCTTGACATGGGTCAGACAATCCCAAATTCTGAGATGACTCAGACTTGGTTTCTTATTATGCCATATCTCATACGGTGTGGTAGAAATGATTTTAAAGAAAATTCTATTCTATAAATATGTAGCAGTCATAAGACTATGTTCCTAAAGAAACTCAGAAAGGTTCATAAAATACATCATGGATCAGACCATATCTAATAGGATCTGATTTCTCCATTCTAAAATCCCATTGAGTTGAGGCATTTCAGATGGAGTTCATTCAGAGACTATGCCATTGTCCTTAAGATAGTCTAGGAACTTCTGACTAAGGTATTCTCCTCCTCAATCTTATCGAAGAATCTTAATGGATTTTTCTGTTTACTTTTTCACTTCAAGTCTGAATTTTTTGAACCTTTCAAAGACTTCAGACTTATGTCACATCAAATATACATACCGATACCGAGACAGATCATTAGTAAAGATGATGAAGTAGACATAATTGCGCATGACCGGCACATCAAATGGACCGCACACATCTATGTACTAGAGCGAGTAGGTTTATGGCCCTTTCCCCATATCCTAAAAAAATGAGCTTAGTCATGTTGTCATAAAGGCATGATTCATAAATTGGATATGACTTGAAAGTCAACGGACTCAATAGCCTAGATTTTTCTAATTTGTTAATCATGTCTTCAACTATATGACCTAGCCTAAGGTGCCAAAAATACCTATCATTTAGACTATCTCTAGGTCGCTTTGATCCTGTGGCATTCATGTTTTGCTTGATATTAAAAATAGAAATGTCAATATGTAATTGATAAAGACCATTTATAAGAAAACCACTTGCAATTTTATTTTTTTTATAAAGAATATTATAATGGTCTTTAAGAAAACTAATTACATAGACTTCTTGTGCTAAACATGAAACTAAAATTAAATTCTTACTTACTGCAGGCACATAAAAAAAATGTCTAAGAATTAGATCTAATCCTAATGGTAGTCGAGAAGGGTAGGTTCCCACAACCAGAGCAGCAACTCTTGATCCATTTTTTATGCATAGGATCATCTCACTATCCCTCAGCCTCCTGCCATCCTCAAGAGCCTACATAGAAGTGCACAAGTGAGCACTAGAATCAGTGTCAAGCACCCAACTAAATGCAGAAGATACAATAAGGTTAATGAGCATACCTTCAAAAGGACCTGCCTCCTTCTTGTTCTTCAGGCTGGCCAGGTAGATAGGATAGTTCCACTTCTAATGGCCGTTAGTGTTGTAATGAAAATATTTTTCTTATCGACGGTCTTTTTCTTTGGCTCTATCTTCTTCTTCTTTCCACCATCCATCTTCTGCTTCCTCATAGACTTGTTCTTCTTTCCAAAAGACTTTCTCTTAGAAGAAGTCTACTCCATAGCAAGCACTGAGCCCTTTGAACCTTTCATAGAGAGCTTAGCAGTAACCAGAATATTCATAAGTTCAGTTTAGGTATTTTAAAGTTTATGCCATGGTAGTTTATGATGAACTGCCCATACGCATCTTTCAAAGGTAGCAGAATTATATCAATCTGCAGATCCTAATCTAACTTGACACCAAGCTTTTCAAACTTTTTTAAGTCCTTAATCATCATCAAACAATAATCTTGGACCAACTACCCATCATGCATCCGAGCCTTAAAAAATCTTTTAGTGACTTGTACTTAGCTGCGCAATTTTGTTCACTAAACAACTCTTACAGGTGAGCCAATATTTTATGGCTAGTCTTAATGTCTTCATGTTGGCACTGGAGCTCATCAGACATCGAGTCCAACATGTAATACCTAGTTTTGTAATCTTCATCCATCCATTTTTTTAGAGATACTCTCTGATCAGTGGACAAACGTGCTAGTAAAGTAGGAGGATCTTGTTCCAATACATGAGTCAACTTCTCAAAATCCAAAACTATTTTAAAGTTCCAGAGCCAATCCTTGTAGTTGGATCTGGTCAGTCTATGGATGTCCAGGATATGGGCTAGTGGGTTGGATGCAGATATTTTTCTGTAGAGAGTCAAAGTTTTTAGTTAGTTTTGTAATTAGACTTAACCAATTTATTTAGGAGGATTTTATTTTTAAACAAATTAGGCTCCCACTATTTAATTGGATCCCTACACTTCCTTAGCAGAGATGTAAAAGTCTCTATGATAATTAATTTCTATTGGATGATGCGGTCCCACCAACTGGCTCACCATCTCATCTAACAGTTATTGGTGATGGGTCAATTTATGAGTGGACAACTCTTGTCCAATGATTCTCTAATCATGGTGCACCCAAACCTGATCTCTAATTCATGAAGCTCACCATGCATGAAATATTGCTCCACTCCTTAGTTAAGTTAGACCCACCATTTGCACGAATTGGATTTCTAATTGGATCTCTCACCATATCCAGAATATTAAGCCCAACCCATCCTCCAACCCGTAGCATCCAATGCCTAATAGACATGGTTGTGTCTTTTTGATGCAATTGAACCACTATATCCAGCCGAGAACAATCAGTCCTAGGAAGGCCCCGTACATCTGTAATGGTGGAAGACCCTAGACTTAATATTTTCTTAGAAAGATTTAATTTAGATCTCTTTAAACTTGACTTGACTTAGTCATAACAATTATGACTAACCTAGTGGCATGGGTTGGCTCAAATTGTTAGCCATCTTAAATCAGAAATGGATCGACATAATTGGCTAGATACATGAGACTGGTGGAAGGGATATGCCTTTAACTCAACAAAAACATATTCAAGTCGAGTAGCTCCTAATTAAAAACTAGTTGATCGTATCTACCAGACTTACCTTAGACACCAAATTATCGAATCAGAATCAATCGGGTTAGCATACAATCTAGAACCATGAAGCCAAATTAGATTTTGACTTGATTGAGTCACATCTTAATGTGATTCAATCTTGACCCAGACTTAATCCTATTAGGCTAGTCAATTCTAAGCTTTCTTTGATCCCACCTAACCAACTCTTGATTCGTTTTGATCAACCGCTAGACCAAATTGAACTACCCAAGCCCAAACCTAATTTTATGAAGATGTCTTAGATCTAAAAATTCATAATTTTTAGATCTAATTAATTTTATAATCTTAATTTTTAATTAAGTTTTGGGTTCATGAACAAAACATGTAACAAATCCTAGGATTTCAGAAACTAGAGTTTTGTAGAAAATAAGTTCTGATTTCTGATTAAGTACGAATGTGCAGCACCCCTACACATCATAAGAATATCCCATCAAATGAGAGGAAAAGGCATTTAAATCCTACTTTATTCTTATGACTAGACGGTCAAGGAGAACGTCTTAATCAAAAATATTTTTTCTAAAATAAAACTAGTTAGATCTAAATCATATATCATATATACAAAAGATCTAAGCTATACATGTCTTGCATACATCTCATGTATCGTAACACAATAAACCATGCATGCTTTCAGATCTGAAATATCACATATTAAATTTAAAAAATAAAATTTTAAATTTGATCACATCAAAAATAAAATTATTATAGACATTTTATAGAACTATTTTATAACTAGTCTAAGCATTCATCTTTCATATCTCATATGAAGAAATTAAAAATTAAAAACTATATTTTCTATTTTTTAGATCTGGTTACTGTTAGATATATGTGCCCTAGAAGTCAGAATTGGCTAACACTTGTAATACACTTCTAGAGGCAAAATTATAATTTTAACTATAATCAATAAAATGGATTATTTTCTATCACATATGTGTATTTAGTGTCTGTGATACATCCTTTGAGTTAATGATAATGATAATTCATATTTTCAAGAGTTGAAAATTTAAGACATGAATAATCATTGTTAACTCATAAAATGCTCCCAACCATAGGATCATCACGAGGATGGTGATTAATGCGAAAGGTTGGTGTACAATCACTTCTCTTTAGTAGATGAGTCTTGAGTCTACGGTGTGGAGATATCAGAGCGAGAGTATAGGTACTCGTTAGAGAATGAGGGCACTGAGCGTGACCACCTCGAGTAGTCATTAGGAAGTCTACCTTCTCGTCAATGACTAACTTGATGCTGCAGTGGTGTGTCTGGTTCTTTGATCTAAGGTGCATCGACAGTTCATCTTGAGGGTGTTATAGTTTGACTACACCATAACTCGATCTCCTAGCCATTCGGAATCCTGAGGTGTATGTTGGCTATAGCATGTTCATTGTAGGAACTAGATTGCATCAAGATGGAATCTATCTACCTCGGTGGTAGAGGAGCAGCCCTATGATGATCATGAGAATCAAGTTCAGAAGTCCATCGCTATGGAAGAGTGAAATAATAGAAAGAGTTTCTATTTAGGTTTTCACATCGGAGTTGAATCGAATGATTACATCATATGACAAAAACTAGGGTTTGACGATTTCACCTTAAACCTAATCTGATCGGGACTCAAGATAGAAGAACTTAATCACACAGGTAGTTGTACCTAGAGGTTCACATTTAACTCTGATGGGTTGCCACCACATACTGCTAGGTGTCATTGGTGGATTTTGGGGGCAATTAGAATGATTTAGATGATCAATCATTCTAGCTATTCGAATCAAAAGAGTTCTGATCTATCGAAAGTAGTTTCGATGATGTCGATGATAGAGATCATGATATATCCCATTACCATACAGAACTGAACCTAATTGGGTCACACAAAAAAGGGTTTGAATCTAGTGATCATCAATTGAACTGATCTAGTTCAATTGATTTGGATGAGATTCAATTAGGTTCAAGAAAATCATGCTAGTACTTGATTGAACCTAACGTTCTTCTTTTGCTATCATAAATAGTTGTCCTAACTGAGCCAAAGGAGTTTGTGCTCGATCAGAGGCCTTCACTTGGTCTGACTGGAGCCTGTCCAGGTCAGAAAAGGGTTGTCTTATTCTTGTAAGACAATACCTGCCATTTTTGATCACCTATCATTTCTCATCCTTTGACTTTGGTAAAAAGTTGACCTTTGACTGGTCAAATGTTGATCATTGATACTTTGACTTCTGTCCATGTATCATGCACCTATTGGAGAGCTAGTGGGAGCTTGTCCCCCTGCCAGAACCTAGCAAGGAGGGGGGGCGCATGCCAAGGGTGGCGTGCGTCCAAGTTTGAGGTGCCCAAAAGTCCTTGTTGGATAGGGACTCCATCTCCTTTTTGGATTTCGATTAGACTCCTCCTAAGAACCATCTTTGACTGGTCTTAGGTGCCATCTAAGAATGAATCCAAGGGACTCTATTCCCACCAATCAGATTTAGATCTGATTTCACAAAAGGTTGTGATTGGTTGGGATGAAGAGGAGTTGGATCACGCATTGTCTATAAATAAGACCCTACGCCCAACTCAAGGTGTAATTTATAGATAAAAAATTATCATGCCCCAAGGCTGCCTCTCTCCTCCTCCTCCATGCTAAGTCCATCTTCTTCCTCTCCTCTCCATGCCCAAAGTAGTTTGGGATCTAAGTTGGTGCAATCTAGGTGAGAGAAAGGCAACAGAAAGCTAGAAGGCTATGCTACTGCAAAGGACAACTGCTAATCTTCAAAAGCTATTTTGAAGATCTTCCAAATTAGATTCAGATCTAATTTTTAGAGATGTGAAAGAGAAGAAGAGGATCTCCAGATCTAGTCCGAGTGGATACCGATAGAGGCCAGGCACTTACATGGCTAGATCTAGAACCTTCCGCTACTTATAGAATCATCAATGGGTAATAGGATTACCCTACATTAAGGAAAATTAAATTAAATTTAATTTTTCTATATTTTATTTTATTATTAGAATAATAAAAATTAGATCTGAAATATTCTAGATCTAATTCAGATCAAAGAAAAAAAAAAATTAAAATATATCTCTTGATCCGATCAGATCTGAACGAACCTGATTCAAAAAATTAGGATTTTCCTTTAGTTACAATAATTATAATCTCAAAAAGTTAAAAAAAAAATAAATTTAAATTTAAATTTAATCAAATTAACAATATGATCATACTAGACTACACATAGAACTATTCTATTCCTACTCTAGTCATGCATCTCATACATTATAGATCTAAATCATATAATTTTTTAATTTTTTTAATTTTAGATCTAATCATATCTGATGTGATATCTAAAATTATTTAATATTAGATCATAAATAAGAATTAAATTAGATCTAATAAAGATCTGAAGAACTGCTAACGCAGCTCTGATACCAATTGAAAGGAAAATCTGATTTTCTATTGCAGGATCGTCTAGATCTGATCAGATCTGAGGTTGATTTTTGAACAAAATTTCATGATCTAATCAGATCTAAGAGTTCTCAAATTTGATCATGATGATTTGATATTAAAAAATTAAAAATAAAATTAAATCATATTTAATTTTAGGTACCTTGTTGGGTAATCTGATTATCCTGCAATGATCCTGTTGGTTCTTGAGGTTCTGAAAGGAGCCACACATGTGCTTGGACTCTACTAGTATCCACTCAAGTAGGATCTGAACATCTTCTTATCATGAATCTCTTCTCCAAAGATCAAATCTACATCTAATCTGTAAATCCTTCAAAACTATTTCTGAAGGTAGCCCATCCATCTTAGGAATATCATTACATAGAGATCCTAAATCTTATGCCAAAAATCTTGGACCATCAACTCAGATCTATGCCTAACATTTTAGGTGTGTATAAGAGAGCGAGAGAGAGGATATAGGGGGCATGGGATATGATAGGGGCAACAGCACTTGGGTATGGAAATAATTTTCATGCGATGCTTCTCTTTGGCATGTGAAAGGGTTTTAATCCCAACGCCATCTAGAGTCCCACTTTGACAAAATAACCAATT
Source organism: Cocos nucifera (assembly GCA_006176705.1). Classification (NCBI taxonomy): domain Eukaryota; kingdom Viridiplantae; phylum Streptophyta; class Magnoliopsida; order Arecales; family Arecaceae; genus Cocos; species Cocos nucifera. Next base: position 1,047,544 of record QRFJ01000722.1, on the reverse strand, counting down.
TATTTTATCATTGGGACTCTAAAACTTATTCTCCATGTGAAACACTAGATCCCATCTAGTTTTGTTGCTAAAATTCAATCAAAAATGTGGCAACATGAGTAGATAAGGAAGAGTTTATTACACCTAGGACTGTTCCCTTAAGAGTTTGATCCAAATCAAAGTCTATGAAAACCTAGTCAAACTATCACCATAAATCACAAAAATTGGCACACCCATAGCATGACTTATGTCCTATCGCATATCTAAAAATCAAATCAAAAGGATTTCTAAAAAAATTTCTAAAAGCATTTGATCAATTCTCTCAGTTGGGTCAACTTTTGACCCTAGTTCAATTGCACTAGGAATGGATTTAATTTCAACAATTAATCTAACCTGGACTAGTTTCAATTAGATAAAAATAAATCCATTCAAGATATAGAAATGAATCAAATCAAATTTGACTCGGTTGCAATGAATCAGAAAGATTATAGAAGGAGAAAGTCAGGCTCAATCGTGTGCTAACATGATTACCATGAACCTGACTAGATCTAATCCAAATCAGTCAAATTAGGTTAGCTCAATTGATAAAATCTAAACCCAAATCTTTATTTGCATGATCTAGTTAGGTTCAGCTCCATATGGTAATGAGACATATTGCGATCTCTATCATCGACATCATCGAAACACCTTTTGATGGACCAGAACTCCTCTGATTTATACAATTAGAATGATTGATCATCAAAATTATTCTAATTGCTCTCAAAATCCATCAATGACACCTAGCAGTATATGGTGGCAATCCATCAAAACTAAAAGTGAATCTTTTAGTGTAGCTACCTATGTGATTAGTTTCTTCTATCTTAAGCTCCAACAGGATTAGGGTTATGGTGCACTCGTCAAACCCAACATCCGTCATATGAATTAATCATTTGATTCGAGTTCGATGTGAAACCTTAATAGAAACTCTTTCTATCATCTTCACTCTACCATGACTATGGGCTTAAGGACTTAATCTCATGATTATTATAGGGCCACTCCTTATCTACTGAGGTGATAGATCCTCTATTGGTGTAATCCAATTTCTACAATGAACATAATATAGCCAACATACACCTCAGGATTTTGAATGGCTAGAAGATCGAGTTATAGTATAGTCAAACTATAACACCATCAAGATGAACTGCCACTGCACCTCAAGTTAAAAAATCAGACACACCACTATAGCATCAAGTCAGTCATCAATGAGAAGGTAGACTTCCTTAGGACTACTCGAGGTGGTCATGCTCAGTACCCTTATTCTCTAACAAGTACCTATACTCTCACTCTAGTATCTCCACACCATAGACTCAAGATACATCTATCCTAAGAAAGTGATCGCACATCAATCTTCTAAATCGATCACCATCCTCATGATGATCCTAAGGTCGGAAGCAATTTATGAGTTAATTATGAAAATTCATGTCTTAAATTTTTAACTCTTGAAAATATAAATTATCATTAGCATTAACTCAAAGGATGTATTATAGATACTTTAAATATACACTATGATAGAAAATAATTTTTTTATTAATTTATAATTAAAATTATAAAATTATCCTTAGAAGTGTATTATAAGTGTTTAACCAATCTAGCTTCTAAGGCATACATCTAACATCACATCCACAGATGAGTCCAAGGTGTGCAAGCTTCAGATATCCATCTATGGATTGAAGTAGACATCTCGGAATTGGAACATGCATTTTGATAAGGTGATCAAAATGTATGGCTTTATTAAGAACGGAGAACCCTGCTGTACAAATGGGCTAACAATTCTATAGTTGTATTTCTTATTTTGTATGCGGATGATATTCTCTTAATCGAGAATGACATCCCTACATTATAGAAAATAAAGATTTGGTTGTCATTGCAATTTTTCATGAAGGACATGGGAGAAGCTTCTTACATCTTAGGGATGAAGATCTATAGAGATAGAACTAAAAGATTGCTTGGATTGTGCCAGTCCACGTACATTGATACCTTGCTGAAGAGATTCAACATGGAGAATTCCAAGAAGGGCTATCTCCCGATAGGTCATAAAATTTCTCTCTTGAAGAAAGATTGTCCGATAACTCCTCAAGAGAGAGAGCATATGAGTAGAATACCATATGCTTTGATAGTGGATTTTATTATGTATGTCATGACGTGTACAAGAACAGACATGGCATACACACTAGGGGTAGTGAGTAGATACCAGTCTGATCCAGATGAGAATCACTAAAAGGTTGTAAAGACAATTCTAAACTATTTGAGAAATACTAAGGATCAGTGGCTCATCTATGGAGATACTGATATGAAACTTATGGGATACACTAATTCTAGTTTTTAGTCAGATCACGATGATAGCAAGAGTATGTCAGGTTATGTGTGTACACTGAATGGAGGAGCAGTCTACTGGAAGAGTTTCAAGTAGGACACTATGGCTAATTTTGTGTGTGAGGTAGAGTATGTCACGGCATCCAATGCTGCAAAGGAAGCTGTGATTGCGGTAGTTCATCTATGAGCTAGGAGTGGCACCCTTCTTGGATGGTCCAGTTTTGCTATACTATGACAGCACTGGAGCCATAGCTCAAGCGAAGGAGTCAAAGGCATATTAGCACACCAAGCATATTCTACATTGCTATCATCTTGTATGAGAGATAGTGAAGCGAGGTGATGTCGAGCTTCAAAAGATCGATGGAAAGAAGAACGTCACCGACACATTTACTAAAGCTCTCAAAATCAAAGAGTTTGATAATTATAAATGAAAGATGGGTATTCGATATTGTTCTGAGTGGCTTTAGTCTAAGTGAGAGTTGTTGGAAAATATATCCTAAAGTCAATCATTTAGATTATAGATGGTTGAACTAAATATAATTTATACTTAAATTTTAATTAAATAAAATTATTATTCTAGCAATTTCATCACTTTGTGCATCTTCCTATAATGAACTCTCTATGATGAAGTCCTTAGGACTATTTAGACTCAACAAATAAGGATTTGTCGTTTAGTCCTTAAATTGATTACGACCAAATGATTCGTTGTTACCTAGGACGATAATGTTAATCAAGAGTAGATCGTTGTGTGCTAGTGTTGGTTGTCCTCTTAACCAAGAAGCTTGGTGATGCTGTTATGGCATGTAGGTGAAATGTAGGAGTATATTTGATTGATCGTGATCCAACTGCGAAGCTCTCTTCTGCCAAGAGTTTCTCATGAAAGATATGGGTATATGTGTCCCTTAGATCTGAGATCACCATGATGACTTGCAAGCAACTCACTATACTATGGTATCAGACTACTTGAATTTCTAATTTAGTGATGGAAGGTTACTGGGTGCAGTCATGTACTTGATATGTTGGTGCATGAGTCGAGATGAGATTGATCCCTCTAAGTGTTAGAGCAAGTGCATCATTGTATTTCAATTTAGTAAATCCTTGATTGGGGTAGTCCATATGATGGATGCTGAATTTTAAAATACAATATGGATGAATTTTTAGGATTGACAGTTAATCCTAGATCATCCTATGAGCATCGTAGTCAAGGGAATGAATTATACAGTAACCATATGCCACAGGTTTGTCATTGTTGCATTGTGATATTTTGACCTATCCAGACAATGGGTACCATTGCTAGATGGTCACATTGATTGGTATAAAAAATTATTTCTTGTGCTACCAGCTTAGAATTCGAACCTATAGGGTCACGTACGATAGGCATTCCTACCTAATCTGATGGTTGATCAGGAGTCCCACTAGATTAGAACTTAGTTATTTATTAAAGAATTAATTAGCAATTAGATTATTGATTAGCTTAATTTGATTGGGCAATGAGGAATTAATCAAGTTAAATTAAATTTGATTCAATTTAGTTGACCTAATCAGATCATGTGATGATCTAATCGCTTAGAGAGATGGATCCTGATTTGATAAGAGATTGGACCTAATTAATTTTTAATTTGATTAGAAATTAATTGATTTTGGGTTAAGCCTAATTTGATTAGGTTTCACCTAATCTAGTTGGGTCTAGAGTTATTGGTTTAGTTGAAACCAATTTGGACTAATTCAAAGGTTGTTTGGATTCTCCCTGTGCCATTGACTTTTGACCCATTCTCCTTCTCAATGCACATTAGGAATGTGCATGGAAATTCTCATGCCAAGAAGCCTTTTGTGCCCTTTCTCTTATCTCGTTTTGACTTGGTCCAAGGGTTGGATAAATTCAAAGCAAGTTAAATTTTGAATTCAACTTGATTTGTTAGTGTTTGAAACCACATCTCCCTCTCATCCTTATCTAGTCTCCATGCCTTCTCATTTGTTTGATTGCCATTTTATTTGTGCGCACTTAAGAAGGAGAGTCCTTCTACGTGTTAAACATTGGGGTGGGCGCTATAATAAGATAAGGAGTCCTCTTGAATTTTGAATTCAAGAGATTGGTTGAAACAAGTTCAACCAAATCTGTCCTTATCCTTCCATGCATTGATGCCTATTAAAAGGAGATTTTTCTGGGCGTGTGCATAAGAGAAATAAGGAGATGCCTTGGGAATGCATTGGGGTACATGAGATTTCATGAGGGATTTCTGTAAGACAGAAATCAGAGAAGGCGCATCTCTTTTAGCATGAGAGAGGAGAGTGTCAAGATCCTTATGGCTGTGTGCAGAAACCTTAGAGTTTGGACTCTAGGTTTTGAGTGGAGAGTTTGAGTGCCAGATCTCCACCAGCTTTCACCACCATCTCATCTTTCTTATTGCATCTTATAATTTCTGGAGCATTTGAAAGATCAGGAGCAGTTTGTCGATTAGATCGACGAAGATCAGCTGTCGAAAGCCCTGAAGAGGAACTAGCACTCCGGAGGGGTTGATCAGGACTAGGGGCTTCGTGTGGACTCACTGTAGAGGCTGGACACATGTGCGGCCATAGTGCAATGGGAGAGCATCTTTCGTTGAATTTGGATTATAGAGTTCATCTACCTGTGCACAGGTACTATGTTCTGAACATAGATTGGTCAGCAAATATGATTTGCTAATCAAAGGCATTTTACTTTTCTAATGCATATTAACATGTCAAAGATTCTTATTAGGATTTTATGATTAGATCACAGCATGCATAAAATTAACTTTAGATTAATTCTGCTTCCACTGTAGTTAATTTTTCAAAAAGTTTTGAAAGGCATGCCCTAAACCTTGCTAGGTTTCCTATAATTGAAACCTCCTAATCCCAAACCTTATCCACTCCTTACACCCTTTGATTTCTCATGCACTCTTTTGTGCATTTTTGAGAGTAGGCATGTAGAAGTAGAGTCCTTTTGCTCATCAATCACAAAAGAGTGGTGATGGAAATGGATAAGACCCAGTTTGAATGATTAATTTGGTTGGGAGGTTGAAACAAGTTCAACCTCCAAACCTTATCCTATCCACATGCAAAACACATTGAGTCACCCATTTTAAAATGTGATTTTTCCTAGGTGTGCATCGATGAGGCATGAGGAGTCTGAAGGGGGGTGTGGAGCATTTCTTAAAGAGAGAAAAAAAATAGAGAGGGGCACTCCTTTTGGGATGGAAAAGTCAAATAGTGAGTTTAGCCCACACTTCTTGCCTCACACAAATATTAGGAGTTTTAATTATGGAGCATGTGTAAAATCTGAGAAAGAGTATCTCAAAAACTAGAGTGTGTGGCCTGAGCTTCAATGAGGGGTGAGATCACCTATTGGTCACAAAAACCTTGACAGTGGGGACTTTAGGGTTTTCAGGTGTGTGAGACCCTAAGGTTGGGACTCGGGGTTCGGGTGGAGAGATCGAGTGCTGTGAGCATCAAATCACCACTAAATTTTCTACACCACCTCATCATCCTTTGAAGCAGACCATCTAATCTTTTGGAGTATCTAGGAGATCAGGAGAAAGATGATCGATTGGATTGATCAAGATCAGTTGTTGAAGGCTCCAGCAAGAAGCTAGCACTCTGATGGAGCTGGTCGAGACCAAAAGCTTCATATGGACCAACCATAGAGGTCGGATGAGTGTGCAGCTACAGCACAATGCCAAAGCTGCTTTCAGTGGATTTAGATCGTGAAGGTCAGCTACCCATGCATAAGTATCAAGTTCTGAACTCATATCGATCAGCAAATATGATTTGTTGATCGATCAGATTTAAATTTTCTATTGCATTTTAACATGTTTAGATCTAGATGTAGGGATTTTGACATGATCAATGCATACATAGTTTTAATTTTCGATTAATATTTGCTTTCACTATAATAAAATTTGAAAAATATTTTGAAAAGCATGCTAAAAATCCTGTATGATTTTTTTTAAAAAGTTCATCACCGAGCTCGAAGTAGCACCCTCCTTAGATGGTCCAGTCTTGCTCTACTATGAAAGTACTAGAGCCATTGCTTAAGAGAAAGAACCGAAGGCACACCAGCAAATAAAGCACATACTGCACTGCTACCACTTTATCCGAGAGATCATGGATTAAGATGACATTAGCCTTCAGAAGATCGATAGAAAGGAGTACCTAAACGATCCTTTCACTAAAGCCTTGGCAATAAAGGAGTTCGATAACCACAAGACGAAGATGGTTATTAGATACTATACCGAGTGGCTTTAAGATAAGTGAAATTTGTTGGAAAATGTATTCAAAAGCCAATTGTTAGCTTGTTGATGATTGAACTATCCATGTAAATGTAAATGATTTATTAATGAATAAATTTTTATTCTAACATTTTTCATCATAAATGAACATCTTCTAATAAACTCCTATGTCGTGATGAAGTTCTTAGGACTATTTAGATTTGATAAAGAGTAGATTTATCAATTAATTCTTCAACTATTCATGACCAAATGATACATTGTTAACTAGGATGACAATATTTATCAAGTATAGATTATTTTATGCCATATAGGTTGGTTATCCTGTTAACCAAGGAGTTTGAAGATACTAGTATGGCATATAGGTGAGATATAGGGATACATCATTACTGAACGTGATCAACTTCAAAGCATTCTGCTATCGAGAATTGCTCTGATGGGATATGGGTATAAATATCTCTTGGACCTAAGATTGCTATGGTGACTTGCAAGCAACACACTATACTTTGGTGCCGAACTATCTAAATTTCTAATTTAGTAATGAAAGATTTTTGAGCACAGTCAAGTACTTATGAAGTCCGTGAGTGATCAAGATGAAATTGACCACTGCAAGAGTTTGGAGATTATGCATCATTATATTTCAATTTAGCAAAACCTTTGCCTGGATAATCCGTGTGATGAATATGGTATTTTAAAATACAATGTGAATAACCTATTCAGAATTGATAGTTAAATCTTGAGTTATTCTATGAGCATTTATGGTCAAGGGGATGAATAATGCGGAAACCATATCCACATGAGATTTAAGAGTGTTGCTTTATACATTCGACCTATCCGACCGTCGGATACCATTGTTAGATGGCTACTTTGATTGATGCAGGAATTTATTCCTATACTATCAGATTAAGTTTGAACCTATAAGGCCACACACGTTAGAAGTGTCAATCTAATCGGATGGTCGATCAATGGTTAAGAACCATTTTAGGGTTAAACATTCAATATGATTGATGTTTGACCTAGTACAAGCATTGTAGAAGGATTAATTAAAAATCGAATTGCTAATTGGCTCCGTTTGATTGAGAAATAGGGCTAAGATCAAGACTAATTAAATGTGATTCAATAAAATTTGGTTTGGGACTGATTAGATCAAATCCAATTGGTTTATGGAATAAGCCAATTACAAGAAAGAACAAGTCCTTACTCAATTAAGATTTGTGTGCACCTAATTTCTAAATTGATTATAATTTAAACTAGATTTAAATTTAATTTAATCTAATTTAATTATGCTCTTAGTTGGACTAAGATCACCCTTAATTGGGTTGCACAAGTTTTGATTTAATTGGGTTCAATAATTAGCCGGACTAATTCAAAATTGTTGGAAAACATGCAAGGTTTCATGCATACATTTTGAAATTTTTTCGAATTTATAAGTAGCGGAAGACATAGATTAAATAATTTAATCTAATTATGTATATGATCTAATTATTAAATCCTATATCCATGTTCTATAAAATGTCATGATGCAAACATAAATCTAAAAATTAAAACAAATATGATTGGTATTGATCAAATCAATACCTAGATCTATAACAGTTCTAGATCAAATCCTAAATCATATCTAGATCAAGAAGAGATCAAATTTCTTACCTTTATGCAGATCAAGAACACCGTGGTTGAGTCCCATTGTTATCCTTATTGCTTGGAGCCACACATGCATCCGATCTCTACAGATAATCCACATGAGGCTGCTACACAGATCAGAGGTTCGTCGAACGTAGATCCGCGAGAAGTGCTAACTTCTCATGGATCCCTCTTGATGGTTAATCAAAAAATATTCTTCAGATCTCTTGGATACTCTAAGAGATGAAGAACATGAGGAGGAATAAGAAAGAAAATTAACTTTTGGATCTTCCAAAAATTAGAAAATAAATAAGTAAAAAAAAAATTCTAAGAGAAGACACATCTTCTCTTTTCAGGACATCAACCATTGATGTCTTAAACGGATCTCCATACCTAAACATGAGGAGACGTTCTCCTCTAGAATTTTTCATGCTTTCAGGTCTCTTCCTCTCTAATTTTTCCCTTTGAAAAATCACATAGAAATTAAGAAGAAAATGGTTCTCAAAAGAATCCTAAGAGAAGACTATCTTCTCTTCTTTTTCTTCTCATCAGGACATGATCAAATCATGTCCAGAAAAGACCTTGATGCTCCAACAATTTGGAGCATCCATCCTTCATGACCTCTACCTTTCTTTTTTATGTTTCTCATGAAAATAATATAAAAAGATGGAGGAGAAAAAGATCCAGAGGAAACCCTAGAGAAGATAATCTTCTCTTTCTTACTTTTGTCTCTTCAAGACATCAATAATTGATGTCCTAATAGACCTTCCATGCCCAGCAACTTTGAATGTTGAACCTCTCATGCCCTTCTCTCCTCACTCTCTAACTTTCATGAATTTTTTTTTCAGAATTTTTTATGCCTAATTCTTATCTTATAGGAGGCGCCCACTTAAATAGGAAGACTAGGTCAAAACCTAGTGTTCCAAGGAGTCTTGGTGGCATCCAACTCTTGGATGCCATCCTCCTTGATTTTTGGCATGGAGAACCAAAAACCAATGACCAAAGAAAGAGGAAAGTTCATGGAAAAAAAAATAGGTGAGAGGTGCATGAAAATATTTTGGCATGGGAAGAAACCAAATGAGAAAGGGAGGAGTTTTGGAATTCTAGGACTCTATCAAATAGAGTCCAAATCTCAACCAATTGCCAAATTTGACCCATTCAAAAATTATTCCAAAGCAACCAGCATGTGGGGAGTGGAGAAACTTCTCTTAGGCATGTAAGAATTTAGGTAAATCATCAGAAAATAAAAGTCGGGCATGGAGATCTTTGGCGCAAGAAAAATAGGAGTCCTAGTCTAACTAGGACTCCTCTATTAAGAATAGGTCAAACCAAAATAAATCCTATTCTAATTAGATTTGAGTCAACATAATTAATAGACACTCCTAATTAAATTAGAATCCTAATTAGATTAGATTTAATTAAATTTTAATCTTTTTTTAATTTTTAATCAAATTAGAAATTAGGTGCACTCAAGTCCTAATTGAACTACGACTTGTTCTTCCTTGCAATTGGCTTATCCAATAAACCAATTAGATTTAATCTAATTAAGTTTAAACTAATTCTAATTGAATTTAGTTCAATTAAACTTGATCTCAACCTAATTGTTCAATCAAATTGAGTTAATTAGCAATCCAATTGCTAATTGATCCTCCTATAATACTTGCATTTGATCAAACATCAATTGTATTGATTCTTTGACCTTAGAATAATTCTTAATCATCGATTAAGAATCTGATCAGATTGTAACCTCTAATGTGTGTGACCCCATAGGTTCAAATCTAAGCTAGTAGCATAGAAGCTAGTTTCTATATCAATCAAAATAACCATCAAGCAATGGTGCCCAACGTCCAGATAGGTCGAATGTATGCAAAGCAACATTCTTAGAATCCTAGCTTATAGTTACCGTATAATTCATCTTTTTGATCAATAATGCTCAAGATGACTTTGAGTAAGCTGTCAACACTCATACAAGTCATCCATATAATGTTTCAAAATTCTGCAAATCCCATGACTCCTCACCAGGATTACCCAGGCCTAGGTTTTGCTAAATTGAAACATAGCGAGACAATCACTTTTTGAAGTTAATCAGGAGTGGTCAATCCCACCTTGACTCACACACCAACTCTACAAGTACTTATCTATATCCAAAAATCTTTTGAACCTATATTAAAAATACAGGTAGTTCGGCACCAAAGTACAATGAGTTGGTTGCAAGTCACCATAATGATCTCAGGTGGAAGGGCACTTATACCCATGGGCTTAGCTAGCTACTCTTGATAGTATAGTGCTACATTGATCATGTTCAATGTAGATATACTCTTACATCTCACCTAAATGCCATATTGGTGTCTTCACACCATTTGGTTATGAGGATAACCAATGCATCTGACATATAGCGATCTTCACTCAATAAGTTATCGTCCTAGTTAATAACATATCATTTGATTGTGAACAATTTAAGAATCATCCAATAAATCCTTCTTTATTGATTAAGTATGGTTCTAAGGACTTCATCATAGATTAGGAGTTTATTTAAGAAAGATAGAATTTTGATGATGAATAAGCCAAATAACTATTATTATTTAATAATTCATATACTAATTTCAATCATTTACAACTTAGATGGTTGGCTTTAGGACACATTTCCCAACAACTCCCACAAGGACTAAAACCAATCAAAATAATATCAAATATCTTATCTTCCACTTGAGCTAATAGAACTCCTTAGTTCCGAGGCTTTGTCAAATGGGTTGGTCAAGTTCTTCTTTTCTATCGATCTTCTAAAGGTCAACTTTACCCTGATCTAAAATCAAAGATGATAGCGATGCAGAGTATGCTAGTCTTATGGTACATCTTTGGTTCTTTAACTTGATCTATGGCTCTAGTGCTATATTAGAACTGGATCACCGATGGAAGGTGCCTCTCCTAGCATGCCAATGAACTTATGCAACCACACAGCCTATAAGGCAGCATCAAATACCATGATGTACTCTACATTACTAATAGAATGGGCTAAACTATTTTGCTTGAAACTTTTCTAGTAGATTGCTCGTTCTATTAAGATAAATTTAATATCTGACACTCTCCTGCTGTCATCTTAATCTAACAAAAACTGCAACCAAAATAATCCATAAGTTTTATGTTAGTTTCTCCATATAAGAATCACTAGACCTTAGTATTTCTCAAACACCTAAGGATTGTCTATACAATCTTCTAGTGATTCTTATCTAGATCATATCAGTATCTACTCACCACCTTTAGTGAGCATACCATGTCCGATCTTGTACTGAAGAAAAATTGGTATTTTTCGTCATAGGATCGTTCAAATTCGATCATATCTGAAAAGGTATTTAAAAAATTTTCTAACAAAATCTTATCAAATTTGAGACTTCTCAATTCTAATTACATAAATATAACATTATAAATTAAATTAGAATTTAATTTAATTTAATTTTAGTACCTGACTCGATAATCTGATTATCCTGTAGATGATTTTGATGTTCCTGAGGTCCTGGAACAAGCTACACACATGCCTGGCCTCTACCGATATCCACTCGAGTAGGATCTAGATGCGATCTCCTTTTGAATCTGATTTTTAAAAATGAGATCTAGATCTGATTCATAGAGCCTTCAAAATAACTTCTAAAGGTCATCTGCAAGTCTTTTGATCAGCAACTTCTTGACTTGATCTTTGCAACACCACTCTCAACACTTGATTGCAGATTTTTGCCCAACCTTTTGGGCATGGAGAAGGGAATAGGATCTAAAATGATGGCATGGAGTTGGATTGAGAGACATGGCTTCACCGTGGAGCAATCGCAGTGCCAAACTCCTTTGACAAGAGGTCTATTTATAGACCTAGTGCAGCCCTGGAGTCCTGTTTGATCAAGCAATCAAATTGCTTGATCAAATTAAATTCCCATTTGATCTCCATGTTAAACATCAATTAAATTAGAATCCTAATTAGATTAGATTTAATAAACTTTAATATTTTTTTAATTTTTAATCAAATTAGAAATTAGGTGCACTCAAGTCCTAATTGAACTACGACTTGTTCTTCCTTGCAATTGGCTTATCCAATAATCCAATTAGATTTAATCTAATTAAGTCTAAACTAATTCTAATTGAATTTAGTTCAATTAAACTTGATCTCAACCTAATTGTTCAATCAAATTGAGCTAATTAGCAATCTAATTACTAATTGATCCTCCTATAATACTTGTATTTGATCAAACATCAATTGTATTGATTGTTTGACCTTAGAATGATTCTCAATCATCGATTAACAATCTGATCAGATTGTAAGCTCTAATGTGTGTGACCCCATAGGTTCAAATCTAAGCTAGTAGTATAGAAGCTAATTTCTATACCAATCAAAATAACCATCTAGCAATGGTACCCAACGTTCAGATAGGTCGAATGTATGCAAAGCAACATTCTCAGAATCCTAGCTTATAGTTACCATATAATTCATCTTTTTGACCAATAATGCTCAAGATGACTTTGAGTAAGCTGTCAACACTCATACAAGTCATCCATATAATATTTCAAAATTCTGCAAATCCCATGATTCCTTACGAGGATTACCCAGGCCTAGGTTTTGCTAAATTGAAATATAGCGAGACAATCACTTTTTGAAGTTAATCAGGAGTGCTCAATCCCACCTTGACTCACACACCAACTCTACAAGTACTTATCTATATCCAAAAATCTTCTGAACCTATATTGAAAATACAGGTAGTTTGGCACCAAAGTACATTGAGTTGGTTGCAAGTCACCATAATGATCTCAGGTGGAAGGACACTTATACCCATGGGCTTAGCTAGCTACTCTTGATAGTAGAGTGCTATATTGACCATGTTCAATGTAGATATACTCTTACATCTCACTTGAATGCCATATTGGTGTCTTCACACCATTTGGTTATGAGGATAACCAATGCATCTGACATATAGCAATCTTCACTCAATAAGTTATCGTCCTAGTTAATAACATATCATTTGATTGTGAACAATTTAAGAACCATCCAATAAATCCTTCTTTATTGATTAAGTATGGTTCTAAGGACTTCATCATAGATTAGGAGTTTATTTAAGAAATATAGAATTTTGATGATGAATAAGCCAAATAACTATTATTATTTAATAATTCATATACTAATTTCAATCATTTACAACTTAGATGATTGGCTTTAGAACACATTTCCCAACAACTCCCACTTGGACTAAAGCCTATCAAAATAATATCAAATATCTTATCTTCCACTTGAGCTAATAGAACTCCTTAGTTCCGAGGCTTTGTCAAATGGGTTGGTCAAGTTCTTCTTTTCTATCGATCTTCTAAAGGTCGACTTCACCCGATCTAAAATTAAAGATGATAGCGATGCAGAGTATGCTAGTCTTATGGTACATCTTTGGTTCTTCAACTTGAGCTATGGCTCTAGTGCTATATTAGAACTGGATCATCGATGGAACGTGCCTCTCCTAGCATGCCAATGAACTTATGCAACCACACAGCCTACAAGGCAGCATCAAATACCATGATGTACTCTACATTACTAATAGAATAGGCTAAAGTATTTTTCTTGATACTTTTCTAGTAGATTGCTCCTTCTATTAAGATAAATTCAATATCTGACACTCTCCTGCTGTCATCTTAATCTAACTAAAACTGGAACCAAAATAATCCATAACTTTTATGTCAGTTTCTCCGTATAAGAATCACTAGACCTTAGTATTTCTCAAACACCTAAGGATTGTCTATACAATCTTCTAGTGATTCTTATCTAGATCATATCAGTATCTACTCACCACCTTTAGTGAGCATACCATGTTCGATCTTGTACTGAAGAAAAATTGGTATTTTCCGCCACAGGATCATTCAAATTCGATCATATCTGAAAAGATATTTAAAAAATTTTCTAACAAAATCTTATCAAATTTGAGACTCCTCAATTCTAATTATATAAATATAATATTATAAATTAAATTAAAATTTAATTTAATTTAATTTTAGTACCTGACTGGATAATCTGATTATCCTGTAGATGATTTTGATGTTCCTGAGGTCCTGGAATAAGCCACACACATGCCTGGCCTCTATCGATGTCCACTCAAGTAGGATCTAGATGTGATCTCCTTTTGGATCTAATTTTTAAAAATGAGATCTAGATCTGATTCAAAGAGCCTTCAAAATAACTTCTAAAGGTCATCTGCTCATCTTTTGATCAGCAACTTCTTGACTTGATCTTTGCAACACCGCTCTCAATACTTGATTGTAGATTTTTGCCCAACCTTTTGAGCATGGAGAAGGGAATAGGATCTAAAATGATGGCATGGAGTTGGATTGAGAGACATGGCTTCACCATGAAGCAATCGCAGTGCCAAACTCCTTTGACAAGAGGTCTATTTATAGACCTAGTGCAGCCCTGGAGTCCTGTTTGATCAAGCAATCAAATTGCTTGATCAAATTAAATTCCCATTTGATCTCCATGTTAAACATCAGATCTAATCTGATGTTTGTTGCCAAAATATTCCCATAATAATGCCACTTGATTGCTTGATCAAATTAAATTCCCATTTGATCTCCATGTTAAACATCAGATCTAATCTGATGTTTGTCGACAAAATATTCCCATAATAATGCCACACAAATAAACATAAGAAGGAAGGGTGGCGTGGGATTTATCTTCAAGGTATTTGTTCCCAGCTAAAACACCTCCATGCCATTCTCTCTTTTGTGCACACGTCTTATGCAAGGGCCTACCCCTTTTTATGTGAGAAATTCCTTGGGTTGTGCACCCTAGATCAAATATAGGGAGCACATGCCATATCCCTTAATTCTTGCAAAGACTTGGTCAAACGATGGGTCAGTGTCCTGACAAAATCAAAAATGGCAGGTGATGATAGGAATTGGTAGGTATTGTCTAATTTTCATCTAGTGAATTAAGACAATCCTTTTCTAATCTAGACAAGCTCCAGTTAGACTAGGACAAACCATCACAGGGTTCCTGAGTAAGCCTAAATCAATTTTGGCTTAGCTTAGATGAACTAGAAATACTATAAAAAGAGAAAGTTAGGCTCAATCTTGTGCTAGCATAATTTTCTTGAACCTAATTTAATCTAATCCAAATCAATAAAACTGGGTTAGCCTAATTGATCACATCTAGACTCAAATCCTTGTTTGTGTAACCTAGTTGATTCAATTTTGCATGGTAATGAGGCATGTCGCGATCTCCATCATCGACATCATCGAAACATCTTTCGATGGATCAGAACTTTTTTGATTCACGCACTTAGAATGATCGATCATCAAAATTATTCTAATTACTTCCAAAATCCATCAGTGATACCTAGCAGTATATGGTGGCAAGCGAATCTATCAGTGCATCAGAATTGAAAATGAATCTCTCAGTGCAGCTACCTATTTGATTGGATTCTTCTATCTTAAGTTCTGACAGGATTAAGGTTAAGGTGAACTCATCAAAACCAACATCTTGTGATATGAATGAATCATTCGATTTCAGTCTGATGTGAAAACCTAATAGAAACTCTTTCTATCATCTTCACACCACCATGGCCATGGGCTTATGGACTCGATCTCATGATCATCATAGGGCTACTCCTCATCTACCGAGATAGATAGATCTTCTATTGGTGCAATCCAATTCCTACAATGAATATGCTACAACCAACATACACCTCAAGATTTTGAATATCTAGAAGATCGAGTTATAGTATAGTCAAATAATAACATCCTTAAGGTGAACTATTGACACACATTAGGTCAAAAAACCAAACACACCACTATAGCATCGATCCAGTCATCGACAAGAAGGTAGACTACCTTATGGATGCTTGAGGTAGTCACGCTCAGTGCTCTCATTCTCTAATGAGTACCTATACTCTCACTTTGATATCTTCACATCATAGACTCAAGACTCATCTATCCTAAAAAAGTGATCGTACACCAACCTTCTGGATCGATCACCATCTCCGTGATGATCTTACAGTCACGAGCAGTTTATTAGTTAATTATAAAAGTTCATATCCTAAATTTTCAAGTCTTGAAAATATGAATTATCATTATCATTAACTCAAAGGATGTATCACAAACACATTAAATACATCGTACGATAGAAAATAATTCTTTTATTAATTTATAATCAAAATTATAAAATTATCTTTAAAAGTGTAATACAAGTGTTTAGCCAATCTATCTTCTAGGGCACATATATAACAAACTTCCACTTGACCTAAAGCCAATTGGCTACTAATCTAAGTTCCATCTTCTCAAGATGGGCTTCGATCTTCTATTGGTGAAAGGCTTCGTCAGTGGGTCAGCCTGCATTATCTATGCAGTGTCGACTCTCTTGATCCTCGACCGTAATCCGTTCTTGAGGTAACCATAGGATCAGGTGGAATTATTGCCACTCGATGTGCTTGGAATTTCTTTAGTGAGACCTTTGGCTCCTTAACTAAGGGCTATGGCATCCATTCTTGTCACAGTATAGAGGGACGGCATTTGATGGCATCACTCCTAAGCTTCTGCAGTGAAACTTCTTATACCAAAATGCCTCCTTTTGTAGCTTCTTGATGCATAGTGATGTAATCTACTTCCATGATGGAATCTACTATCATGAATCCACTTGGAACTCTTTCCAGCTGATAGCAATACCACCATTGCACATAAATAGACTACCAGATGTCGAACTTTCGATCATCTATAATCAGACATAAAGTCTGAAGTCTGTATACCCCTAGACCTGGAGCTTCTCCATTACCAAAGACTAAAAACATATTCCTTAGTTCCTTCTCAAGTACTTAAGGATATATTTCATAGAAGGTTCCAGTGCTCTTTCACTTGAATTCGACTGATATCTACTCATGACACTCACAGCATGGACGATATTAGTTCGTGTACATAGCATGGCATACATGAGGCTCTCCATTACCGAAGCATAAGGGATCTTGCTCATGCATTCAATCTCCTCAGGTGTGTTGGGACACATCTTCTTGGAGAGATGAATAACATGTCTGAAGGGCACCAATCTCCTCTTGAAGTTTTCCATGCTAAACCTCTTTAGCACCTCCTCTATGTACATCTTCTATGAAAGTCCTAGCATTCTATTTGATCTACCTTTACATCTACAGACCTTAATTCTTAGAATAAAGAATGCCTCTCCTAGGTCTTTCATAGAGAACTCTTTAGACAACTACATTTTGACTGTAGTTAATATGAAAATATCATTTCTAATAAGAAGGATGTCATCCACGTATAGTATGAGGAAGACAATAGTGCTCCCACTGACCTTTTTAAGTACACACAACTCCTCATTTTTGATGAAATCAAATAATTTGCTCACATCATTGAAACGAGCATTCCAGCTCCGAGATGCTTGCTTAAGTCCATATATTGACCTTTGCAGCTTTTATAGCTGGTGATCACCATCACTGGATGTGAAACCAAGCGACTATTCCATATCGATATCTTACTCAACATATCTATTTAAGAATGCCATTTTCTCATCCATCTATCATATTTCATAATCAAAATAAACTACAATAATAAGCAATGTGTGGATGGATTTAAGCATGGCTACTGGCAAGAAGGTATCCTGATAGTCAATGCCTTTGCACTAACCATACCCTTTCGCTATGAGCCTCGCTCTGAATGTCCTACATTTTCATCAGCACCTATCTTTTTCTTGTAGATGCATTTACACCCAATAGGTACTATACCTTCAGGTGGATCTATAATGGTCCAGACATGGTTTGAGTGTATTGAGTCAATCTCTAACTTCATTGTGTCTAACCATTTCTCGGAGTCGATATCTAATATCACCTTATCATAGGTCTTGGGATCATCAGCATGAACCCCATTTCTCATGAAGAATATTTTCTCAACATCCTCTAAAATAGTATCTAAGTACCTTTCAGGAGCACAAAAAATTCTATTTGACCTACGAGGTAGAAGAACTTGTGTTTGGACTTGCTCAATCTGATCAGGTTCCATAGGTTCCTTAGCTCATTGCTCTTGAAAGACTTTCTCCTCGAGCCTTATCTATCTTCCGATGCTACCATCTTGAATAAACTATTTTTCAAAAAAGATGGCATGTCGACTCATAATCACATTATGGTCTTTCAGAAGATAGAAATAATATCCTAATGATTCTTTAGGATATCCTATGAACTAAGCTCTAAAGGACCTAGACCCTAACTTGTCCCCTTGCTATCTCTTGACATGAGTGGTGCATCCCCAAATTTTGAGGTGACTCAGACTTAGTTTCTTACCATGCCATATCTCATACGGTGTGGTAGGAACGATTTTAGAAGAAACCCTATTCAGTAAATATATTATGGTCATTAGACTATGGTCTCCAAAAAAAAATCAGAGAGGTCCATGAAGCTCATCATGGATCAGACCAAATCTAATAGGGTTCGGTTTCTCCATTCTAAAACTCTATTGAGTTGAGGCATTCCAAGTGGAGTCCATTATGAGACTATGCCATTATCTTTAAGATAGTCCAAGAATTTTTGACTAAGGTATTCACCTTCTCGATCTGATCGAAGAACTTTAATAAAATTTTCTATTTATTTTTTTACTTTGAGTCTAAATTTCTTAAACTTTTTAAAGACTTCAAACTTATGTCTCATCAAATACACACACTCGTACTGAGATAAATCATCGATAAAGATGATGAAGTAGAAATAATCACCTC
Organism: Cocos nucifera; assembly: GCA_006176705.1. Lineage (NCBI taxonomy): Eukaryota > Viridiplantae > Streptophyta > Magnoliopsida > Arecales > Arecaceae > Cocos > Cocos nucifera. Next base: position 1,028,629 of record QRFJ01000722.1, on the reverse strand, counting down.
TAGCCGGTACATCAAATGGGCCACACACATCTGTGTACTATGGCAAGTAGGTCTATGGTCCTTTCTCCATGTCCTACAAAAAGAAGCTTGGTCATTTTGCCACGAAGGCTTGATTCACAAATTGGACATGACTTGAAAGTCAATGGACTTAGTAGCCCGAATTTCTCTAATTTGTTAATCATGTCTTCTGCTATATGACCTAGGCTAAGATGCCAAAGATACATGTTATTTAGACTATCCCTAGGTCACTTTGATCCTGTGGCATTCATGTTTTGCTTGATATTAAAAATAGAAACATCAATATGTAACTGGTAGAGACCATTAATAAGGAATCCACTTGCAATTTTATTTCTTTCAAAAAGAATATTATAATAATTCTTAAAAAAATTAATTACACAACCTTCTTGTGCTAAACAAGAAACAAAAATTAAATTTCTACTTGTTGTAAGTACAAAAAAATAGTCTCTAAGTGCTAAATCTAATCCTGACGGTAGTCAAAGAGGGTAGATTTTCATGACCATGATAGCAACTCTTGCTCCACTCTTGATGCATAGGATCATCTCACCATCCCTCAGCCTCCTGCTCGCCTCAAGATCTTGCATAGAAGTGCATAAATAGCACTAGAACTAGAGTCAAGCATCCAACTAGATGCAGAAAAAATCGTTAGATTAGATTCAATTATGAGCATACCTCCAGAAGGATCTACCACCTTCTTATTCCTTAGGCTAGCTAGGTATAAAGGATAGTTCCACTTCTAATGGCCATCAGTGTTGCAATGAAAATATTTTTCTTTATCCATGGCCTTCTTCTTTGGCTCTTCATTTTTCTTCCCTCCATATGTCTTCTACTTCTTTGCAGACTTTTTTTTTTTAAAAGACTTTCTCTTGAAAGAAGTCTGCTCTACTACAAGCACTGAGCCTTTTGAATCTTTCAAAAAAAGCTCAGTGGTAACCAGCATGTTCATCAATTCAGCTAAAGTACATTGCAGCTTATGCATATGAAAGTTCATGATGAACTATCCATATGCATCAATTAAGGATTATAAGATCACATCAATTTGTAAGTCCCTATCTAGCTTGACACCGAGCTTCTCAAGCTCTTCTAAGTTCTTGATCATCATTAGATAATGATCTTGGACTGACTGTCTATCATGCATTTGAGACTTAAAAAATCTTCTAGTGACTTGATACTTGGTGCATGACTCTCTTAACCAAACACTCTTGTAGGTGAGCCAACATTTGGCGAGCAATCTTGATGTCCTCATGTTGGCGCTGAAGCTCATCGGACATCAAGCCCAACATGTAGTACCTAGCTTTATTGTCTTCGTCCGTCCACTTTTCTAAAGATGCTCTCTATTCAATGGATGGATGGCCTAATAAGGTGGGGGAGTCCTGGTCCAATACATGAGTGAGCTTTTTAGAATCCAAAATAATTTTGTAGTTCCAGAGTCAATCCTTGTAATTAGGTCCAGTCAGTCTATGAGTGTCCAGGATACGGGCTAGTGGATTGGATACGGATATTTTTCTTGTAGGTAGTCAAAGTTTCTAGTTAGATTTTATAATTAGACTTGATAAATTTATTTAGGAATTTTTTTTTTAAATAAATTAGGCTCCTACTATTTTCTAGGATCCTTATACTATCTTGGCAGAGATGTGAAAATCTTCAGGATCAATTGATTTTTAGTGGATGATGTGGTCCCACCGACTGGCTCACTACCTCATCTAACAATTATTAATGATGGATCAATCGATGAGTGGATAATTCTTATCCAATGATTCTCTAATTATGGTGCATCCAAACCTCGTCTCTAATTCATGAAGCTCACCATGCTCGAAATGTTGCTCCACTCTTTAGTTATGTCAGACCCATCATTTGCATGAATTGAATTCCTAATTTGATCCCTCACTATATCCAAAATATTGAGTCCAACCCATCCTCCAACCCATAGCATTGAATGCCTAATAGGTATGGTTGCAGCTTTTTGGTGTAACTGAACCACTATAACCAACCGAAAACAATCAAACCTGGGAAGGGCCCGCATATCTACAATGATGGAAGACCTATGACTTAATATTTTTTTAAGAAGATTTGATTTAGCTCTCTTTAAACTTGACTCGACTTAGTCAAAATAATTATGACTAACCTAGTGGCATAGGTTAGCTCAAATTATTAGTCACCTCAAATCAAAACTTGGTCGATACAAATGGTCAGGTAAGTGAGATCGGTGGAAGAGATATGCCATTAATCTGATAAGAATGCATTTAGATCAAGTAGCTTTCAAATAAAAATCAGTCGATCGTATCTGCCAGACTTACCTTAGATACCAAATTATCGAACTAGAAGCAATCGGATTAGTCTAAAATCCAGGCTCAAACCGCAGAGCTAAATTAGATCTTGATGTGGTCAACCACATGTGAATTGAGTCGACCATGACTCAGACTTAATCCTATTGGGCTGATCAATTCTAAGCACTCTTGATCCCACTTAACCAACTTTTGATTCAGTTTGATCAACCACTAGACCTAATTGAGCTATCCAAGCCTGAATCAAAATTTATGAACGTATCTTAGATCTAAAAATTCATAATTTTTAGATCTAATTCTTAATTCTTAATTATGTTTGGATTCAAAAATAGAAACATGCCAAAAATTCTAGGATTTTAGGATCCAGGATTTTGCAGAAAAGTAAGTTTTTTGATTTTTGATTAAGGATAAATGTGCAGCACCCCTACATGCCATAAGAGCACTCCATCAAATGAAAAGAGAGGGTCTCTAAACCCTTCTTAATCTTATGACCAGACAATCAAGGAGAATGCCTTAATCAGAAATAATAACTACACTACAAAATAATAAGATCTACAACATATATCTCATATAAAGTCATAGATCTAATCATGCATGTTCTGTATACATCTCATATATCAAATATTAAATTAAATATGCATGATTTTAGATCTGATATATCACATATAATATCTAAAAAATAAAGTTTTAAATTGATCACATCAAATAAAATCTATTGTAGACAAATCATAAAACTATTCTATAACTAGTTTAGGCATCCATCATTTATATTTCATATAAAAATTTAAAAATTTTACTTTCTATTTTAAGATCTGATTATAATATTTATAACATCAAAAAATATAAATAAAAAGATCTAAAAAAATATTTTAATCATATCAAAAAGGAAGACTACACTAGACTACACATAGAATAATTCTACACTTAGTCTAGACATGTATCTCATACATCATTGATATGAATCTATAATTTTTTTAATTTTTTAATTTTAGATCTTATCACATCTGATATAACATCTAAAGTTATTTAATCTATATTAAAAATAAAAATTAAAAATAGATCTAAAATAGATCTGAAGAACCGCTAACGTAGCTCTGATACCAGTTGAAGAAAAATCTATATTTTCCACCACCAGATCATTCAGATCCGATTAGATTTGAAAAGATATTTTAAAAATCTTTTAATAAAATTTAATTAGATCTAAAATTTCTCATATTTAATTTTATATATTTGATATTAAAAGTTAAAATTAAAATTAAATTTGATATAATTTTAGTACCTGATTGGGTAATCTGATCATCGTACAGATGATCCTGATCTTCTTAAGGTCCTAGAACAAGCCACGCACGTGCCTAGCCTCTACTGGTATCTACTAGAGTAGGATCTTGATGCCATCTCCTTCAGAATCTAATTTTGAAAAATTAGGTCTGGATCTGATTCATAGAGCCTTCAAAACAACTTCTGAAGGCCATGTGTTCATCTTTTGATTAACAACTTCTTGACTTGATCTTTGCAACACCGCTCTCAACACTTGATTGCAGATTTTTGCCCAACCTTTTGGGCGTATAGAAGGGAATAGGATCTAAAAGGATGGGGTGGAGTTGGATGGAGAGATAGGGTTTCATCATGGAACAATCGCAATGCTAGCTCCTTTGACAAGAGGTCTATTTATAGACCTAGTGCAGCACTTGGAGTCCTATTTTGATCAAATTAAATTCCCATCTGATCTCCATGTTAAACATCAGATCTAATTCGATGTTTGTCACCCAAATATTAACACAATAATGCCACACAAATAATGATAAGAAGGAAGGGTGGCGTGGGGTTTATCTTCAAGGTATTTGTTCCCAATTAAAAGACCTCCACGCCATTCTCTCTTTTGTACGCACGTCTTATGGAAGGGCCCACCCTTTTTTATGTGAGAAATTTCTTGGGTTGTGTGCCCTAAATCAAATATAGGTGATGCATGCCATACCTCTTAATTCTTGTGAAAACTTGGTCAAACAATGGGTCAATGTCCTAACAAAATCGAAAATGATAGGTGGTGATAGGAATTGGCAGGTATTATCTAATTTTCCATCTAATGAATTAAGACAATCCTTTTATTTGATCTAGGACAAGCTCCAGTCATACTAGGATAAACCCTCATAGGATTCTTGAGTAAGCCCAATCAATTTTGGCTTAGCTGAGATGAAGTAGAAATACTATAGAAGGAGAAAGTTAGGCTCAATCATGTGCTAGCACTATTATCTTGAACCTAATTTGATCTAATCCAAATCAATCAAATTGGGTTAGGCCAATTGATCACATCCAGACTCAAATTCTTATTTGTGTGATCTAGTTAGGTTTAGTTTCATATAGTAATGAGACATGTCATGATCTCTATCATCGACATCATCGAAACACCTTTTGATGGACCAGAATTTTTTGATTCGCACACTTAGAATGATCGGTCATCAAAATCATTCTAATTGTTCCCAAAATCCACTAATGATACCTAGCAGTATATGGTGGCAAGCCATCAGAACTGAAAGCAAACCTCTTGGTGAAGCTACCTGTATGATTGGGTTTTTCTATCTTGAATCTTGATAGGCTTAGGGTTAAGGTGAACTCGTCAAAACCAACATCTTGTAATATGAATAAATTATTCGATTCAAGTTCGATGTGAAAATCTAATAGAAACTCTTTCTATCATCTTTACACTACCATGGCCATGGGCTTATCGACTCGATCTCATGATCATCATAGGGCTACTCCTCATCTACTGAGATAGATAGATCTCCTATTGGTGCAATCCAATTTTTGCAATGAATATGCAATAGCCAACATAGACCTCAGGGTTTTGAATGGCTAAAAGATCGATTTATGATGTAGTCAAAATATAACATCCTTAAGGTGAACTACCGATGCACCTTAGGTCAAAGAACTGTTGGGATATCAACTACTCTGATATCACTTGTTAAGGATCTAGTACTGACATATTGTGATAGGAAGAAAGAAGAAAATAAAGTAAGAACTTAATTAAGTACATGGATCAGCCCAAAGGCCCGCCTCCATTGGGCATGCAAAGCTTCACTATGAGAGAGAAAATCAAATAATACAAGAGAAACTTACCACTCAATCCTTGTACAAGAGTCTCTCAATAAGAAGCCTCAAACTCTCATAAAAGCTCTCTATAACCTCTCAATAATCCTCTCAGCATCTTTAGAATGTTGTCAGCTTTTCGATGTAATAAACGGTTCATCAATCGAAGTTATATAGACTCTACAAACTCAAAAATAGTGTTTCAGTAGGAAATCAAGTCCTAAACCTACTCGAGGTCAGTCCTAGACCGTCCAATCATGACCGGCTCTCTCCTGGGGAGTCGAATCATACACAGTAGTCCTAATCAGGCTTGAATCAATTTCTAACCATTAGATCTTGATCAGAAGCTCTCTCAACCATCAGATCGCATAAAATAGCACTCCATCATGCCTTATCAGAGCCAAATCAAATCTCAACCATTCAATTATGACCGGCTCAAACCACAATCATTGAATCACGATCAGTCCATGGAACAGTACCGTGAACCATGAGAAATGGCCTAAAAATGGGTTGAGAGGTCCATACGGGTGCCCGAGAGCCAGTAGTCCATCGTGGACCATGCACCAGTGCATGGGTTGGGCACTAGCGCGGCCCACGTGTGCCCCCCCCTAAGCGCGCTCATGCCCCTAGCTGGCCTAGTGCACGGTTGGCCCAGCACCACCATGCACGATCGGTTTAGGCTACGTCGTCACCATCTAGCACTACTTGTGAGCCCCTCCGATGGGCCTGAGGGCTGCCTACCCCATTCTAAATTTCTTTCATGCATATCTACTTTGTCTAGACTCTATTTGGACTATTCTTGGCCTCGTCAAACTCCATTCATCATCCTGGATCACATTATGGGCTTATTATAGAAAATTTTGAGGCACTTTTCTCAACAATCTTTATCTTGACTCGATATTCGACCTTTATCTATCTTTGAGAGCCTATCTATTAGAATATGTGCCCTAGAAGCCAAAATTGGTTGACACTTATAATACACTTCTAAGGGCAAAATTATAATTTTGACTATTATCAATAAAATGGATTATTTTCTATCACATATGTGTATTTAGTGTTTGTGATACATCCTTTGAGTTAATGATAATGATAATTCATATTTTCAAGAGTTGAAAATTTAAGACATGAATAATCATTATTAACTCATAAAATGCTCCCGACCAAAGGATCATCACGAGGATGGTGATTGATCTAGAAGGATGGTGTACAATTGCTTCTCTTTAGTAGATGAGTCTTGAGTCTACGATGTGGAGACATTGGAGCAAGAGTACAGGTACTAGTTAGAGAACGAGGGCACTGAGCATGACGACCTCGAGTAGTCATTAGGAAGTCTACCTTCTCGTCAATGACTGACTCGATGCTGTAGTGGTGTATCTGGTTCTTTGACCTGAGGTGCATCGGCAGTTCACCTAAAGGGTGTTATAGTTTGACTACAGCATAACTTGATCTCCTAGCTATATGGAACCCTGAGGTGTATGTTGGCTATAGCATGTTCATTGTAGGAACTGGATTGCATCAAGATGGAATCTGTCTACCTCGGTGGTAGAGGAGCAGCCCTATGATGATCATGAAAATAAAGTCCAGAAGCCCATGGCCATGAAAGATTGAAATAATAGAAAGAGTTTCTATTTAGGTTTTCACATCGGACTTGAATCGAATGATTACATCATATGATAGAAACTAGGGTTTGACGAGTTCACCTGAACCCTAATCTGATCGGAGCTTAAGATAGAAGAACTTAATCATACAGGTAACTGCATAAGAGGTTCACATTCATCTCTAATGGGTTGCCACCATATACTACTAGGTGTCACTGATGGATTTTGGGAGCAATTAGAATGATTTAGATGATCGATCATTCTAGCTGTTCGAATCAAAAGAGTTCTGATCCATCGAAAGAAGATTCGATGATGTCGATGATAGAGATCATGACATATTTCATTACCATATAGAACTAAATCTAACTAGATCACACAAACAAGGGTTTGAATCTGGTGATCATCAATTGAACTGATCTAGTTCAATTGATCTGAATGATATTCAATTAGGTTCAAGGAAATCATGCTAGCACTCGATTGTACCTAACGTTCTTCTTTTACTATCATAAATAGTTGTTCTGACTGAGCCAAAGGAGTTTGTGCTCAATCAGAGGCCTTCACTTGATCTGACTGGAGCCTATCTAGGTTAGAGAAGGGTTGTCTTATTTTGTAAGACAATACCTACCATTTTTGGTCACCTACCATTTCTCATCCTTTGACTTTGGTCAAAAGTTGACCTTTGACTGGTCAAATGTTGACCATTGATACTTTGACTTCTATCCACATGTCATGCACCTATTGAAAAGCTGGTGGAGGCTTGTCCCCCTATCAGAACCTAGCAAGGAGGAGGGTGCATGCCACCCTTGGCATGTGCCCAAGCTGGAGGCGCCCAGGAGTCCCTGTTGGATAGGGACTCCATCTCCTTTTTGAATTCCAATTAGACTTCTCCTAAGAACCAAGTTTGATTGGTCTTCGATGCCATCTAAGGATGAATCCAAGGGACTCTATTCCCACTAATCATATTTAGATCTGATTTCACAAAGGATTGTAATTGGTTGGGAAGAAGAGGAGTTGGATCACGCATAGTCTATAAATAAGACCCTGCGCCCAACTCAAATAGCATTAAAAATTCCCACAGTCCAAGGCTGCCTCTCCTCTCCTCCTCCATGCCAAGTCCATCTTCTCTCTCTCCTCTCCACACCCAAAGGAGTTTGGGATCTTGGTTGGTGCAATCCAGATGAGAGAAAGGCGACAGAAAGCTAGAAGGCTGCGCTGCTACAAAGGACGGTTGCTGATCTTCGAAAGGTATTTTGAAGATCCTCTAAATCAGATTTAGATCTAATTTTTGAAGATATGATAGAGAAGAAGAGGATCTCTAGATCTAGCCCAAGTGAGTATCAGTAGAGGCCAGGCACTTGTGTGGCTAGATCCAGAACCTTCTACTGCTTATAGGATCATCAGCGGGTAATAGGATTACCCTACATCAAGATAAATTAAATTTAATTTAATTTATTTAGATTTTTATTTTATTATTAAAATAATAAAAATTAGATCTAAAACATCTTAGATCTAATTTAGATCAAAGAAAAATTTTTTTGAAATATATCTCTTGATCCGATCAGATCTTGATGAACCTAGTCCGAAAAATCAGGATTTTTCTTTAACTGGTATCAGAGCCAAGGTTCTAAAGTGTTTAAATCTGATTTTAAATTTATTATAATTAGAAAATATGTGATTTTAGATGTCACATAAGATATGATCAGATCTAAAATTAAAAAAAATTAAAATTAAATGATTTGGATCTAAGATTAGAAAATATGCATGACTAGTTCTAAAATAGAATAGTTCTATAGAATAGTCTTGCATATTTACAATTTAATTTGATTAAATTATATTTTAGATTTATTTACTTACTATATTTGGATATTATAATTCTTATAATTATATCTAAAAAATAGTAAATAAAAATTATTTAATTTTGAACATCATATGAGATATGATTGATGCATGTCTGGACTAGTTGTAGAATAGTTCTACATAGTTGTCTAGATTAAAGTTTATTTTGATGAGATCAATTTAAATCTAATTTTTTAAATTATTATGAGATAATTTAGATCTGAAAATATGAATGATTCGATACATGAGATGTATGCAAAATATGCCATGATTAGATCTAATTTGTATATGAGATATATGATATAGATCTAAAACTGTTTTGTAGTATTACATGTTCCTGATTAAGGCATTCCTCTTGGCCGTCCGATCATAAGAATGAAGAAGGGTCTAAAGGCCCTCTCCTCCCATCCGATGGGGTGTTTTTATGATGTGTAGGGGTGCTGTGCATTTGTCTTTAATTAGAAACCCAAAACTTACTTTCTGCAAAATTCAAGATCCTAAAACCCTAGGATTTATTATGCATATTTTATTTATGAACCCTACTAAATTAAGAATTAATATTATGAAATATAAATTAGATCTAAAATTGAGAATTTTAGATCTAAGACATTCATGATACTAGTTCAAGCTTGGGTAGCTCAATTAGGTCTAAGCGGTTGATCAAACCGAATCAAGAGTTGGTTAGATGGGATTAACAATACTTAAATTGACCAGCCTAATAGGATTAAGTCTGGATCAAGATCGAATCACGATCAAGAAAGACCTAATTAGTCTTAGAGATTAGAGTTTGGATTGTAGGCTAACCCAATTGATTCCGACTCAACAATTTGGTGTCTAAGTTAAGTTTGGCACATACGACCGACTGGTTTTTAATTGGGAGCTACTCAATTTGAATACGTTCTTGTACGAGTTAATGGTATATCCCTTCCACCAATTTTACTTATCTGATCATATCTATTGACTCAGTTCTGATCTGAGATAGTCAATATTCCGATCTAACCCATGCCACTAGGTTAGTCATAATTGTTATGACTATGACAAGTCTAGTTTAATGAGACCTGAATCAATTCTCCCTAAGAAAAGATTAAGTCTAAGGTCTTCCCCCATTGTAGATGTGCGGGCCCTTCCTAGGGTTGATTATTCTTGGCTGGATACAGTGGCTCAGTTGCATGGGGAAGACGCAATAATATCTATTAGGCATTGGATGCTATGGGCTGGAGGACGAGTTGGGCTCAATATTTCGAATATGGTGAGAGTCTCAATTAGGAATCCAGTTTGTGCAAATGGTAGGTCTGACTTAACTAAGGAGTGGATCAATATTCTGGATACAATGAGATTCATGAATTAGAGATCAAGTTTTGGTGCACCATGATTAGAGAATCATTGAACAAGTTGTTCACTCATTGGCTAACCCATCATGAATAATTGTAGGTGAGGTGATGAGTCAGTTGGTGAGACCGTACCATCCACTAAAAATCATTAATCATGAAGATTTTTGCATCTCTACTGAGAGAGTGTAGGAATCTGAGAAAATAGTGGAAGCTAATTTATTTAAAAATAAAATTCCTAAATAAATTAGTCAAGTTATAATTATAGTATCTAACTAGAATCTTTCACTCTCTACAGAAAAATGTCTGCTTCCAACCCATTAGCATATATCCTGGACACACATAGACTGATCGGACCCAATTATAAAGATTGGCTCAGGAACTACAAAATCATTTTGGGTTCTAAGAAGTTAACACATGTATTGGACCAGGACCCTCCCACCTTACCAGCCCGTCCATCCACTGAATAGGGAGCATCTCTAGAAAAATGGAAGATGAGGATAATAAGGCCAGATATTACATGTTGGGCTCGATGTCTGATGAGCTCCAACGCCAACATGAGGATATCATGACTGCTCGCAAAATGTTGGCTCACCTGCAAGAGATGTTTGGTAAACAGAGTCGCGCAGCCAAATATCAAGTCACGAAATGACTTTTTAAGACTAAGATGAGTGATGGACAGTCAGTCCAAGATCACTATTTGATGATGATTAAGGATATGGAAGAGCTTGAGAAGTTTGGTGTGAAGTTAGACTTGGATCTGCAGAACAATATTATTCTGCAATCCTTGACTGATGCATATGGGCAATTCATCATGAATTACCACATGCATAAACTTCAAAATTCCTTGGCCGAATTAATGAACATGCTGGTCGTCGCTGAGCTTTCTATGAAAGGTTCTAAAGGCTCAGTTCTTGCTATGGAATGAATTTTTTCCAAAAGAAAGTCTTATGAAAAGAAAAAGAAGTCTACAAAAAAGTAAAAGATGGAAGGAGGAAAGAAGAAGAAGGCAGAGCCAAAGATGAAAGCTGCTGTCAAAGAAAAGTGTTTCCATTGTAATTGCGACAGCCACTGGAAGCGAAACTGCCCGACTTATCTGGCCATCCTGAAGAACAAGAAGGAAGGTCCTTCTGGAGGTATGCTCGTTATTGAGTCTAACCTTATGATTTTTTCTGCATCCAGTTGGGTGCTTGACTCTGGTTCTAGTGCTCATCTGTGCACTTTCATGCAGGATCTTGAGGATAGCAGGAGGTTGAGGGATGGAGATATGATCCTATGCATCGATAATGGAGCAAAAGTTGCTATAGTGGCGGTGGGAACATATCCTCTTCGATTACCATCTGGTTTAGATTTAGTTTTGAAAGATTGTTATTATGTGCCTGCAGCTAGCAGAATTTGATTTCTGTTTCATGCTTAGCACTAGAAGGCTATGTGATTACCTTCTTTAAGGACTATTGTAACATTCTTTATGAAAGAAATAAAATTGCAAATGGTTTCCTTATTAACGGTCTTTATTAGCTACATATTGATATACCTGTTCTAACTATCGAGCAAAACGTGAATGCCAAATGACCTAGGGATAGTCCAAACGACAGATATCTATGGCACCTGAGATTAGGTCATATAGTAGAAGATAGGATCAACAAATTGGAGAAAAATGGGCTATTGAGTCCATTGACTTCCGAGTCATATCCAACTTGTGAATCTTGTCTTCAAGGCAAAATGACTAAACTCCCTTTTGTAGGACATGGGGAAAGGGCCACAGATCTCCTTGCCCTAGTACATACTGATGTGTGTGGCCCATTTGATGTGCCGGCTAGAGGCAATTTTGTCTACTTCATTATCTTTATCGATGATCTATCTAGGTATGGATATGTGTATCTTATGAGACACAAGTCTGAAGCTTTTGAAAAGTTCAAAGAATTCAGACATGAAGTAGAAAAACAAACTGAAAAACCCATTAAGGTTCTTCGATCAGATCGAGGAGGTGAATACCTTAGCCGAAAAATTCCTAGACTATCTCAAGGAAAATGGCATAGTCTCTCAATGGACTCCACCAGGAACACCTCAACTCAATGGGGTTTCAGAATGGAGAAATCGAACTCTATTGGATATGGTTCGATCCATGATGAGCTTCACAGACCTCCCTGAATTTTCTTTGGGGACATTCATTGTTAACTTCAATTTATCTACTGAATAGGGTTCCCTCTAAAACCGTTCCTACCACACCGTATGAGATATGGCACGGTAAGAAACCAAGTCTGAGTCATCTCAGAATTTGGGGTTGTCCGGCTCATGTCAAAAGACAACAAGCGGACAAGTTAGAGTTTAGGTCCTTCAGAGCTCGATTCATAGGATATCCTAAAGAGTCATTAGGATACTATTTCTACATTCCAGAAGACCACAATGTGATTGTGAGTCGACATGCCATCTTTCTTGAAAAATAGTTTATTCAAGATAGCGGCATTGGAAAGTAGATTAAGCTTGATGAGAAAGTCTCACAAGTACAACGAGCTAAGGACCAATTGGAACCAAATCAGGTTGAGCCAATAAGAACACTACCTCCTCCACCTCGTAGATCGGAAAGAGTTTTCCGTCCCCCTGAAAGATACTTAGGTATTATTTTAGAGGAAGTAGAGAAAATGTTCCTCGTAGGTAATGGTGCTCATGGTGATGATCCCAAAACCTACAATGAGGCGATATCAGATATCGACTCTGAGAAATGGCTAGAGGCAATGCAGTCAGAAATTGACTCGATGCACTCAAACCAAGTCTGGACCTTGGTAGATCCACCAGAAGGTATAGTACCTATTGGGTGTAAATGGATCTTCAAGAGAAAGATTGGTGCAGATGGGAATGTGGAGACATTCAAGGCTAGACTAGTGGCAAAAGGTTATAGTCAACGCGAAGGCATTGACTATCAGGATACCTTTTTTCCAGTGGCTATGCTAAAATCCATCCGCACATTGCTTGCCATTGCAGCCTATTTCGATTATGAAATATGGCAAATGGACATGAAAATGGCATTCTTAAATGGATATCTTGAGGAAGATATCTATATGGAACAGCCGCTAGGTTTCACATCCAGTGATACTGATCACAAGGTTTGCAAGCTGCAAAGGTCCATATATGGACTTAAGCAAGCATCTCGGAGCTGGAACACTCATTTCAATGATGTGATCAAAATGTTTGGTTTCATCAAAAATGAAGAGGAACCATGTATTTTCAAAAAGATCAGTGGGAGCGCTGTTGTCTTCCTCATATTGTACGTGGATGACATCCTCCTTATTGGGAATGATATTCCCATGTTGACGACAGTCAAAATATGGTTGTCCAAGGAATTCTCCATGAAAGACCTAGGTGAAGCATCCTTTATTCTAGGAATTAAGGTCTATAGGGATAGACCGAATAGGATGCTAGGACTTTCACAGAAGATGTACATAGAGGAAAGTACTAAAGAGGTTTAGTATGGAAAACTCTAAGAGGGGATTAATACCCTTCAGACATGGTATTCATCTTTCCAAGAAGATGTGCCCTAGCACACCTGAGGAAATAGAATGCATGAGCAAGATCCCTTATGCTTCTACAATAGGGAGCCTCATGTATGCCATGCTATGTACACGACCTGATATAGCCCATGCTGTGAGTGTCACAAGCAGATATCAGTCAAATCCAGGTGAAGAACACTGGACTTCTGTGAAATGTATCCTTAAGTACTTGAAGAAGAACTAAGGATATGATGTTGGTCTTTGGTAATGGAGAACTCCAAGTCCAGGGATACACAGACTCGGATTTCATGTCCGATGTAGATGATCGAAAGTCGACATCTGGGAGTCTGTTTGTGTGCAATGGTGGTGCTGTCAGCTGGAAGAGTTTCAAGCAAACCATGATAGCAGATTCCACCATGGAAGCAGAATATATCGCTGCATCAGAGGCTGCGAAGGAAGCATTCTGGTACAAGAAGTTTGCTACAGAAAATTGGAGTAATGCCATCAGATGCCATTCCTCTATACTGCGACAACAATGGCGCCATAGCCCTTGCTAAGGAGCCGAGGTCTCACCAAAAATCTAAGCACATTGAGCGGTGATACCACCTCATCCATGATTACCTCGAGAAGGGTTACGTCGAGGTCAAGAGAGTCAACTCCATAGACAATGCGGCAGACCCACTTACAAAGCCGTTGGGACAACCAAAATTTGAAGCCCACCTTGAGAAGATGGGACTTAGACTTGTAGCCAATTGGCTTTAGGACAAGTGGGAAGATTGTTAGATATATGTGCCCTAGAAGCCAGAATTGGCTGACACTTGTAATACACTTCTAAGGGCAAAATTATAATTTTGACTATAATCAATAAAATGGATTATTTTCTATCACATATGTGTATTTAGTGTCTGTGATACATCCTTTGAGTTAATGGTAATGATAATTCATATTTTCAAGAGTTGAAAATTTAAGACATGAATAATCATTATTAACTCATAAAATGCTTCCGACCATAGGATCATCACGAGGATGGTGATTGATCTAAAAGGTTGGTGTACAATCGCTTCTCTTTAGTAGATGAGTCTTGAGTCTATGGTGTGGAGACACCGGAGCGAGAGTACAGGTACTCATTAGAGAACGAGGGCACTGAGCGTGACCACCTCGAGTAGTCATTAGGAAGTCTACCTTCTCATCAATGACTGACTCGATGCTGCAGTGGTGTGTCTGGTTCTTTGACTTGAGGTGCATCGGTAGTTCACCTTGAGGGTGTTATAGTTTGACTACACCATAACTCAGTCTCCTAGCCATACGGAACCCTGAGGTGTATGTTGGCTATAGCATGTTCATTGTAGGAACTGGATTGCATCAAGATGGAATCTATCTACCTCGATGGTAGAGGAGCAGCCCTATGATGATCATGAGAATCAAGTCTAGAAGCCCATGGCCATGGTAGAGTGAAATAATAGAAAGAGTTTCTATTTAGGTTTTCACATCGGACTTGAATCGAATGATTACATCATATGACAGAAACTAGGGTTTGACGAGTTCACCTTAAACCCTAATCTGATCAGGGCTCAAGATAGAAGAACTTAATCACACAGGTAGCTGCACCAAGAGGTTCGCATTCAGCTCTGATGGGTTGCCACCATATACTGCTAGGTGTCACTGATGGATTTTGGGAGCAATTAGAATGATTTAGATGATCGATCATTCTAGCTGTTTGAATCAAAAGAGTTCTGATCCATCGAAAGAAGTTTCGATGATGTCGATGATAGAGATCATGACATATCCCATTACCATACAGAACTGAACCTAACTGGATCACACAAATAAGGGTTTGAATCTAGTGATCATCAATTGAACTGATCCAGTTCAATTGATCTGAATGAGATTCAATTAGGTTCAAGAAAATCGTGCTAGCACTCGATTGAACCTAACGTTCTTCTTTTACTATCATAAATAGTTGTCCTAACTGAGCCAAAGGAGTTTGTGCTCAATCAGAGGCCTTCACTTGGTCTGAACTGGAGCCTGTCCAGATCAGAAAAGGGTTGTCTTATTTTGTAAGATAATACCAGCCATTTTTGGTCACCTGCCATTTCTCATCTTTTGACTTTGGTCAAAAGTTAACCTTTGACTGGTCAAATCTTGACCATTGATACTTTGACTTCTGTCTACATATCATGCACCTATTGGAGAGCTGGTGGGGGCTTGTCCCCCTGCCAGAACCTAGCATGGAGGAGGGCGCACGCCACCCTTGGCATGTGCCCAAGCTAGAGGCGCCCAGGAGTCCCTATTGGATAGGACTCCATCTCCTTTTTGGATTTCGATTAGACTTCTCCTAAGAACCAAGTTTGACTGGTCTTAGGTGCCATCTAAGGATGAATCCAGGGGACTCTATTTCCACCAATCAGATTTAGATCTGATTTCATAAAGGGTTGTGATTGGTTGGGAAGATGAGGAGTTGGATCATGCATAGTCTATAAATAAGAACCTGCACCCAACTCAAATAGCATTGAAAATTCCCACACCCCAAGGCTGCCTCTCCTCTCCTCCTCCATGCCAAGTCCATCTTCTCCCTCTCCTCTCCACACCCAAAGGAGTTTGGGATCTTAGTTGGTGCAATCCAGATGAGAGAAAGGCGACAGAAAGCTAGAAGGCTGTGCTGTTGCAAAGGACAATTACTGATCTTCGAAAGGTGTTTTGAAGATCCTCCAAATCAGATTCAGATTTGATTTTTGGAGACGTGATAGAGAAGAAGAGGATCACTAGATCCAGCTCGAGTGGATACCAATAGAGGCCAAGCACTTGCGTGGCTAGATCCAAAACTTTTTGCTGCTTATAGGATCATCAACGGATAATAGGATTACCCTACATCAAGGTAAATTAAATTTGATTTAACTTAACTAGATTTTTATTTTATTATTAGAATAATAAAGATCCGATCTGAAACATCTCAGATCTAATTTGGATCAAGTAGAAAAATTTTTGAAATATATCTCTTGATCCGATCAGATCTGAATGAACCTGGTCCAAAAAATTAGGATTTTCCTTCATGATCCATCTCGCCCCCATGCCCTGGGGCATGCTTGCTGATCATGGATGGATAAGCATTGGAGTCAAGCTAGGCCACTCGATCCCACCTCCATCGACTACTGTGATCATCCTGACTTAAGACCTACTCAGCGTAGCCTCCTGTGGCAATAGGATCTTCACTCTGCGATGTTGCATGTCATCCTTCCGAGTCTCTCGTCCCATGCCTGATCCATCTCCATTTGGAGCTCCACCTTTCACTAGGCTTCTTGACATGAGATAATATCCTCCATACTTTCTTCCTCCTAGCACCACCCTACTGCCATGCATAACCTTCAGGATTACTCCATCAGCTTTTCATCTAAAGCTGATCAAATCCAGTCTGCTCAGTGAGATTAGATTCTTCTTATAGCTGGGTATGTATCGAACCTCACCCTACTTATTCATTATTCCATCATGGAGCTTCATGTTGACCATCTCGCTGCATTTAATCTCATAGCTCGATCCATCTAACAGGAACACAGTGCCCTCATCGATCTTCAGGGAGTCAAACATCTCCTCTCTGTAACATATATGATGGAAACAAGCAAAATCCACAATCCACTGAGAGAAAAAAGTAGATACCTCATCAGTAATCAGAAGAACATCAACACTGCCTTCTGTATCGCTACTAGCCACCGCCATAGTAGCCCTCGCCCAATCCTTGAGTTATGGATAATCTCTAACATGATGCCTAACTCATCGAATCAGTAGCATCTGATCTTGCTAGGGTCCCTCATCTTAGACCTGGACATCCTCGTTGTGATCCTCTACCACTTCGTTTACTGCCTCCTGCTCTTTCAAAAATCAACAAAGCTGAGCTGCCACCATCTAAACTCGAAGTTGGGTTCTCCCTCCTAAGAACCTCATTCTAGAGTATCGCTGCAGTGACCTCGTTCATCTTAATGGTGCTCTTTCCCATTAGATGAGCAGTCACTAAGGACTCATATGAAGGGAGAAGCGATGCTAGCAAGACCAATGCTCTGGTCTTCTCCTCAACTTTTTCATCAACGCTGAGGAGATTGGTGAGAATCTTTTAGAAGTTGTATAGATACTTTCGCACGCTCTGACCTTTGTCCATCTGCAGCTAGTAGAACTACCTCTAAAGAAATAGCATGTTGGTGAGCAACTTCACAATATACAACTCCTTGAGCTTCGACCACAGCGCTGTTGGGGATGTCTCGCCAAGTATATGAATCATGACATCATCTGCTAGGTACAAGCAGATTGTGCTCACTGCCTGCATCTGGATTTGCTTTCAATCCTTCACCTCCATGGTAGTTGGCATCTCATCATTCAAGAGAGCGTCGATCAACCAATGTCGGATGAGGACATCCTTTATCCTTGCTTGCCATAAGGAGAAATTGCCCTTACCATCGAACCTATTGATCTCCACCTTGATTGTACTTTTCTTCTCCATATTCTTCAATCTCTATCCACTGCTGCAATATGTGTTCTAGTACTATCTGGCTCTAATACCAATTTATTAAGATATCAACTACTCTGATAGCACTTGTTAAGAATCTAGTACCAACGTATTACGATAGAAAGAAAAAAAAAATTAAAATAAAAATATAATCAAGTACATGTATCAGACCAAAGGCTCACCTCCATGGGATATGCAAAGCCTCACTATGAGAGAGAAAATCAAACAATACAAGAGAAACTTACCACTCAATCCTTATACAAGAGTCTCCCAATAAAATATCCTAAATCTTTATAAAATCTCTTAAGAAGCCTTTTAACATATTTAACAAGTCGCCAGCTTTCCAATGCAATAAATAGTTCGATAATTGGAGTTATATAGCTCCAAAAACTCAAAAATAGTATTTCAGTAGGAAATCCAATCCTAAACCAACTCAAGATCGATCCTTGATCGTTCAACCATGATCGGCTCCCTCTTAGGCCATCGAACATGCACAGTAGTTCTGATCAAGATCAGATCAATTTTTGACCATCAGATCATGATCAGGAGCTCTCCCAATCATTGGATTGTGCAAAATAGTGCTCCATCATGCCTTATCAAAGTTAGATCAAATCTTAGCCATTCGATCATGATTGGCTCAAACCAGAGCTATCGGATCATGACTGATCCATGGAACAATGTCGTGGACCATGAGATGTAGCTTAGAAATGGGTTGAGAGGTTCACGTGGGCGCCCATGAGCCGACGGTCTATCGTGGACCGTGCTCCACCGTGGGGCTAGGCACCAGCATGGCTCGCGTATGCACCCCCCACACGTGCTCATGCTCTTGACCAGCCCAGCACATGGCTAGCCTAGCATTACCACACACGACTGATTTGGGCTGCACCATCATCGTCCGACACCACCTATGGGCCCCTCCAGCGAACTCGAGGGTCGCGTACCTCACTCCAAATTTCTTTCATGCGTAACTTCTTTGTCTGGACTCCATTTGGACTATCCCTAGGCTCGTTGGACTCCATTTATCATCTTGGACCTCGTTGTGGACTTATTATGGGAGAATTCAAGGTATTTTTCTTAATAAAAATTAAATACAACACTGCAGCATCGAGCCAGTCATCGATAAAAAGGTAGACTTTCTTATGACTGCTCGAGATGGTCACGCTTAGTTCCCTCGTTCTCTAAAGAGTACCTATGCTCTTGCTTCAGTGACTCCAGACTACAAACTCAAGACTCATCTATCCTAGAAAAGTTATCGTACACCAACCTTCTAGATCAATCACCATCCTCGTGATGATCCTACGGTTGGAAGCAGTTATAAGTTAATTATGAAAGTTCATGTCTTAAATTTTCAACTCTTGAAAATATAGATTATCATTACCACTAACTCAAAAAATGTATCACAGACACTTTAAATACACACTATGATAGAAAATAATTTTTTTATTAATTTATTATCAAAATTATAAAATTATCTTTAGAAGTATAATATAAGTGTTTAGCCAATCTGGCTTTTAGGGCACGCATCTAACATGTACATGGAGAAATAAGATGATAGCTAAACCTTTAATCCTTATAATGCTAGAATGTCATTCTCGATTAAAAGAATATCATCCATAGATAGCACAAGGAATAACACTATAGAACTTTTTGCCCACTCACAAGTGTAGTGTTCCTCTTTGTTCAAAACAAAGTCATATGTTCAAAATATAGGTTCCAACTCTGATATAATAGCCAAACGAGCTTTATAGGTCTCTACCTTCCCATCTACACTACTTTGATCCTTTGAAAATCCATTCACACCTAATAAATTTTATCCCTTTGGTGAATCAACTAGTGTCTGCACAATATTGATTTTCATGGACTCCAATTTGAATTTAATGGCCCCAAGCCACTTCTCAGAGTCAGACCTCTGCATAGCATCCATATAGGTGATTAGAGCCTTATTGTTCTCATCGAGCTCAATAGGATCACTGTCCTGGATCTAGATATTGAAATATCTATCCAGCTAACATGGTACTCTATCGAATCTCTTTAAGGTGCCACTTTAATGGGCTCTGGGTTTGATATGATCAAGTCCAGTTCTATAGGTTTATTAGATTGTGTTAGTTCTTAAATTCAAGTTTTCAGACATCAGTTTCTTCTCTAAGAAACTTATTTTCCAAAAAAAATACCCTACTACTCACAAACAACTTTTGCTCTTTAGCATGGTAGAATTAATAACCCCTAGTTCTCTTGGGGTACCCTATAATCATAGACCTATGGTATCAACCTGCAAATTTATCTATGTGCAAATATTTGAAATAGGCTTGACAACCTTAAACCCAAAGCTGAGAGAGTCTAGGTCTACGTATGATTCATATCTCATATGGAGTCCTTGCAATGATTTACTCGGTATAAATTTTTAGAGTAAAACAAATAGTCTCAAGAGCTTAACCCTGAAATAGGCAAACTAGTAAATCCCATCGTAGATGGAACCATGTCTAACAAAATTTGATTTCTTCTTTTTGGTACACTATATTTCGAAAGAAGTCCACTAAGAGAGAATTCCATTATCTCTTAGATATATCAAAAACTCACTGGATGAGTATTTGCCTCCTCAATTTGATTAAAGAGTTCTTATACCTTTTCCAATTGATTTTTCTATTTCATTATTGAATCATTTGAATATTTCAAATAATTCAGGCTAGACACACCCATGCCTAGATAGGTCATCTATTATTGTAATGAAATTTAAATATCCTTGACATTATCTTACTTGAATATTTATTTGATCTATACATTACACTTAACCAGTTGTGTATATGTCATTTCCTTTTTGTCCACATATTATTGTAACATCATTCACAATGATATCATGATAATCTTCTTTTATAAATAAATGATAATCATCTTTAGCCAAAAAGCCATCAAAGATTACATTCATTATAAACAATGGATAATAGTGACAGTCACTCTAAATGCAATATTTGAAAATATGCTCGATAATTCCTAAAGTTAGGATTGGAACAAAACTTCCATCCTTAATGTTTAGGTATTTTTTATCATTTTCAAACATTCCGCTTACCTGTAGTCCTTGTAATAAACTGTATAGAACTACAGGTATCCAGTACTCAGGTTGTAGAATTACAAATAGAGAAATTTTAAGGTATTATCATAAAATATCCTTGATAAGCAACTCTTGCTCTTTTCTCTTATTTAGCCTATTTTTAGGGAAAGCAAGATAATTCTTTTTCCTATGACCTTGCTTCTTATAATAGAAGCACTCTGCCTGAAATTGGTTAGTCTTGGATAATATATTTTGACTAGGCTAACAAGCTCCAGTACGAACCCTTTTATGCTGCTGAATTAAATTCAACTTTCGATACTGATTATTGAAGTTGATTCCTATAAGTCATCACTGTCTAACAGTGATTGGAGCAATTAGGATTTAGCCTTAATATATAAGAAAAGAGAGCAATGACCTAATATTTATGAATTATTTTAAGCCTAAAGACTTGGACTTTAATCTAAAGGTTCTTTCACTATTTTATATGAATTGGTAGCCTCTACCTCCAATTTGAGGAATTACTTTAATTTTTTAGTAGGTACTAGAATCTATATAGACTACATACGGGCTCGAGAAAAGCTCTAGCTAACCCGTGTGTACCTATGGATAGGTTTTCAACCAATTATTTCTCTAAATAATTTTTAGTAATTTAGTTTTGCCCTAGGCTCCTCTTCAGCGGGCGTAAGGCACCTCCATTGAAAGTCTCAGTTAGATCCAACAATTAACACGATAGTGTTAGGTGCAACAAAAAAATGATGACCAAGCTCGAGGAAAGCTCTGGCTAAGCTGATCGCCATCCTGAGAGTGTAACCTAATCATTATATGATGAATGATATTTCCAATATCTCGATGAACACCAGGCATAATGCACCTCCAATGTTCACCCAGACTATTGGACTCATTATCAAATACTTTAATGGAAGGTGATGACTTAGTTAGCTCCATAACTTTAATATATTAAGGACCTAACAATTTTAGAGGATTTTAAAATTTATTTATGATTTAACGATAGAAAGGACATGGACCAATTTGCTTCTACTGACTTCACCAAGTCAAGTGTTGAGAAATATGTCCCAAAGCCAATCGTCAGCCTATTAACTATTATGCTACATTGTAATTATAATTGATTCATTAATAAATAAAATATATTTTTGATATTGTTAATCATAAAGTATTCATCTTCTAATGAACTCTATTATTGTGATGAAGTTCTTGGAACTATTTAGCTTCGATAAAGAGAGGATTTATTGATTAATCTTTAAATTTGTTCATGACTAAATGATATATTGTTAGTTAGGACAACAACATCTACTGAGCATAGATCACTGTATGCCATATAGATTGATTGTCCTTTTAACAAGGAGTGTAGAGACACTGGTATATCATACAGATGAGATGTATGCATATATCATCATTGAACATGACCAAAACCAAAGCAATCTGTTATCAAGAATGTTTCTAATGGGATATAGGTATAAGTGTCCCTTAGACCTGAGATCACCTCAGTGATTTGCAAGCAATTCACTGTGTTTCTAGAAGGCTTCTGGGCATAGTCAAGCACTTGTAAAATCAGAATATGATCAAGATGGAATTGACCACTCCAAGAGTTGGAGAAGAATGTATCACTGTATTTTAATAAAGTAAAACATTGGTCAGGATAATCCATCAGATGAATTTGATATTTTGAAATCCAATATGGACAACCTGATCAAAGTTGATAGTTGAACTTTAAGGTGTCCTATGAGCATTTTGATCAAGGAGATGAATTATATGGAAACTATATCCATATTGATTCTAAGGATGTTATTCTAGGTGGTTACTTTGATTGGTATAGGAATCATTCTTATGCTATTGGCTAAGGTTTGGATCTATGAGGTCACACATGCTAGAGCTCATGATCTGATCGGATTGTTGATCAACAATTAAGAATCATTTTAGGGTTAAACAATCAATACGACTGATGTTTAACCTAGTGCAAGTTTTGTAGGAGGATCGATTAGCAATTAGATTGCTAATTGGCTTAAGTTGATTAAGCCAGAGGGCTGAGATTAAGTTTAATTAAATATAATTTAATTAGATTTAGTTTGGATTTAATTAGATCAAGTCTAATTGACTTATTGGATAAGCCAAGTGCAAAGAAAAACTAGTCCTAGTTCAACTAGGAATCGAGTCCACCCAATTTCCTAATTTGATTAGAGAATTAAAGCATAATTAAATCTAATTAAATCTAATTGAATTAAATCCTTAATTTGGTTAGTATCTAATTTAATTTGGTTAACTTAGTTTTGATTTAATTTAGTTTGAGAAACCACTTTGACTAAGCCATAGATGGAATCCTAGTAAGACTAGGATTCCACCTTGCACCACCTTAGCCCCTCATGCCCCATGCCCACTTTCTCTCTTATTTTGTGAAACAAATACCTTTCTTTTAGGCCTTCTCACACACATCCTTCTCTCCTCCCTTTCTCATATGAAAATTAGGTAGTGGAACAAGTCAAAGTAGAAATTGGTTTTGGTTTCAAATCCTATGAGATAGTGTTTTGAAAAACCAAAACTCTTCCTCCCTTTTGTGTCACCCTCGTCCCTATTTTTTCTCTGATATTCTTGACAAAGAAGAAAAAGTTTTGGGGTGACATTTCCATGTGAGTCCATGCCAAAAAATTCTGGAGAGCGTGCCCAAGAGTTGGGTGCCCCTTGACTTGCCCTTTTCGGTCTTTCCTTGTCTAATTTTTGACCTAGATAGGGACTCCTCATCTCCTATATACTTTGGATGAATTATTTTATGATATATTATAGACCATTGAGAGAGATTTGGCGTGTGTGAAAATCAGGAAGAGAAAGTCGTTGGGCATTGGGGTTCCATAGACACCAAACTAGGTATCTAGGTGAGAGAAAAGAGAAGAAGAAGATGATCTTCTTCTAGGGTTGCTGTGTTCACCTCTTTCCTTCCTCTTTTTTTGAGTTTTTTTAGAGTGTCTCACATCTGAAACCTCCTCTCCTTCTCCTCCTTGAAAGAATGCAAATCCAAAAGAAGAAGATATCTGATCGACCATTAAAGAAAGATCAGCATAGTACTAGCATACTGTGCTGATTTTCTGTATCAAGACTTCTGATCGTGATCGTGGCCTCGTGTGGATGACTCCTAGAGGTCGGATGCATATACAAGTCACAACTTCATCCTCAAGCCTAGATTAGAAAGTTAGAACATCTAACTTGCACAGGTAATAGATCTGATCTATTATTTTCATATCTGCATTAGATGTAGTGTATATACATATTGAAAGAATCAATATGTTTTAGTTTCTTATTTAGATTTTAATTTTTAATTTAATAACATGCCATGATAATGTAATAGATCTTAGATCTAAAATTTTTTTTTGATATTTAAAATTAATTTTGATTAATTTTTATCTTCTGCTGCCTGATCTTACAAAAATTTCAAAATCTAGCCCTAAAATCCTAGATCTGGTTCCAACAATTGGTATCAGAGCCTAGGTTGATTAATACCTGATTATATAAGTATGTTTAGATTATTTCTTAGATTAGATATGATTTATAATCTATTTATTGAATCTAAAATTAAAAATGATGATCACACGAATTGATTATGAAGTTATCCTACTGTAAGATTTATCCCTTATAGTGGAGAGGTTGTCTTAGTTCGTGTAGATCTATCCTTAATCATAAATTTGTTAAATATGATCTAATTTTATTTATAATTTATTAGATTAAAAATAGTTTTAGATTTAAAAATAAAAATTTTAGATTGTACAAACTGATTATAAGGTTGTCCAGTTGTAAGGTTTACCTCTTATAATGAAGAGGTTGTCCTAGTACGTGCTGATCTAAAATATTGATCATTAAATTTTATATTAGATCTAAAAAAATTTATGAACTGATTAAAAATATTTTAATCTAATTTTAATCATCATAAATATGTTAGAATTAATCTAAGATAATTTATGATTGATTATAGTTGAAATTGTTTCAATTACATGAACCTATTTAGATTAGATCTAAAGTAGTTTCATGCTTATCTTACTTACATATTGATTATGAATCAAACATGAAACTTGATTAATAGAATCATGTTGTAAAAATATTTTATAAATATAAAAATTATTTTCGAAAAGTTGAACGCCAACCCTCAGTCTAAAACTTAATTAAGAATTAAGAAGTTATTTGATTAGGATCTAGGATTGTGAATTGGAGATCCTAAGATACAAATCATAACACATTGGGTTAAATGGGTTAGCGGGGATTAGATCCATTAATTGGGTTAGACCTAGAGTTAGATTATAGAATGGACTTAATTAGATAATTGACTAAATCTAATCAATTATTGTCTTAGATTAGGTCAAGGATTCTCTAGATCAAATACAATAGTTGTAGTTGGTCAAGTCCATGTCTTTAACGAGATCCAAGATGGATTTGATTCTTGACTACGCGGTCTAGCATGAACTATTAGGTTGATCTAATCAAGACTAATTAAATCAGTTGGTATCTAAGATAAACCAAATTGATAATCTTTAATTGGCAGCCCACTTACCTGACCATTTCTGATGGTATCTAAGGTAAGCTTTGATAGACCCTCCCACTGATCAAACTTACCTAACCTTTTGGTGAAATTATATTTTGATCGAATCACTTGACTATTCGAGCTGATCCATATCAGCTAGGTAAATTAGTATGACTGATTTAGGTACTCCTAGGCAAGTGTATTAATGATCTTTCTTAAGCTGACTTGGTGAAGTCAGTACGAGAATCATGATAAGCTGGTTCATCTGACCTTCACTCATCTTCAAATTAAATCCTCTAAAATTATTAGGTCCCTAAAATGAGATAGTTATTATGATAACTAGATCATAGCCTTCCATTAAGTAGATGATAATGGGTCTATTAGTTAGATAATCATTAGAGGCCCAAAGGCTTGGTGTTTATTGGCTAATGAAATTATCATTGGTTATGTGATTTCTTGGCTTCATCTTTCTAAATGGTGGTTAGGTTAGCTAACCAAAGTTGTGCCTAATCATTCAATGGTTTGATGGGCCAAGTATGGTCAAGTTAATAGTTGAACCTAATCGAACCTTTTCATTGGAGGCCAAAGCCTACTGATTAGGAACTAGGGCAAAATTTAATTACTAAAAATTATTTAAAAAAATAATTAGTTTTGAACCTATTCTTAGATGTACATGGATTGGCTAACCAAAGTTGGGCTCATGTGCCGTCTATGTGGATTCAAGTATCCAAATTGAAGGTAGAGGCTACCAATTCGAATAAAATAGTGGGAGAACTTTTTAATTAAAGTCCAAATCTTTAGATTTAATGAATCAATTACTAATTAGGTTATGATTTTTCTTGGTGCAGATTTGGCCACTTTCCTATCGTTCTGATCATTGTTGGACAATGATAAGTTGATGAGATCCAACTTCGGTAGCTAGTACCAAAAGTTAAAGATAGTCCTGGAGCATGAACGTATCTTATATATGCTGATGGATCCTGTACTTGAGGAGCCAACTACCAATGCACGTAGAACAGTCAGAGACACTTATTAGAAGTGGCTAAGTGATCGGACCATCATGCGCTACATCATGCTTGCTGTCATGAGTGATGAGTTCAATCACAGATTTGAGACAACTCAGCCAAAGGACATGCTTCAAGTATTGGAGGATTTCTTTGGCATACTCAATAATGTGGAGAGGCATAAGACTAGTTATGCCATCTTCAATGCCAGAATGTGGGATGGTGTCTCTATCACTGATCATGTATTATACATGATCGAGTTGATAGAGCGATTAAGCAAGCTCAACTTTTTCTTTTATAAATAGCTTCGAAAGGATGCAATACTGAACTCGTTGCCCAAGTCCTTTCTCCCATTCCTCACTCATTTCAGAATGACAAAGATTGAAGTAGACCACCATGGGTTACTGGGGTTGCTTCAGAACTTTGAAAAGGATCACCAACTCCACAAGGAGTTGGTGAACTTAGTGGGAGGTTCATCTTCTAGTTCTCGATCCTTTAGAAAAGGAAAGAAGAATAAGAAAAAGAAAGCTAAAATAGTGCAAGTTCAAGCTGGGATATCTGTGTAGAGCCAGACCAAGAAAATCAAGCCTGATAAGAGTCAAGCTGAATGCTTCCTTTGCAAGTAGTGAGGGCATTGGAAGAGGAACTATCCTTAGTACATTACCTCTCTGGATCTAAACTGGAAGAGAAAGAAGCAAGCTATTACTGGGCAAGGTATTTATATGATAACTCTTTATAATTTCTCTATTTATGATATTACTGATTGGGTAATGGATATCGGTAGCCCTTACCATATTTGCAATTTGTTGCAAGGGTTGCAGGTCAGTAGGAGCTTCGAGCAAGGTGAAAGATTCCTAAACGTTGGAGATGGAAGACTAGTTCTAGTTCAAGCTTTAGAAATTCTGAAACTTGTATTTGAGTCCCATACCATTGTTCTTAGTGACTATCATTTCTATCCCAATTTCTTTTTGAATATTATTTCTGCAGGCCTTCTAGCCAAAAATGATTATGAAATTTCAATAAAGAAATAAGTTTGTTATATCATTATGAATGGTGTTACTATTTTCATGGACATTTGAACAATGGTGTGTATATTATATCACAACCTGTTAATGTCGTCTATTCAACTGGCAAGCACCCTAGATTAGATAGTGCATCATATATTGATTTATGGCACTGTAGGCTAGGTCATATAAATAAGAACATGATAAATAGGTTGACTCAAGAAAAAATCCTTGAAGTCAGTCATTGTGAGTCACTTCCAACCTGTGAATCCTATCTTCTTGAAAATTTGACCAAGTCACCTTTTACTGAAAAAGATGAAAGAGCCACTAAGCTCTTAGTTCTAGTATATACTGATGTATGTGGACCAATGAGCATAAATGCCAGAGGTGGATATTTCTACTTCATCACTTTCATAGATGATCTATCTAGATACGGATATGTCTGATGAAATACAAGTCAAATTCATTTGAAATGTTCAAACGATTTTAAAGTGAAGTAGAAAATAAACTGAAAAGAGTATTAAAATCCTTCGATTAGATTGAGGAGATGAATATCTATCCAGTGAGTTCTTGACATATCTAGGAGAGAATGGGATTCTCTCACAGTGGACTTCTCTAGGAACACCACAGTATAATGGTGTATCAAAAATAAGAAATCGGATCTTGTTAGACATGGTTCGATCCATGATGGAATTTTCTAGTCTGCTTGTTTTATTTTAAGGTTATGCTTTTAAGACCACATGTCATATATTAAATAATGTACCGAGTAAATCTATCGCAAAGACTCCATATGAGATATGGACTGAACATAGAACTACACTCTCTCACCTATGGGTTTGAGGTTGTCCGACCTATGTCAAACATTTGCATATAGATAAGCTTGGACCCTGGTTTGATAAGTGTGCATTTATAGGGTATCCCAAAGAAAGTAAGGATTACTATTTCTACCATGCTGAAGAATAAAAGGTGTTCGCCAGCCTTAAGACAATCTTTCTAGAAAAGAAGTTTCTTGGTGAATGAACTATTGTCTCTAAGGTTGAACTTAATGAAGTTCAATAGGTAGAAAAATCAACACCTATAGCTGAACCTGAGTCGGATTTAACTAGAATAGAATTGGAGCCTAGTGTACCTACACCATTAAGATGATTCGATAAAGTACTGCATCATCTGAATAGATACTATGATTTCTTAATCTAGGATGGCAATCTTATTGAACTCGATGAGAACAATGAGGATCCGATCAATTATATAGATGATATGCAGAGATCCAATTCTGAGAAATAGCTTAAGATCATGAAATCCAAAATGGAGTCGATTAAGATCAATGATGTATGGACATTGGTTGAATCACTCAAAGGAGTTAAACTCATTGGGTATAAATGGATCTTCAAAAAAAAAAAGAGCATTGACGAAAAGGTGGAGACCTATAAATCTCGTCTAGTTGCCAAGGGATATCGTCAATGTTATGGTATTGACTATGATCTGATGTTCTCCCCTATGGCAATGCTCAAATCTATTCGAATAATGCTTGTGATAGCTATCCATCTGAACTATGAGATCTGGCAGATGGATGTGAAGATAGATTTTCTAAATAGAGAGCTGACCGAAGTGGTGTATATGATACAACCTTAGGGGTCCATATCCATAGATGAGTCCAAGGTGTGCAAGCTTTAGAGATCCATTTATGGATTGAAGTAGGCATCTCGGTGTTGGAACATGCATTTTGATAAGGTGATCAAAACGTTTGGCTTCCTTAGGAATGGAGAAGAGCCCTGCATTTATAAATAGGCAAATAGTTTAGCAGTAGTATTCCTTGTCTTGTATGTGAATGACATTCTCTTAATTGGAAATAACATCACCACACTTTAGGGAATAAAAGTCTGGTTGTCATCATAGTTCTCTATGAAGGACTTGGGTGAAGCATCCTACATTCTAGGGATGAAGATCTATAAGGATAGATCTAAAAGGATGCTTGGGTTATCCCAGTCCATGTACATAGATACTGTGCTAAAGAGGGTCAGCATGGAGAATTTCAAAAAGAACTATCTCCTGATAGGCCATAAAATTTCTCTCTCTAAGAAGGATTGTCCAACAACTTCTAAAGAGAGAGAGCATATGAATAGAGTCCCATATGCTTCGATAGTGAGATCTATCATATATGCCATAACATGTACGAGATCAGACATGGCATACTCACTAGGAGTAGTGAGTAGATACCAGTCTGACCCTAGAGAAAACCACTATAATGTGGTTAAAATCATCCTTAAGTATTTGAGAAATACTAAGGATCAATGGTTGATTTATGGTGAGTTAGATCAGAAATTTATGGGATTTACAGACTCCAACTTTCATTTGATCATGATGATAGTAGAAGCATGTCGAGATATATCTTTACTCTAAATGGTGGAGCCATTTGCTGGAAGAGTTTCAAGCCGCATACTGTGCCGACTCTATTTGCAAAGTAGAGTACATTGCAGCATCAAATGCTGTGAAGAAAGCTGTGTGGCTGAGGAAGTTTATCACCAAGCTCAGTGTAGCACCCTCCCTAGACGGTCCGATCCTGCTATACTACAACAGCACTAGTGCCATAGCTTAGATGAAGGAACCAAAGGCACCCCAGTAGATGAAGCATATCCTGCACTGCTTCAACCTGATCTGGGAGATCGTAGATCGAGGTGACGTCGACCTTCAGAAGATCGATGAAAAGGAGAACCTGACTGACTCATTCACTAAAGTCCTAACGATAAAGGAGTTCGACAACCATAAGTCGAAGATGGGTATTAGATACTACGTCGACTGGCTTTAGGATAAGTGGGAGTTGTTGGAAAATGTGTTCCAAAGTCAATCATCAGCTTGTTGATGGTTGTGCTACATTATAATTATAATTAATTCATTAATAAATAAAATATATTTTTGATATTTTTTATCATAAAGTGTTCATCTTCTAACAAACTCCATTATTGTAATGAAGTTCTTAGAACTATTTAGCTTCAATAAAGAGAGGATTTATCGATTAGTTCTTAAATCTGTTCACGATGAAATGATAGGCTATCAATTAAAATGACAGCATCTATCAAGCATAAGTCATCGTATGCCATATAGATTGGTTGTCCTGTTAACCAAGAAGTGTGGAGACACTGGTATGGCATATAGATGAGATGTATGGGTACATCATCATTGAACGTGATCAAATCCAGAGCATTCTACTGTCAAGAATGTCTCTGATAGGATATAGATATAAGTGTCCCTTAGACCTGAGATCACCTCAGTGACTTTTAAGCAACTCACTGTGCTTTAGTACTGAACTAACTGAATTTTTAATTTAGTAATGAAAAACTTCTAGGCATAATCAAGTACTTACAAAGTCAGAGTGTGATCAAGATGGAATTGACCACTCCAATAGTTGGAGAAAAATATATCACTATATTTCAATATAGCAAAATCTTTGTTAGGATAATCCATCAGATGGATTTGATATTTTGAAATACAATGTGGACAACCTAATCAGAGTTGATAATTGAACTTTGAGGTGTCCTACGAGCATTTTGGTCAAGAAGATGAATTATATGAAAACTATATCCACATAGATTCTAAGGATGTTGTTCTACACATTCAACCTAGCCAACCGTAGGGTATCATTTCTAGATGGTTACTTTAATAGTACAAGAATATATTCTTATACTATCGGCTTAGGTTCAAACATATAAGATCACACATATTAGAGCTCACGATCAGATCAAATGGTTGATCAATGATTAAGAATCGTTCTACGGTTAAAGAATCAATATGATTAATGTTTAACCTAGAGCAAGTGTTATAGGAGGATTAATTAGTAATTAGATTGCTAATTGACTTAATTTGATTAAGCCAGAGAATTGAGAATAAGTCTAATTAAATATGGTTTAATTAGATTTAGTTTGGACTTGATTTGATCAAGTTCAACTGGCTTATTGGATAAGCCAAGTGCAAGGAAGAACTAGTTCTAGTTCAACTAGGACTCGGGTCAACCCAATTTTATAATTTGATTAGAGAATTAAATTAAAATTAAGTTATATTTAATCTAATTTAATTAAATTCTTAATTGGGTTAGGACATTATTTAATTTGGTTGACTTGGTTTTGATATAAGTTGGTTCGAGAAACCACTTTGACCAAGTCATAGATGGAATCCTAGTAAGACTAGGATTCCACCTTGCACCACCTTAGCCCCTCATGCCCCACACCCTCTTTCTCTATTATTTTGGGCAACAAATACCTTTCTCCTAGGCATTCTCATGCACACCCTTCTCTCCTCTCTTTCTCATATGAAAATTAGGTAGTGGACCAAGTCAAAATAGGAATTGGTTTTGGTTTCAAATCCTGTGAGATAGTGTTTTGAAAAACCAAAACTCTTCCTCCCTTTTGTGTTGCCCTCCTCCCCTTTTTTTTTTTTGATATTCTTGAAAAGTAAGAGAATGTTTTTGGGTGACATTTTCATGTGGATCCATGCCAAAAAATTTTAGAAAGGGTTCCCAAGAGTTGGGCGCCCCTTGACTTGCCCTTTTTGGTCTTTCCTTGTCTAGTTTTTGACCTAGACAAGGACTCCTCTTCTCCTATATATTTTGGATGAATTTTGAGCCAATTTTATGATATGTTATAGACCATTGAGAGAGCTTTGGGGTGTGTGAAAATCAGGTAGAGAGAGTTCTTGGGCATTGGGGTTCCATAGACACCAAACTAGGTGTCGAGATGAGACCAAAGAGAAGAAGAAGAGGGTCTTCATCTAGTGCTGCTGTGTTCACCTCTTTCCCTGTGTTTTCTAAGAGTGTCTCACATGTAAAACCTCCTCTCCTCCTTCTTCTCTTTAGAAAAGTCTAAATCCAAAAGGAGGTATCCAATCGACCATCAAAGAAGGATTAGTACAGTACTAGCATACTATGCTGATTTTCTGCATCAGGACTTCTAATCATGATCATGGGCTCGTGTGGATGACTCCTAGAGCCCAGATGCATGTATGGCTTGCAGCTTCTTCCTCAAGCTTGGATCAGTAAGTTAGAATATCTAACTTGCATAGGTAATAGGTCTGATCTATTATTTTTATACCTGCATTAGATGTAGTGTATATACATGTTGATGTGATCAACATGTTTTAGTTTGTTCTTTAGATTTTAATTTCTAATTTAATAACATGCTATGATCATATAATAGATCTTAGATCTAGGATATTTTTTTAATATTTAAAATTAATTTTGATTAATTTTTATCTTTCGCTGCCTGATCTTGTAAAGGTTTCAAGATCTAGTCTTGAAACCCCAGATCTGGTTCCAACATTAAGTCCTCCCACTGACTTCTCAAGTCATTGATAAGGACTAGGATCAATTTTGTTCCATGGACACCTAAATCAGTCTTGCTAATTTTCTATGTGATATGGGTTAGCACGAATCAATAAGCAACCTAATCAAAAGCTGATTAACCACATTGATCAGGTAAGTGAGATCGGTAGGAGGGTCAGCCAAGGCTTGTCTTAGTCACCATTAAAAATGGCTATATAAGTAGACTGCCAATTAAAAATTACTAGTTTGAAATGCCAGACTTACCTTAGACACCAATCGATTTGTTAGTTTCGATTTGGTCAGCCTAAAGACTCAAGTTCGACCACTGAGCTACGATCAGTATCCATTTATTAGATGTGTGAACTTTGATCAACTACAACTATTGAATTAATCTATAGAAAAGAAATGACTTAATCCTAATTAACTATTAATTAGGTTTGATCAATTTCTTAACTTAGTCCATATTTAATCTAACCCTAGGTCTAACCTAGTTATTGACCAGATCAAAGCTAACCCATTACCTTTTAACTCATGTTTTATGAAATTATCTTAGGATCTTCAAATCATAAACCTAGATCCCAAACAATCACTTAATTCTCAATTAAGTTTAAGGCTTATGGGTTGGGGTTTGGAACCTTAGAACTAGTTTCTGATTTCAAGTTTTGAAATATTTTCAACATGTAAACAATTTACTTTGAATCAAATTCAAATCATGATTTTAGATCTGATTTGCTTTAATGTTTGGATCATGTCCTAGGGTTTTGAATCTAGGTTTTGTAGAAAGTAAGTTTGCAATTTAATTTCTACAAAGCAAATATGCCATAGATATTCTAGATTCAAAAATGAAGCTACATATCAATATATGCAATATGAGGATCTAGATCTAAACATGAAACATATCATATGGGTCTAATCTAAATGATCAAAATTAGATCATAGACCAATTAATATTAGATTTAAAATATAAAAATAAATTATAAATTACTTTAGATCTTTTTCAATATATTTATGATTTAGGTTATTCAGATATACACATACTAGGACAACCTCTCCACTGTAAGGGTAAATCATATAGCAGGACAATCTTATAATTAGTATGTGCAATTCGATATTATTTAGATCTAATCTAAATAATCTAAAATACATCTAACATCTATTTATTTTATATTTAAAATTAAAAAATAAATCATAAATTATTTAGATCACATCTTACTTATTCATGATTCAAAAAATTTAGATCAGCATATACTAGGATAATCTATTCATTGTAAGGGGTTAACCTTACAATAGAACAACCTTATGTCAGTATGTGCAATCTTTAATTTTTATTTTTAAATTTATTTTAATCCAAAATATGATCATATCATAAAAGAGCCAAGATGCTCTGATACCATAATTGGAAGGTCTCCTCATGTCTATCGGAGTCCACTCTAGCTAGATCTAAGTGTGCTCTCCTTCTAGATCAAGTCTCGAAAGACTAGATCTAAATTTGATTTGTGAAGCCTTCAAACGAACTTCAAAGGCAGCACCTTGTCTCTTGATCTAGATCACCCTATCTTCGTCTTTTCTTTAGCATTCTTCAACTTTTGATGGCTAAATATACACCAAACCTAGTGTGGACGTGGAGAAGAGAGGGAGGAGCTCTAGAGGTGGCATGGAGAAGGACTTTGTGGCAGCATATGGACATGGAGAAGGGAGACGGTGTGTAGAGGATGAGGGTGTAGGGGTTCTTATAGAGACCAATTCCGCCACCAAGTCTCCTAGGTGATCAAGCAACTTGTTTGCTTGATTATCTAGGACTCTATGCTGAAAATCCACACCCACTACCTAATCTCTATCTGGTTTTGTCACCCAAAATAATTCCCCATGTGGCGTCAAAAATGGATAAGGAAGAGTCTAGGGCGCCAAGGACTCTTCCCTTAAGAGTTTGATGCAAATCAAACTCTGATTTAACCGAGTCTAGGTGCCCCAAAAAATCACCAAATTGGGTACACCCAAAGAATGACTCGAGCCCAATATCATGCCAAAAAATCAGAAGAAAAGAGTCTGTAGAAAATTCTCTAGGAGGCTTAGATCCTATGACCCTCAATTCTCTCAATTCGGTCAACTATTGACCCCAGTCCAATTATGCTTCAAAATAGATTTATTTCTAGAATTAATCTAACCTGGACAAGTTCTAGCTAGATGAAAATAAACCAATTCACAATCTCAAGATTAGTGAAATCAAATTTGACTCAATTAAGATAGATCAAAAAAATTATAGAAGGAGAATATCAGGCTCAATCATTTGCTAGCACGATTTCCGTGAACTTGATTGGATCAAATCAAAATCAATCGAATCGGATTAGCCCAATTGATTACATCCAGATCCAAATCCTTATTTGTGTGATCCAGTTAGTTTTAGTTTTGTATGGTAATGGGATATGTCTTGATCTCTATCACCGACATCATAGAAATACCTTTAATGGACCAAAACTTTTTCGGTTCATCCAATTAGAATGATCGATCATCAAGACCATTCTAATTATTCCCAAAATCTACCAGTGACACCTAGCATTATATGGTGGCAATCCATTAGAACCAATAGCGAACCTCTTAGTGTAGCTACCGTGTGATTGGGTTTTTCTATCTTTAGTCTTGATAGGATTAAGGTTAAGGTGAACTTGTCAAACCCAACACCATGTCATATGAATGATCATTCGATTCGAGTCCGATGTGAAACCCTAATAGAAAACTCTTTTCTATTATTTCACTCTACCATGGCCATGGGCTTAAGGACTAGATCTCATGATCATCATAGGACTACTTCTCATCTACCAAGGTAGATAGATCCCTCATTGGTGCGATCCAATTCGTACAATGAACATGCTATAGCCGACATACACCTCAGGATTCTGAATGGCTAGAAGATTGGATTATGGTATAGTCAAACTATAACACTCTCAATGTAAACTATAGATGCACCTCAGATCAAAGAACTTATCACACCACTATAGCATCAAGCCAGTCATCGACGAGAAGGTAGACTCCCTTATGACTGCTCAAGGTGGTCACGCTCAGTGCCCTCGTTCTTTAACGAGTACATGTACTCTTGCTCCGATGTCTTCACACCGTAGACTCAAGACTCACCTATCCTAAGAAAGTGATCATACATTAATCTTCTAGATCAATCATCATCCTTATGATGATCCTACGGTCGGGAATAGTTGATAAGTTAATTATGAAAATTCATATCTTAAATTGTCAACTCTTGAAAATATGAATTGTCATTATGATTAACTCAAAGGATGTATCACAGACACTATATACATAATGTGATAGAATAAAATAACTATTTATTAAATTTTAAGTCAAAATTATAAAATTATTGTTAGAAGTGTATTACAAGTATTAGCCAATCTGGCTTCTAGGGCACTCATCTAACAAACTCTTACTTGACCTAAAGCCAATTGACTGCAAATCTAAGTCCCATATTTTCAAGATGGGCTTCGATCTTCTATTATCCCAAAGACTTTGTTAGTGGGTCTATGGCATTGTTCATGGAGTCGACTCTTATGACCTTGATATATTTCTTCTCGAGGTAATCGCAGATGAGGTGGAATCACTATAGATTTTTTGTGAGACCTCAGCTCTTTAGCTAGGGCTATGCTGCCATTGTTGTCATAGTACAGAGAGACATTATTTGATGGCATCACTTCGAGCTCTATGGTGAACTTCTTATACCAGAATGCCTTCTTTATAGCTTTCGATGCAGCGATATGCTCAGCTTCCATGGTGGAGTCTGCAATCATGTTTTGCTTGGAACTCTTTCAGCTAACTACAACATAATTACATATAAATAGACTTTCAGATGTTGACTTTCGATCATCTATGTCAGACATAAAATCTGAGTCTATATACCCCTGGATCTAAAGTTCTCTATTTCCAAAGACCAAAAATATATCCTTAATCCTTCTTAAGTACTTAAGGATATATTTCTCAAAAGTCCAGTGCTCTTTGCCTAGATTCGACTAATACCTGCTCGTGACACTCACAGCATGGACTATATTAGGGTGTGCAAATAGCATGGCATACATGAGGCTCCCTATTGCCGAAG
This sequence comes from Cocos nucifera, assembly GCA_006176705.1. Classification (NCBI taxonomy): domain Eukaryota; kingdom Viridiplantae; phylum Streptophyta; class Magnoliopsida; order Arecales; family Arecaceae; genus Cocos; species Cocos nucifera. The sequence goes on along the minus strand of QRFJ01000722.1, from coordinate 991,520 downwards.
CATAAGGGATATTGCTATGTGTTCAATCTCCTCAGGTGTGCTGGGACACATCATTTTGGAGAGATGAATGCCATGTCTGAAGGATACTAATCCCCTCTTAGAGTTTTCCATACTGAACCTCTTCAGCACCTCCTCTATGTACATCTTCTGTGAGAGACTCAGCATCCTATTTAGTCCATCGCTATAGATCTTAATTTCCAAAATGAGGGATGCCTCTTCCAAGTTTTTCATGGAGATCTCTTTTGACAACCATATTTTAACCATAGTCAACATGAGAATATCATTCCCAATTAGGAGGATGTCATCCACGTAAAGTATGAGAAAGATAACAGCACTTCCACTGATCTTTTTGAATACACATGGATCCTCCTCATTTTTGATAAAATTAAATAATCTGATTATATCATTAGAATAAGCATTCCAGCTCTGAGATGCTTGCTTTAGTCCATATATGGACCTTTGCAGCTTGTACATCTTGTGATCTTCATCACTGGATGTAAAACTAAGGGGTTGCTCCATATAAATATCTTCCTTAAAATATTCATTTAGGAATGTCATTTTCATGTCCATTTGCCATATTTCATAATTAAAATAGGCTGCAATAGCAAGTAGCGTGCTGATGGATATTAGCATGGCTACTGACGAAAAGGTCTCCTGATAGTCAATGCCTTCGCGCTGACTATACCCTTTCACTACTAGCCTAGTCTTGAATGTCTCTACATTTCCATCTACACCTATCTTTCTCTTATAGATCCATTTACACCCAATAGGTACTATACCTTTAGGTGGATCTACTAAGATTCAAATTTGGTTTGAGCGCATTGAGTCAATTTTTGACTTCATTGCCTCTAACCACTTTTGAGAGTCGATATCTGATATCGTCTCATCATAGATCGACCATCACCATGAACCCCATTTTTCATGAGAAATATTTTCTCTACATCCTTTGAAATAGTACCTAAGTACCTTTCAGGAGGATGAAAAACTCTTGTTGATTTTTGAGGTGGAGGAGGTAGTGTATGGATTAGCTCTAATTGATTGGGTTTCATAGGTTCCTTAGCTCATTGCTCTTTAGAGACCTTCTTCTCGAGCCTAATCTACCTTTCGATGCCACCATCTTGAATAAACTATTTTTTAAGAAAGATGGCGTGTCGACTCATCATTACATTATGGCCTTCTGGAAGATAAAAATAATATCCTAATGACTCTTTAGGATATCCTATCAATCAAGCTCTAAAGGATCTAGACTCTAATTTATTTGTCTGCTGTCTCTAGATATGAGTCGGACAACACCAAATTATGAGGTGACTCAGACTGAGTTTTCTACCATGCCATATCTCATACGGTGTGGTAGAAATGATTTTAGAGGGAACCCTATTTAGTAAGTAAATCACTATCATTAGAGTATGACCCCAAAGAAAATCCAGGAGGTTGACTATAACACCCCACCCCTAATTTTGGGTGATGGTGCTATTGGGAATATGTCCCAAATCCAATCATCAGTCTGTTGACGATTGTGCTACTTGTTATACTTGTATATAAATTATCAAATAATAAAAATTATTTTAGCATTTTTCATCATAAATTTTGTTGTCTTCTAATGAACTTCTATATTGTGATGAAGTTCTTAGGACTATCTAGATTTGACAAAGAAAGATTTATCATTCAGTCCTTAAATTATTCACGATCAAAAGATACGTTGTTATTTAGGATGATAATGTTTATCGAGTATAGGTCGTTGGATGCCATATAGGTTGGTTGTCCTCATAACCAAGGAGTGTTGGGACACTGGCATGGCATGCAAGTGAGATGTATGGGTACATCTGCACTGAACGTGACCAACTTCAAAGCTTTTTTTCTATCAAAATTAGCCTCGAAGAATATGAATATAAGTATCCCTTAGACCTGAGACCACCATGGTGACTTACAAGCAACTCACTGTACTTTAGTATCAGACTATCTGAATTTCTAATTCAGTGACGAAAGGCTACTGGATGCAGTCAAGTACTTAGCTTATCGGTGTATGAGTCAAGATAGGATTCATCCCTCCAAGTGCATTATTGTATTTCAATTTAGTAAATCCTCGATCGGGGTAGTCCATATGATGGATGCTAAATTTTGAAATATAATGTGGATGAATTATAGGATTGACAGTAAATCCTAGATCATCCTTTTGAACATCGTGATCAAGGGAATGAATTATATGGTAACCATATTCCACAGGTCCGTCATTGTTGCGTTATGACTTTTCAACCTATTCGGACGTCAGATACCATTGCTAGATGGTTACATCGATTGGTATAAAAAATTAATTTCTATTCTATCGGCTTAGGATTCGAACCTATGGGGTCACACACATAAGGACTTCCTATCTAATCTGATGGTTGATCATGAGTCTTGATGACCTAGAACACTATGGTCAAGAGTCCCACTGGACTGAAACTCTATGACCTAGAGTCCTACTCATCTAGGACTCTATAATCAGGAGTCCCACTAGTCTAGAACTCTAAGATCATGAGTTTCATTCATTTGGGACATTGGGTTCAAGAGTCCCACTGGATTGGAACTCTTTAGGAGTTTCATGTTGATGGGACTCTGTTGCTTGGTAACCCATTCGATTTAGACTTAGATATTTTGAAGGATTAATTAGCAATTCAATTATCAATTAGCTCAATTTGATTGAGTGATGAGAATTCGATCAAGTTCGAGTGAATTTGATTTAATTGGGTTTAACCCAATCAGCTCAAGAGATGAGCTAATCGCTATGGGAGTTTTGACCCTGATTTGATCAAGACCTAGACCTAATTAATTTCTAATTTGAATAGGATTTTATTAGATTAGGCTAAGCCTAATTTGGTTAGATTTAACCTAATCTAATTAGATCTAGATTAATTGATTTGGTTGAAACCAATTAGGACCAAGTCAAATGAAGTTTAAATTCAAACTCTCCCATGCACCCATTATTTTTGATTTTTCCACTCTTGTTCCATGCCCAAAATTTTTGTACATCACTTTTCTATCACCTAGAAGGTTTCTGTACCCCCTCTCCCATGCCCTCCTTTTTGTTTGTCGAATATTTTTAGAGAAATAAAAATATGTGCACATAGAATAAGACTCCTTCTATATGTTAAATACATGGGAGGTGGTGTTGGATAAAGATAAGAGATGTTAGATATGTGTGCCCTAGAAGTCAGAATTGACTGACACTTGTTATACACTTCTAAAAAAAAAATTATAATTTTAACTATAAATAATAAATGGGTTATTTTCTATCACAATGTATTTTTAGTGTCTGTGATACATCCCTTGAGTTAATGATAATGATAGTTCATATTTTCAAGAGTTGAAAATTTAAGACATTAATTTTCATTATTAACTCATAAAATGTTTTCGATCATAGGATCATCATGAGGATGGTGGTTGATCCGGAAGGTTGGTATACAATCGCTTCTTTATAGCAGAGAAGTCTTGAGTCTATGGTGTAGAGACACCAGAGCAAGAGTATAGGTACTCATTGGGGAATGAGGGCACTAAGCATGACCACCTCGAGCAGTCATTAGGAAGTCTACCATCTCATCGATGCCTAGCTTGAAGCTGCAGTTGTGTGTCTGATTCTTTGACCTGAGGTGCATCGATAGTTCACCTTAAGGGTGTTATAGTTTGACTACATCATAACTCGATCTCCTTGCCATTTGGAATCCTGAGGTGTATGTTGGCTATAGTATGTTCATTGTAGGAATTGGATTACACCAATAGGGAATCTATCTACCTCGATGGATGAGGAGTAGCCCTATGATGATCATGAGAATCAAGTCCAAAAGCCCATGGCTGTAGCAGAGTAAAATAATAGAAAGAGTTTCTATTAAGGTTTTCATATTGGACTTGAATTGAATGATTAATCATATGATGGATATTAGAGTTTGATGAGTTCACCTTAACCCTAATCTGATTGAGGCTCAAGATAGAGGAACTTAATCACATAGGTAACTACATCGAGAAGTTCATTCTTAATTCTGATGGATTGCCACCATACACTGCTAGGTGTCACTGATGGATTTTAGGAGCAATTAGAATGATTTGGATGATCGATCATACTAGTTATCTAAATCAGAAAAGTTCTGATCCATCGAAAGATATTTCGATGATGTCGATCATGATATATCCCATTACCATATTAAACTGAACCTAACTAGGTCACACAAATAAGTATTTGGATCTAGATATCATCAATTGGACTAAGCCAGTTCAATTGATTTGAATAAGATTCAATTAGGTTCAAGAAAATCATGCTAGCACACGATTGAGCCTAATGTTCTCCTTCAACAATCATTAAAAGTTATCTTGACTGAACCAAATATTTTTGGACTCACTTAGATACCTTTACTTGGTCTGACTTGAGCTTGTCCAGGCTAGAAAAGGATTGTCTTGATTTCTGAGATAAATTTGAGACAACACCTGCCTTCTATCACCTACTAATTCTTATCTTTTGACTTTGGTCAAATATTAACATTTGATACTTAGATATCTGTCAATGTGTCATGCACCCATTGGAGAGAGATATGATCTTTGTCCACTTGTTAAAAGGAGAAAAGGAAGGGGGTGCACACCTAGGAAGGCATGCGCTTAAGGATGATGACACCTGGAGTCCCATATAGATGGAATTCTAGGTTGCTTCATGGAATAAACTTAGGTGACGTCTAAGACTCTACTTTGACCAATCTTGGTGCCACCCAAGGATGTTTGAGAGGGCCTCTCATCTAATTGAATCAGGTGATGTCATCCCATCAATCAGATTTAGATTTGATTGCATGAAGAGAGGTGATTGATCGAGATCATGTGGCACTGCATGCCGCAGCAGGGTCTATATAAACCCTGTCTGTGCCTAGGTTTCAAGAGTTGTTCCTTTGCCAATGCCATATAGCCCCTCTCCCCTCTTCTCTATGCCTACCTCTAATCTTCGCTTTCCTCTCCATGCCCAAGAGGCCTTGGGCTTCAGTTTGGTGCAATCCAGGTAAGAGAAAGGCGACAAGAAAGGAAGAAGGCAGCACTGCTGCAAGAGATGACACCAGATCATCAAAAATTATTTTGAAGATCGTCAAGATTAGATCCAGATCTAATCTTTGGAGGATAGATTGAGGAGGAGATATCCAAATCCTGCTAGAGTGGATACTGATAGAGGTCAGGCGATTGCATGGCTACATCCAGAATCTCAGGCAATCAGCAGGACCATCATAAGGTAATAGGATTACCCAAAAACAAGGTATAAATTAAATTAAATTAAATTTATTTTTATTTTATTTATTAGATCTATCTAATCAAATTTTATAAGTATTATATCTAATTTAAATCTAAGATAAAAAATTTTAAAAATATTTTTCTTGGTCAAATCAGATCTGAACGAACCTGATCCAAAAAATAGAATTTTTTCTTCAACTAGTATCAGAGCCAGGTTCCCATAAATAATTTAAATCTAATTTTAATTTATTTTTAATATGATAATTAGGTAATTTTATATGTCACATAAGACTTAATTAGATCTAAAATTAAAAAAATTAAGAAATTTAATAATATAGATCTAAGTTGTACGAGATGTATGATTAGTTGTAGAATAGAATTATTCCATGTATAGTCTTGCATGATCATAATTTAATTTGATTAGTTATAATTTTTAAATTTATTTATTTATTATTTTCTAATATTATAAAAATTATAATAAAATCTAAAAAATAAAAAATAAAGTTATTTAATTTTTGTTCATATGAGATATGATAAATACTTGTTTAGACTAGTTGTACAAGAGTTCTACATAATTATCTAGAATAGAATTTATTTTGATAAGATCAATTTAAATTTAATTTTTTAGATAATTATGAGATAATTTAGATTTAAAAATATACATGATATGATACATAAAGATATATGCAAAACATGTTTAAATTTAGATCAATCTTATATATGAGATATATAATGTAGATCTAACTAGTTTTGTAGTTTTCATATTTTTGATTAAAGCATTCCTCTTGACCATCTGGTCATAAGAATAAAGTAAGATTTAAATGCCCTCTTCTCACATTTGATGGGGTGTTCTTATGATGAGTAGGGGTGCTGCGCATTCGTCCTTAATCAGAAACCCAAAAACTTATTTTATGCAAAACCTTAAATCTTGAAATCCTAGAATTTTATTTACATATTTTGTTTGAGAATCATAAACATAATTAAGAATTAAGATTATGAAATATGTTAAGTCTAAAAATTAAAAATTTTTAGATTTAAGATATATTCATAAAATTAGGTTCGGACTTGGGTAGCTCAATTAGGTCTAGCGGTTGATTAAATCGAATCAAGAGTTGGTTAGATGGGATCAAGAGTGCATAAATTGATCAGCCTAATAGGATTAAGTTTAGATCAAGATCGAATCACATGAGTGATCGATCAAGCTAAGATGTAATTAGGCTCAGTGGTTAGAGTCTGGATTGTAGGCTTGCTTGATTGGCTCTGGCTCAATAATTTTATGTCTAAGGTAAGTTTGGCAGATACGATCGACTAGTTTTTAATTAGGAGCTACTCGACTCGGATGCATTATTATCGAGTTAATGGCATATCCTTTCCATCGATCTCACTTACCTGACCATATTTATTGACCCAGTCCTGATCTAAGATGGTTAACAATCCGAGCTAACCCATACCACTAGGTTAGTCATAATTATTATGACTATTATAAGTCAAGTTTAAAGAGACCTAAATCAAATCTCCCTAAGAAAAGATTAAGTCAAAGATCTTCGACCATTGTAGATATGCGGGCCCTTCCAGGGGTTGATTGTTCTTGGTTGGTTACAGTGGTTCAGTTGCACCGGGAGGACGCAACCATGTCTATTAGGCATTGGATGCTACGAGCTGGAGGATGGATTGGGGTCAATATTCTGGATATGATGAGAGACCCAATTAGAAATCTAATCTATGCAAATGGTGGGTCTGATTTATCTATGAATCAATATTTCGGGCATTATGAGATTCATGAATTAGAGACCAAGTTTGGATGCACCATGATTAGAGAATTATTGGACAAGAGTTGTTCTCATTGGCTAACCCATCACCAATAACTATTAGGTGAGGTGACGAGTCAGTTGGTGGGACTACACCAGCCATTTGAAATCATTAATCATGAAGATTTTTGCATCTCTACAAAGAAAGTATAGGGATCCAAAAAAATAGTGAAAGCTAATTTATTTAAAAATAAAATCTCTAAATAAATTAGTTAAGTCTTAATTATAAAATCTGACTAAAAACTTTGACTGTCTATAGAAAAATATCTGCATCCAACCCACTAGACCATATCTTGGACACCCATAGACTGATCGGATCCAATTATAAGGATTGGCTCTGAAACTTCAAAATTATTTTGGGTTTTGAGAAGTTAACTCATGTATTGGATCAGGATCCTCCCATCTTATCAGCCCGTCCATCCATTGAATAGAGAGCGTCTCTCGATAAATGGATGGATGAAGATAACAAGGTCAAATACTACATGTTGGGCTTGATGTTTAATGAGCTTCAGCGCCAGCATGAAGATATCAAGACTGCCCACCAAATGTTGGCTCACCTGCAAGAGTTGTTTGGTGAACAGAGTCGCGCAGCCAAATATCAGGTCACTAAACGACCTTTTAAGGCTAAAATGCATGATGGGATGATCAAGGACTTGGAAGAGCTTGAGAAGCTCAGAGTGAAGTTAGATCAGGATCTATAGAATGATATAATTTTGCAATCCTTGACTGATGCATATGGGCAATTCATCATGAACTATCATATGCATAAACTTTAGAGTACTCTAGTCGAACTTATGATCATGCTGGTTACTGCTGAGCTTTCTATGAAAGGTTCTAAAGGCTTAATTCTTGCTATGAAATGGATTTCTTCCAAGAGAAAGTCTTTTAGAAAGAAGAAGAAGTCTATGAAAAGACAAAAGATGGAAGGTGAAAAGAAGAAAAAGGCAAAGCTAAAGCAGAAGGCCACTGACAAAGAAAAGTATTTCCATTGTAACATAGATGGTCACTAAAAGTGAAACTATCCTATTTACCTGGCCACCCAGAAGAATAAGAAGGATGCAAGTCCTTCTAGAGGTATGCTCGTTATTGAATCTAACCTTACAGTTTCTTCTACATCCAGTTGGGTGCTTGACTCTGATTCTAGTGCTCATTTGTGCACTTCCATGCAGGATCTTAAGGATAGTAGAAGGTTGAGGGATGGTGAGATGATCCTATGCATCGAAAATAGAGCAAGAGTTGCTATTGTGGCTATGAAAATCTATCCTCATCGACTACCGTCTGGCTTAGATTTAGTACTTTGGGATTATTACTATGTGTCTGCTGTAAGCAGGAATTTGATTTCTATTTCATGTTTAGCACAAGAAGGCCATGTAATTAGTTTTCTTAAGGACCATTGTAATATTCTTTATGAAAGAAATAAAATTGCAAGTGGTTTCCTCATTAATGGTCTCTATCAGTTACATATTGATGTATCTATTTTTAATATCCAGCAAAATGTGAATGCCATAAGAACAAAATGACCTAGAGATAGTCCAAATGATAGATATCTATGGCACCTTAGACAAGGTTACGTAGCAAAAGATAGGGTTAACAAATTGGAGAAAATTGGGCTATTAAGTCCATTGACTTTCGAGTCATATCCAATTTGTGAATCTTGTCTTCATGGCAAAATGACTAAGCTCCCTTTTGTAGGACATGTGGAAAGGGCCACGAATTTACTTCCCCTAGTGCATACTGATGTGTGCGGCCCATTTGATGTGCCGACTAGAGATAATTTTATCTACTTCATAACCTTCATCGATGATTTATCTCGGTATGGGTATGTGTATCTTATGAGACACAAGTCTAAAGCTTTTGAAAAGTTTAAAAAATTCAAACATGAAGTCAAAAAGCAAAATGAAAAACCCATTAAGGTTCTTTGATCAGATCGTGGAGGTGAATACCTTAGTCGAAAATTCCTTGACTATCTTAAGCAAAATGGCAAAATCTCTCAATGGACTCCACCTAAAATACCTCAACTCAATGGAATTTCAGAATGGAGGAATTGGATCCTATTAGATATGGTCCAATCTATGATGAGCTTCGCAGACCTTCCAAATTTTCTTTGGGAACATAGTCTGTTAACTGCAATATACTTACTGAATAGGGTTCTCACTAAAATCATTCCTACCACACCATATGGGATATGGTATGGTAAGAAATCAAGTCTGAGTCATCTCAGAATTTGGGATTGTCCGACTCATATCAAAAGACAACAAGCGGACAAGTTAGACTTCAGATCCTTTAGAGCTCGATTCATAGGATATCCTAATGAGTTGTTAGGATATTATTTCTACTTTTCAGATGATCACAATGTGATTGTGAGTTGGCATGCCATCTTTCTTGAAAAATAGTTTATTCAAGATGGCGGCATTGGAAAGTAGATCAAGCTCGATGAGAAAGTCTCACAAGAGTAACGAGCTAAGGACCAAATGGAACCAAATCAGATTGAGTCAATACAATCACTACCTCCTCCACCTCATAGATCGAAAAGGATTTTCCATCCCCCTGAGAGGTACTTAGGTACTATTTTAGAGAAAATAGAAAAAATATTCCTCATAGGTAATGGGGTTCATGGTGATGATCCCAAAACCTATGATGAGGCAATATCGAATATCAACTCCAAGAAATGATTAAAGGCAATGAAGTCAGAAATTGACTCAATGTACTCAAACCAAGTCTGGACCTTAGTAGATCCACCAGAAGGTATATTACCTATTGGGTGTAAATGCATCTACAAGAGAAAAATTGGTGCAGATGGGAATGTAGAGACATTCAAAGCTAGATTAGTGGCAAAAGGGTATAGTCAAGATGAAGGCATTAACTATCAGGATATCTTTTCACTAATAGCTATGCTAAAATTCATCTGCATATTGCTTGCTATTGCAGCCTATTTCGATTATGAAATATGGCAGATGGACGTAAAAATGGCATTCTTAAATGGATACCTTAAGGAATCTATATGGAACAGCCACTAGGTTTCACATCCAGTGATGCTGATCATAAGGTATGCAAGCTGCAAAGATCCATATATGGGCTTAAGCAAGCATCTTGGAGCTGAAATACTCATTTTAATGATGTGATCAAATTATTTGGTTTCATCAAAAATGAGGAGGAACCATGTGTCTTCAAAAAGATCAGTGGGAGCGCTATTGTCTTCCTTATATTATACGTGCATGATATCCTTCTTATTGGGAATGATATTCCCATGTTGATCATAGTTAAAATATGGTTATCCAAAAAATTCTCCATGAAAGACCTAGGAGAAGCATCCTTTATTCTACGAATTAAGGTTTATAGAGATAGACCGAATAGGATGCTAAGACTTTCATAGAAAATGCACATAGAGGAAGTGCTAAAGAGGTTTAACATGGAAAACTCCAAGAAGGATTTGGTACCATTCAGACATGGCATTCATCTCTCCAAGAAGATGTGACCTAGCACACTTAAGGAAATAGAATGCATGAGCAAGATTCCTTATGCTTCAGCAATAGGGAGCCTCATGTATGCCATGTTATGTACACGACCTGATATAGCTCATGCTGTGAGTGTCACGAGCAGTCGAATCCAGGTGAAGAACACTGGACTTCTGTGAAATGTATCCTTAAGTACTTAAGAAGAACTAAGGATATGTTCTTGATTTTTGGTAATGGAGAACTCCAAGTCCAGGGGTATACAGACTTGGATTTTATGTCCGATTTAGATAATCAAAAGTCGACATCTGGGAGTCTGGGTATGTAATGGTGGTGCTGTCAGTTGGATGAGTTTCAAGCAGACAGTGATCGTAGATTCCATCATGAAAGTAGAATACATCACTACGTCAGAAGCTACGAAGGCGACATTCTGGTACAAGAAGTTTGCCATAGAGATCGAAGTGATGCCATCAGATGCCATTCCTCTATACTGTGACAATAATGGCTCCATAGCCCTTGCTAAGGAGCCGAGGTCTCACCAGAAATCCAAGCACATCGAGCGATGATACCACCTCATCCACGATTACCTCGAGAAAGATTACGTCGAGGTCAAGAGAGTCGACTTTGCAGACAATGTGGTGGACCCACTCAAACAGTCATTAGGCCAGCAGAAGATCGAAGCCCATCTTGAAAAGATGGGACTTATGATTGTAGCCAATTGGCTTTAGGTTAAGTGGAAGTTTGTCAGATATGTGTGCCCTAGAAGCTAGAATTGGCTGATACTTGTTATACACTTCTAAGGGCAAAATTATAATTTTGATTATAAATAATAAAATTGGTTATTTTCTATTATAATATATATTTAGTGTCTGTGATAGATCCCTTAAGTTAATGATAATGATAGTTCATATTTTTAGGAGTTGAAAATTTAAGACATGAATTTTTATTATTGACTCATAAAATGCTTTCGACCGTAGGATCATCATGAGGATGGTGGTTAATCCAAAAGGTTGGTGTACAATCACTTTTTTATAGTAGATGAGTCTTGAGTCTATGATGTAGAGACTCTGGAGTAAGAGTATAGGTACTCATTGGAGAACGAGGGCACTAAGCGTGACCACCTCGAGCAGTCATTAGGAAGTCTACCATCTCGTCAATAACTGGCTCGAAGTTATAGTTGTGTATCTAGTTCTTTGATCTGAGGTGCATCGATAGTTCACGTGGAGGGTGTTATAGTTTAACTACACCATAACTCGATCTCCTAGCCATTCGAAATCCTAAGGTGTATGTTGGCTATAGCATATTCATTATAGGAATTGGATTGCACCAATAGAGAATCTATCTACCTCGATGGATGAGGAGTAGTCCTATGATGATCATGAGAATCAAGTCCACAAGCCCATGGCCATGGTAGAGTGAAATAATAGAAAGAGTTTCTATTAAGGTTTTAATATTGGACTTGAATCGAATGATTAATCATATGATGGATATTAGGGTTTGACGAGTTCACCTTAACACTAATCTGATCGAGGCTCAAGATAGAGGAACTTAATCACACATGTAACTGTATCGAGAGGTTTGTTCTCAATTCTGATGGATTGCCAGCATATACTGCTAGGTATCACTGATGGATTTTGGGAGCAATTAGAATGATTTGGATGATCGATCAAACTAGTTGTCTGAATTAGAAAAATTTTGATCCATCGAAAGGTATTTCGATGATATCGATCATGACATATCCCATTACCATACGAAACTTAACCTAACTGGATCATGCAAACAAGGGTTTGGATTTGGATATCATCAGTTGGACTAATCCAATTCAATTGATTTGAATAAAATTCAACTAGGTTCAAGAAAATCAAGTTAGCACACGATTGAGCCTAATATTCTCCTTCATCAATCATTAAAAATTATCTCGACTGAGCCAAATATGTTTGAGCTCACTCAAATACCTTTACTTAGTCTGACTAGAGCTTGTCCAGGTCAGAAAAGGATTGTCATAATTTATGAGATAAATTTGAGACAACACTTGCCATTTTCCATCACCTACTAATTCTTATCTTTTGACTATGATGAAACATTAACCTTTGATACTTAGACATCTGCCCATGTGTCATGCACCCATACGAGAGAGATTTGACCTTTGTCCACCTACTAAAAGGAGGAAAGGGAGGGGACGCTTGCCTAGGGAGGCATGCGCCCAAGGATGATGATGCTTGGAGTCCCATACAGATGGGACTCCAGGTAGTTTCATGGAATAATCTTAGGTGGCACCTAAGACTCTACTTTGACCAGTCTTGGCACCACCCAAGGATGTCTGAGAGGGGCCCTCATCTAATTGGATCAGGTGATATCATCTCACCAATCAGATTTAGATCTGATTGCATGGAGAGATGTGATTAGTTTGGATGATGTGGCACTGCATGGCACAGCAGGGTCTATATAAACCCTATCTGCACCTAGGTTTCAAGAGTTCTTCCTTCGCCCATGCCACATAGCCACTCTACCCTCTTCTCTATGACTACCTCTAATCTTCTTTCTCCTCTCCATGCCCAAGAGGCCTTGGGCTTCAGTTTGGTGCGATCCAGGCAAGAGAAAGATGACAAGAAAGAAAGAACGCAGCACTATTACAAGAGACGACACCAGATCTTCAAAAATTATTTTGAAGACCTTCAAGATCAGATCCAGATCTAATCTTTGGAAGATAGATTGAGAAGGAGGAGATATCCAGATCCTATCCGAGTGGATACCGGTAGAGGCTAGATGATTGCATGGCTGCATCCAGAAGGTCAGGCAATCAACAAAATCATCACAGGATAATAGGATTACCCAATAACAAGGTACTAATTAAATCTAATTTAATTTATTTTTATTTTATTTATTACATCCATCTAATCAAATCTGAAAAGTATCAGATCTAATTTAGATCTAAGAGAAAAAAATTTTAAAATATTTTTCTTGGTCAAATTAGATCTGAACGAACCTAACCTAGAAAATAGAATTTTTCCTTCAAGCGGCTCATTTGATTTTTAAAATCAAGTAAGTTGTTAAAACCTCCCAACCACTCAACCCTTATCTCTTTCCATGCACTTTTCTCATGGTATTCATATTAATAAATTATGAGAATTTTTGTGCATGCATAAAAAGGGGTTAGAATTATGTGGCAAAAATTTTAGAGTGATTGGCAATTAGTTTTAGGTAAAAAAAAATCTCGGAGTGAAGGTGAGCAAGATCCTGCAGCACTTTATTTTTCCCTTATGCCTCTCTTCTCTTCTTATTTTCACCTCTAAGGATACCCAATTTTTTAATATGATCTAAATAGGGTTTATAGATCTAAATGTCATCTTTTCACAAAAACTTATTTCATGGAAGAAGTCCATATAGAGAGGGCATGATAGGATTTTTAGTATGTCAAGATTTTTGGGTCGAGTGAAACCCTAATTTTTGGATTCTGGGTTTGGGTGGAGAGATTGGATGCTGTGAGCATCGGATCACCACCAAATTTGAAACATCTCTTCATAATCCTCCAATATTTATGTTCAAATTTTATGGAGTATCCAAGAAATCAAAAAGTATATGATCGATCGAATCGATCGTCATCAGTCGTCAAAGGTCCCGACGAGGAGCTAGCACTCTGGTGGAGCTAGGTAGGGCTGGGAGCTTCATGTGGACCATCCATAGAGGCCGAATGAGTATGCAGCTATAGCATAATACTATAGCTTCTTTTGATAGATTCAGATCATGGAGATCAGCTATCCACAAAAAGGTATCGAGTTCTGAACTTGTATTGGTGAGCATATTCGATTTGCTGATCGAATGCATTTTATTTTTCTATCACATATTAGTATGTTTAGACCCTAAGTAGAGTTTATTTGATATGATCACTGCATGCATAGTATTAATTTTTGATTAATATTTGCTTTTGCTGCATTTTATTTAAAAAAGTTTCGAAAATGCATGCTTAAACCTTGCATGATTTTCTTCAAATGGTATCAGAGCCAGGTTTGTTAAACATGATATGCTTGCATATTTTATATTGATAATTTAGATTTAATCTAAATATTAATCTAATAATCTAATTAATTAGATCTAAAAATTATAATTCAGATCACACAGACTGTAAGTTATCCTACTATAGAATTTACCCCCTACAGTGAAAAGATTATCCTGATACATTGCTGATCTATATCGTTAATCATAAAATCTTAGATTTGATCTAATATTTTTATGATCTAATTATATTAGGATTTAATTTGATTTATGATCATGAATGCATAATTAGATAAAGTTTGATTCATGATTTAGTATTATGTAGTGTACATAGTTTCAGGTTAAATCCTATAATTAGTATTGTTTGTGAATTGAGCCAATTCAATTTTAAAGTGAGTCGACTCAATTGGTGAATAATACTAAGTTGTAAAGAACCTTTTAAAAATTTAAAAAATATTTTTAAAATGCCAAACCCTAATCCATAGTTTATAAACTCAATTAAATATTAAGTATAATGATTTATTATCTAGAATTTTGAATTAAGACTCTAAGTCATTAATTATAAAATGTGGGTTATTGGATTAGTTGAATTAGGTCCATAAATTGGGTTAGACCTAAGATTAGTTAAGGAGTGGACTAAATTACAGTAATTGATCAAATTTAATTAAATATTAATTTAGATTAGGTCAAGGACTTAATTATAATAGTTGTAGTTGGTCAAGTTCATGCCTTTAATAAGGACCAAATGGACTTGATTCATGGCTACATGGTTGAATCCAAAATTACTAGGTTGGTCAAATTAAAACTAATAAATCGGATGGTGTCTAAAGTATGTTTGGTAGTTTGACCATTGGTTTTTAATTGGAAGCTACTCGCACTGATTCAGTCTTTGATGAGTTAATGGCATATCTCTTCCACTGATCTCACTTATCTGGCCATCCTGGTGAGTTAGTTTTTAATTAGATTACTTGGTGATTCGGGCTCACCCATATCAATTAGATAAATCAGTCTGACCAATTTAGGTGCTCCTAATGCCAGCTTAGATTAGATCCTTTTTTATCTGACTTAGTGAAGTCAGAGGAATGGTCGAAATTTGCTCACTTTTCTTAAATATGTTAACTAAATCCTCTAAAATTGTTAGATCCTTAAAAATAAAATAGTTAGATAGATAAATAAATCATAGCCTCCAATTAAGTTGAGTGATAATAGATTCATTAATTTGATAATCACTAGAGGCCCAAAGGCCTGGTGCTTATTGACTAATGAAATTATCATTCATAAAATGATGATTTGGTTAAGTCTTTCTGATGGTGGTTAGGTTTGCCGACCAAAGTAGGGCCTGATCATCTATTGATTAGATAAGACCAAATATGGTCATGTTAATGCTTAGACCTAATCGGACTTTTTCAATGGAGGCCAAAGCCTACTGATTAGGTCTCCGAGGCAAAATTGATATTACTAGAAATTGTTTAGAGAAGCAATTGGTTTTGAACCTACCCATAGATGCACATGGGTTGACCAACCAAAGTTGGTTTCATGTGTAGTCTATGTGGATTCTAGTACCCACTGAGGAATTAAAGTAATTCCTCGAATTGAAGGTAGGGGCTACCAATTTGTGTAAAGTAGTAGGACAACCTTTAGACTAAAGTCTAAGTCTTTAGGATAATTGACTCATATACTAATTAGGTTTGGCTTTTCTTATTATGCATAAATGGCCACTAACCTATCGCTTCGATCATTATTAGACAATGACAAATTAATGGGATCCAACTATGATAGCTGGTATTGTAAGTTGAAAATTATCCTAGAGCATGAGTGGATCCTTTATGTCATAATGGATCCTACACCAAAGGAGCCAGCTCCGAATGCTAGGAAAGTGGTTCGAGATACTTATCAGAAGTGGCTCAATGATCGCATCACCGTTCGATGTATAATGCTAGCGATAATGAATGATGAGTTCAATTTTAGGTTTGAAAATGCCCAGCCATAGGAGATACTTCAAATGTTGAATGACTCCTTTGGCACGCTTGACGATGTTGAAAGGCACAAAACAAGTTGTGCTATTTTCAATGCTCGGATGAGGGATGGGGCCTCAGTCATCGATCTTGTATTGTACATGATCAAGATGATTGAGTGCCTTAGCAAGCTAGGCTTTCCCCTGTACGAGCAGCTCAGTAAGGTTGCGATTCTTAATTTCTTGCCCAAGTTCTTCCTCCCCTTCCTAACTCATTTTAGAATGATGAAGCCTGCAGTCAACTACCATGGATTATTTGGGTTGCTGCAGAACTTTGAGAAGGATCACTAACTCCATAAGAAGATGGTGAATGTAGTGGGAGGGTCTTCTTTTGATCGTCGACTATTTAAGAAAGGAAAGAAGAACAAGAAGGTGCAGCCAAACACCAAGACAACCGCACAGGGTTGGACCAAGAAGTGTAAGCCCAATCAGAGCCCGATAGAGTGCTTCTTCTGCAAGAAGCAAGGGCACTGGAAGAGGAATTGTCCTTTGTACGTTACCTCCCTGAACCCGAATAGATCAAGGAAGAAGCAAGTGGTTGCTAGGCAAGATAATTATATGATAACACCTTGTAATTTTTCTTTATTTGATTCTACTGCTTGGGTATTAGATACTGGAAGCCCTTATCATATTTGTAATTCTATGTAGGTTTTGCAGGTCAGTAGAAGATTTGATCAAGGTGAGAGATTCCTGAATGTTGGAGATGAAAGACAAGTTCCAATTTTAGCTTTAGGAATCATGAACCTTGTAATCAATTCAAATTAAGTTATTCTTAATGAATGTCATTATTGTTTAACTTTCTTATGGAATGTCATTTCAGTAGGCCTTTTGGCCATGAATGGTTTTGAAATATTAATATTTTTTTTTTTGTAATATCATTTTGAATGGTGTTATAATTTTGATTGAGCAATTGAATAATAGAATTTATTTACTTTCTAAGCCTATTAATGTGGTTCAATCCTCCGATAAACGTCCTAGAATTAGTGATGTATCTGATGTCTACCTTTGGCACTGTAGGCTAGGTTATATTAACAAGAATAGAATTAACAGATTAACTCAAGAAGAAATTCCTGAGGTTAATGATTATAAATCACTTCCAACTTATGAGTCCTGTCTTCTTAGTAAGATGATCAAGTCATCTTTTACTAGAAAAGATGAATGAGCCACTGAACTCCTAAGTCTAGTACATTCAAATATATGTGGACCTATGAGCTCAAGGGCCAGAGATGGATACTTCTACTTCATAACCTTCACAAACAATCTATCGAGATATGGGTACATCTATTTAATGAAGAATAAGTTGGAGTCATTTAAAATGTTCAAACTATTTCGAAATGAGGTAGAAAAGCAAATTGAGAAGAGTATTAAAACTCTTCAATCTGATCGAGGGGGTGAGTACCTTTCCAATGAGTTTCTGACATATCTTGGGGAGAATGGGATTCTCTTTCAATGGACTCCTCTTGGAACACCACAACAAAATGGTGTGTCTCAAAGAAAAAATCAGATCCTGTTGGACATGGTTCGATCTATGATAGGGTTCGCTGGTTCGCCGATCTTTGGTCCTATGGGGATATGCACTCGAGTTAGCTTGTTCCATTCTAAATAGGATTTCAAGTAAATCTATTAATAAAATACCATATGAGATATGGACAGGGCGTAAGCCAATGCTTTCACACCTTAGGGTTTGGGGGTGTCTGACTTATGTCAAACGTTTAATGACAGACAAGCTTGGACCTAGGTCTGATAAGTATAGTTTTATAGGTTATCCAAAAAAAATCAAAGAGTACTACTTCTACCCTGCTGATGAGCAAAAAGTATTTGTTAGCCTTAAGGCAGTCTTTTTAGAAAAGGAGTTTCTTAATGAAAGAACTAATGCCTTTAAGGTCGAACTTGATGAAGTACGATAGGTAGCAGAATAGATACAAGTTGTTGAACCTAAGTTGGTTCTGATTAGATCAGACCCAGAACCCATTGTAGATGCATCCTTAAGGCTATCTAGTAGAGTACCACATCAATCAGACAGATACTATAATTTTTTGATCTAGGATGGGGATCCAATCGAACTCGATGAGAACAATTAGGATCCAATCACCTATATGGATGTAATACAAAGATCCAACTCTGAGAAATGGCTTGAGGCCATGAAATCCAAAATGGAATTCATGAAGATCAACGATGTATGGACATTGGTTGACCTACCCGAAGGGATAAAATCCATAGGGTGTAAGTGGATCTTCAAAATGAAAAGGGGCGCAGACGAAAAGGTGGAGACCTATAATGCCCATCTGGTTGCCAATGGATATCATCAATGTTATGGTATTGAATATGACGAGATGTTCTCTCCTATGGTAATGCTCAAAGTCATTCAGATTATGCTTGCCATTGCTATCCATCTGGACTATGAAATCTGACAGATGGATGTGAAAATGGCTTTCCTAAATGGAGAGCTGGATGAAGAGGTGTATATGATACAGCCTGAAGGATTCACATCCATAAATGAGTATAAGGTGTGTAACCTTCAAAGGTCCATTTATGGACTTGAGCTGGCATCTCGAAGTTGGAACATACGATTTGATAAAATAATCAAAATGTATGGCTTCGTTAAGAATGAAGAGAAGCCCTGCATATACAAGTGGGCTAAGATTCAACAATAGTATTTCTAGTATTGTATATGGATGACATTCTCTTAATCGAGAATGATGTCCTTGTATTACAAGAAATAAAGATCTGGCTATCATCATAGTTCTCTATGAATGATCTGGGAGAAGCTTCCAACATCCTAGGGATAAAGATCTATAGAGATAGATCTAAAAGGTTGTGTAGATTGTCCTAGTCTACATATATTGACACTATGCTAAAATGATTCAGCATGGAGAATTCCAACTAAGGCTATCTATCGATAGGCCATGAAATTTTTCTTTCAAAGAGGGATTGTCCGACAATACCTTTAGAAAGAGAGTGTATGAGTAGAATACCATATGCTTCGACAGTGGATTCTATCATGTATGTTATGATATGTACATGACCAGATGTGGCATACTCATTAGAGATAGTGAGTAGATACCAATCTAATCTAAGGGAGAACCACTAGAAGGTTGTTAAAACCATCCTGAAGTATTTAAGAAATACTAAGAACCAGTAGCTTGTATATGGTGAATCAGACTTAAAACTGATGGGGTTCACAGGCTCCAGTTCCAATCTGATCATGATGATAGCAAAAGTGTGTCGGGATATATATTTACTCTTAATGGTGGGGCCATCTGCTAGAAAAGTTTCAAGCAGCACACTATGGTTGATTCAGTTTCTGAGGCAGAGTATGTCGCTACATCAGAGGTGCGGCTGAGAAAATTCATCATCGAGCTTGGAATAGCATCTATTGGGAATTGTGTCCCAAAGCCAATTGTCAGCATATTGATGGTTGAGCTATTTTATAATTATAATTAATTTATTAATTAATAAAAATATTTTGGCATTTTTTTATCATAAGTTTACATCTTCTAATGAACTCCATTATTGTGACAAAGTCCTTAGGATTGTTTAGTTTCGATAAAGAGAGGATTTATCGATTAGTCCTTATATTTATTCATGATGAAATGATAGGATGTTAATTAGAACAACAGCGTCTATCGAGCATAGGTTGCTATATGCCATATAGGTTGGTTATCCTCTTAACCAAGGAGTGTGGAGACACTAGTATGGCATACAAGTGAGATGTATGGGTACATCGTCATTGAATGTGATCAACTCTAGAGCATTCTACTGTCGAGAATGTCTCTGATGGGATATAGGTATAAGTATCCCTTAGATCTGAGATCACCTCAGTGACTTGCAAGCAACTCACTGTGCTTTGGTATCGGACTAACTAAATTTCTAATGCAACAATAAAAGACTTCTAGGCATAGTCAAGTACTTGCAAAGTTAGAGTGTGATCAAGATAGAATTGACCACTCCAAGAGTTGAAGAAGAATGTATCACTGTATTTCAATATAGCAAAACCTTGGCCAGGATAATCCATCAGATGGATTTGATATTTTGAAATACAATATGGCCAATCTAATCAGAGTTGATAGTTGAACTTTGAGGTGTCCCACGAGCATTGTGGTCAAGAGGATGAATTATATAAAAACTATATCTGCATGGATTCTAAGGATGGTGTTCTACACCTTTGATCTATCCGACCGTCGGGTATCATTGCTAGATGGTCATTTTAATTGGCATAAAAATTTATTTCTATGGTATCAGCTTAGATTTGATCCTATGAGGTCACACACATTAGAGCTTAGGATCTGATCGGATGGCTGATCAACGATAAAGAATCATTCTAGGGTTAAACAATCAATACGATTGGTGTTTAACCTAGTGCAAGTATTACAGGAGGATCGATTAGCAATTAGATTGCTAATTTGCTTAATTTGTTAAGCCAATAGAATGAGATTATGTATAATTAAATATAATTTAATTAGATTTGGTTTGGGCTTGATTGGATCAAGTTCAATTAGTTTATTGGATAAGCCAAGTGCAAGGAAGACTAGTCCTAGTCTAACTAGGACTCGAATTAATCCAATTTTTTAATTTGAGTAAAAAATAAATCAAAATTAAATTTAATTTAATATAATTTAATTAAGTTCTTAAATGGATTAGGATCTTATTTAATTGGATTGGTTTAATCTTGATTTTATTTGGTTAAAAGATCTTGTTTCACCAAATCAAAATAGGAGTCCTAGTGTGACTAGGACTCCCTATCACTTGCGCCACTTAATCCTCACGCCCCATGTCCTTTTTGTTTTATTTCTTACATGAAAATTCTCCACTCCCATGGCTTCTCATGCCCTCTTTCTCTCCTTTTCTCATAAGGCAATTTGTTGGAAGACCAAGTCAAAAGAGGAGTTAGTTTTGCTTAGGATTCTATGAGATAGAATCCTTGTTGACCAAAACACCTTCCCTTGAGTGGTGCCCCATCTTTTAATTAATTCTTCTCTTATTCTATGAAAATAATATTCTTATTTGTGCACCCTCTCTTGCTGGTCCATGCCAATAATTGTGGAGGAGGCGCCCGAGAGTTGTGCTTCCAAACAACTTCTCATGTTTGGATATTCCTAGTCTAGGATTTTGATATAACTTTGACTCTTCTTTTTCTCTATTTATTGAATGACTTTTATTTTAATTTTTTCATGAAATATAGAGATTTGGGAGAGGTTTGGGGTGTGCAAAAATTAGAGGAAGAGGGTCCTTTGTGTGGGGATTCCATAGGCACCAAACTAGGTGTCTAGGTGAGAGAAAAGAGAAGAAGAAGAGGGTCTTCTTCTAGGGCTATTTTATTTTCAGTCTCTCTTCCTTTTTCAAGTTTTTTCTAAGAGAGTCTTAGATCGGTAAACTATCATTTTCTTTCTTATATTTTGGAGAGTTCAAATTTCGAAGAAGGAAGCATCGGATCGACCATCGAAGAAGGATCTACATAGTACTAGCATGCTGTGCTGATTTCCTGCATCAAACTTCAGATCAGAGATCGTAGGCTCTTGTGGACGACTCCTAGAGGTCGGATGCATGTGCGGCTCATGACTTCATCCTCAAGTCTGGATTAACAAGTTAGAACATCTAACTTGCTCAGGTAATAGATCTGATCTATTAACTTCATACCTGCATTTGATGTAGTGTAGATCTAGGTTGATTTGATCAACCTTTTACTTTTTTCTTTATTTTAATTTTTGATTTAATATCATATCTTGATCATGTAATAGATCTAAGATCTAGATATTTACATATTTATTTAAATAAATATTTGACTTATTTAAGTCTTGCGCTGCAAGATCTTGAAAAAATTTTCAAAATCTACTTGTAAAACCCTAGATCTGGTTCCTTCAATTGGTATCAAAGCAAGATTGCTATTACATAATTTTTATGCATGTTTAGATTATTTCTTAGATTATATTTAATTTATAATTTAATTATTAATTCTAAAATTTTAAAAAAATATTAAATCTCATGAACTGTCATAAGGTTATCCTACTGTAAGGTTTACCCTTTATAGTGAATAGGTTATCGTAGTTCATGATGATCTGACTCTAATCATAAATTTATTAGAATTAATCTAATTTTATTTATAATTTAATAGATTTAAAATAATTTTAAATTTAAAAATAAAATATTTTAGATTGCACGAACTACCATAAGGTTGTCCTGCTATAAGATTTATCCTTTATAGTGAATAGGTTGTCCTAGCACGTGCTGATCTAAAATATTGATCATAAAATTTTAAAGTAGATCTAAAAGATTTTATGATCTGATTAAAAATATTTTAATCTAATTTTAATCTTTATAAATATGTTAGATTTGATCTAGGAAGATTTATGATTGATTATTATTAAAACTATTTCAATTACATGAACCTATTTAGATTAGATCTAAAGTAGATTCATGTTTATATTACTTGCATATTGATTATTAATCAAACATGTAACTTGGTTGATAGAATCATGTTGTAAAAATATTTTACAAATATGAAAACTATTTTTGAAAAGCCAAACCCCAACCCTCAGCCCAAAACTTAATTAAGAATTAAGAAGTTGTTTGATTAGGTTCTAGGATCGTAAATTGAAGAACCTATGACACGAATCATAACACATTGGGTTAATGGGTTAGTGGGGATTAGGTCCATTAATTGGGTTAAACCTAGGGTTAGATTAAAGAATGGACTTAATTAGAGAATTGACTAAATGTAATCAGTTGTTATCTTAGATTAGGGCAAGGATTCTCTAGATCAATTGTAATAGTTGTAGTTGGTCAAGTCCATGTCTCTAGCAAGACCCAAGATGGACTTGATTCTTCGCTACGCGGTCTAGCATGAACTGTTAGGTTGATCTAATTGAAACTAATTAAACTAGTTGGTGTCTAAGATAAACTAGACTAGTTATTTTTAATTAGCAGCTTGCTTACATGACTATTTCTGATGGTGTCTAAGGCAAGCCTGGTAGACCCTTCCACTGATCGAACTTATCTAGCCTCTTGGTGAGATTATATTTTGATCAGATTGCTTAACTATTCGAGCTGACCCAATGTGAGCTAGGTAAATCAATTTGACTGATTTAGGTTTAACCCTAGGTTTAATCTAACTTTACCACTAACTTTACCACTAATGGTAGACCACTAACTTTACCACTAGTGGTCTACCAGCCTATTAATGGTCTACCAGGCTGGTCCCCTTAAGCTGACTTGGTAAAGTTAGTGGAAGGATCATGATAAGCTGGTTAATCTAACCTACTCACTTCTATCAATAAATCCTCTAAAATTATTAGGTCCCTAAAATAAAATAGTTATACGATAACCGGATCATAGCCTCCCATTAAAGTGGATGATAATGGATCCATTAGCTAGATAATCATTGGAGGCCCAAAGGCCTAGTGCTTATCGGTTGATGGAATTATCATTCATTATATGATCTCTTTGATACATCTTTCTAAATAGTGGTCAGATGGGCAAACCAAAGTTCGGCCTGATCATTTATTGGTTGGATCGGCCAAGTATGGTCATGTTAATGGTTGGACCTAGCTGGACCCTTTTTTAAGAAAGCCAAAGCCAACTGATCAAGGCCTGGGGCAAAATTTAATTACTAAAAATTATTTGAAGAAATAATTGATTATGAACCTGTCCTTAGATGTACATGGGTGGGCCAACCAAAGTTGGGCTTGTGTACAGTCTATGTGAATTCTAGTACCCACTAAGGAATTATGATAATTTCTCAAATTGGAGGTAGAGGCTACCAATTCAAATAAAATAATGGGAGAAACCTTTTGATTAAAGTCCAAATCATTAGGTTTAATAAATCAATTACTAATTAGGTTTTGATTTTTCTTTGTGCAGACATGGCTACTTCTCTATTGCTCCGATCATTGTTGGACAATGATAAGTTGATGGGACCCAACATTGGTAGTTGCTACCGAAAGTTGAAGATTATCCTAGAGCATGAACGGATCCTATATGTGCTGATGGATCCTGCACCTGAGGAGCTAGCTATTAATGCATGTGGAATAGTCAGAGACACTTATCATAAGTGGCTCAGTGATCGAACCATGGTGTGCTGCATTATGCTGGCTACGATGACCAACGAGTTCAGTCGCAAGTTTAAGATAGCTCAGCTAAATAAAATACTCCAAGTGTTGAAGGATTCTTTTAGCACATCCGATGACATTAAGAGGCACAAGACTAGTTGTGTCATCTTCAACACCAAAATGCGGGATGGTACCTCTATCACTGACCATGTATTGTACATGATCGAGCTGATAGAGTGCTTGAGCAAGCTCGGCTTTTTCTTGCATAAACAACTTGGAAAAGATGCAATACTGAACTCGCTGCCCAAGTCTTATCTTCTATTTCTTACACATTATACAATGTCAAAGCCTAAAGTGGACTACCATGGATTACTGGGGTTACTTAAGAACTTTGAGAAGGATCACCAACTCTATAAGTAGTCGGTAAACTTAGTGGGAGGTTCGTCTTCTCGTTCTCGATCCTTTGAAAAAGGGAATAAGAATAAGAAGAAGAAAGTCAAGAAGGTGCACGTTCATGCTAGAATAGCTGTGTAGGCTCAGACCCCAAAGATCAAGCCCGATAATAGTCAAGTTGAATGCTTTTTTTGCAAGAAGCGGGGGCACTGAAAAAGGAACAGTCCTCAATACATTGCCTCCCTAGACCCGAATAGGCAGAGAAAGAAGCAAGCTGTTGCTGGGCAAGGTATTTATATGATAACTCCTTGCAATTTTTCTATTTATGATATTACTGACTGGGTATTGGATATCACTAGCCCTTACCATATTTGCAATTCATTGCAGGGGTTGCAGGTCAGTAGAAGATTCGAGCAAGGCGAGAAATTCCTAAACTTTGGGGATGAAAGACCAATTCCAGTTCTAGCTTTAGAAATTTTAAAACTTGTATTTGAATCTCATATCATTGTTCTTAGTGATTATCATTTATGTCCTAGTTTTTTTTAAAATATCATTTCTGTAGGCCTTTTGGCCATGAACAATTATGAAATTTTAATAAAAAAATGAGTTTGTAATGTCATTGTGAATGGTGTTACTACTTTCTATGGATAATTGAACAATGGTGTATTTATGTTATCACAATCTGTTAATGTAGTCTATTCTACTGGCAAGCACCCTAGATTAGATAGTGTATCGAATATCTATTTATGGAACTGTAGGCCAGGTCATATAAACAAGAACAGGATAAATAGGTTGACTCAAGAGGAAATCCTCGAAGTCAATGATTGTGAATCACTTCCAACCTCTGAGTCCTGTCTTCATAGTAAGATGACCAAGTCATCTTTTACTGAAAAAGGTGAGAGAGCCAATGAGCTCTTAGGTCTAGTACATACTAATGTATGTGGACCAATGAGCATAAGTGCTAGAGGTAGATATGTCTACTTTATCACTTTCATAGATGATCTATCCAGATATGGATATCTATCTGATGAAACATAAGTCAGATTTTTTTGAAATATTCAAATGATTTCGAAGTGATGTAGAAAAATAAACTAAAAAGAGTATTAAAACTCTTCGATCTAATCAAGAAAGAGAATATCTTTCTCGTGAGTTTCTCACATATCTAGGAGAGAATGGAATTCTCTCTCAATGGACTGCCCCTAGAACATCACAGCATAATGGTGTGTCTGAAAGGAGGAATCAGACTTTGTTAGACATGGTCCAATCCATGATGGGATTTGCTAGCTTGCTGATATCCTTCTGGGGATATGCACTCGAATTGGCTTGTTATCTATTAAATAGGATTCCAAGTAAGTCTATAGTTAAAACCTCATATGAGATATGGACAAGGCATAAACCAGCCCTTTCACACCATAGGGTTTAGGGGTGCCTGACTTATGTCAAACGGTTTGTTATAGACAAACTTGGATCTAGGTCTGATATGTGCACATTCATAGGGTACCCAAAAGAGATCAAAGGATACTATTTCTCCCATGCTGATGAACAAAAGATGTTCGTCAGTCTAAGGGCAATCTTTTTGAAAAAGGAGTTCCTTGGTGAAGGAATTGTTGCCTCTAAGATTGAACTCGATGAAGTTTAACAGGTAGAAAGTCCGACACAGAATATTGAATCTAAGTCAAATTTGATCAGATTAGATCCGAAGCCTAGTGAACCTACACCATTAAGGCAATCTGGTAGAGTATCGTGCCATTTGAATAGATATTATGGATTCTTGGTCCAGGATGGTGATCCCATCAAACTCGACGAGAATGATGAGGACCCGATCACTTATATGGATGCGATGCAGAGACCCGACTCTGAGAAATGGCTAGAAGCCATGAGATCCAAAATGGATTTCATGAAGGTCAATGATGTATGGATATTAGTTGATCCACTTGAAGGGGTTAAACTGATTAGGTGTAAATAGGTCTTCAAAAGAAAGAGGGGCGCAGACGAAAAGGTGGAGACCTATAAAGCCCGTCTGGTTGCTAAAGGATATCGTCAACATTATGGTATTGACTATGATGAGATATTCTCTCCTATGGCAATGCTCAAGTCCATTCGGATCATGCTTGCCATTGCTGTCCATCTAAACTATGAGATCTGGCAGATGGATGTGAAGACAGTTTTTCTAAATGGAGAGTTGATCGAAGAGGTGTATATGATACAACCTGAAGAGTTCACATCCATAGATGAGTCCAAGGTGTGCAAGCTTCAGCGATCCATTTATGGATTAAAGCAGGCATCTCAGAGTTGGAACATGCATTTTGATAAAGTGATCAAAACGTATGGCTTCATTAAGAATGGAAAAGAACCCTGCATTAACAAATGGACAAATGGCCCAATAGTGATATTTCTTATTTTGTACGTGGATGACATTCTCTTAATCAAGAATGATATCCCCGCATTAAAAGAAATAAAAGTCTGATTGTCATCACAATTCTCCATGAAGGACTTGGGTGAAGCATCCTACATCCTAGGGATTAAGATCTATAGGGATAGATCTAAAGGGATGCTTGGTATATCTCAGTTCACGTACATAGAAACTATGCTAAAGAGGTTCATCATGGAGAATTCCAAAAAGGGATATCTTCCGATAGGCCAAGAAATTTTTCTCTCTAAGAAGGATTGTTCAACAACTCCTGAAGAGAGAGTGTATGAGTAGAATCTCGTATACTTTAGTAGTGGAGTCTATTATGTCTGCAGTGACATATATGAGACCAGACATGGTATACTCACTAGGAGTAGTGAGTAGATACCAGTCTGACCCTTGAGAAAATCACTAGAAGATGGTTAAAACCATCTTTAAGTATTTGAGAAATACAGAGGACCAATGGTTGGTTTATGGTAAGTTAGATCTGAAGCTTATGGGGTATATAGACTCCATCTTTTAATCTAACCATGATGATAGTAAAAGTGTATCGAGATATATCTTTACTCTAAATGATGGAGCCATATGCTGAAAAAATTTCAAACAGCATACATTGGCTGATACTACTTGCGAAGCAGAGTACATGGCAGCATCAGATGTAGCAAAGAAAGCTGTGTGGCTGAGGAAGTTCATCATCGAGCTCGGAGTACCACCCTCCATTGTTGGTCTAGTCCTGCTATACTATGACAGCACTGGCGCCATAGCTCAAGCAAAGAAACCAAAGGCACACCAATGAACAAAGCACATTCTGCATTGCTTTTATTTGGTCCATGAAATCGTAGATCGTGGTGATGTAGACCTTCAGAAGATCGATGAAAAGAAGAACCTAGCCGACCCCTTTACTAAAGCCCTAGCAATCAAGGAGTTCGACAACCATAAGGTGAAGATGGGTATTAAATATTGTACCGAGTGGCTTTAGGACAAGTGGGAGTTGTTTGGAATTGTATCATAAAGCCAAACATCAGCATGTTGATGATTGAGCTATTTTATAATTATAATTAATTTATTAATTAATAAAAATATTTTGGCATCTTTTTTATCGTAAGTTTACATCTTCTAGTGAACTCCATTATTGTGATGAAGTCCTTAGGACTGTTTAGTTTTGATAAAGAGAAGATTTATCAATTAGTCTTTAAATTTATTCACAACCAAATAATAGGATATTAATTAGGACAACAGCGTCTATCGAGCATAGGTTGCTATACGCCATATAGGTTGGTTGTCCTCTTAACCAAGGAGTGTAGAGGTATTGGTATGGCATACAGGTGAGATGTATGGATACATTATCATTGAACGTGACCAACTCCAAAGCATTCTACTATCGAGAATGTCTTTGATGGAATATAGGTATAAGTATCCCTTAGATCTGAGATCACCTCAATGACTTGCAAGCAACTCACTGTGCTTTGGTACTAGACTAACTGAATTTATAATTCAACAATGAAAGGCTTCTGGGCACAGTCAAGTACTTGCAAAGTCAGAGTGTGATCAAAATGGAATTGACCACTCTAAGAGTTGGAGAAGAATGTATCACTGTATTTCAATATAGCAAAACCTTGGCTAGGATAATCCATCAGTTGGATTTGATATTTTGAAATACAATATGGACAACCTAATCAAAGTTGATAGTTGAACTTTGAGGTGTCCTACGAGCATTGTGGTCAAGGGGATGAATTATATGGAAACTATATCCGCATGGGTTCTAAGGATGGTGTTCTACACCTTCGACCTATCCGACCATCGGATATCATCACTAGATGGTCACTTTGATTGGTATAAAAATTTATTCCTATGCTACCGACTTAGATTTAGATCTATGAGGTCACACACATTAGAGCTTATGATCTGATCGGATGGTTGATCAATGATTAAGAATCGTTCTAGGGTTAAACAATCAATACGATTGGTGTTTAACCTAGTGCAAGTGTTGTAGGAGCATCGATTAGCAATTGGATTGCTAATTGGCTTAATTTGATTAAGACAATAGGTTGAGATTAAGTCTAATTAAATATAATTTAATTATATTTAGTTTGGGCTTGACTGGATCAAGTTCAATTGGTTTATTGGATAAGCTAAGTGCAAGAAAGAACTAGTCCTAGTCTAACTAGGACTCAGATTAACCCAATTTTCTAATTTAATTAGCAAATAAATCATAATTGAATTTGATTTAAACTAATTTAAGTAAGTCCTTAAATGGGTTAGGGTCTTATTTAATTGGGTCATTTTATTCTTGATTTTATTTGGTTAAAAGATCTTGTTTGATCAAGTCAAAATAGGAGTCCTAGTGTGACTAGGACTCCCTATCACTTGCGCCCCCTATTCCTCACGCCCCATGCCCTTTTTGTTTTGTTTCTTACTTGAAAATTCTCCACTCCCATGGCTTCTCATGTCCTCTTTCTCTTCTCCTTTTTTTATAAGGCAATTTGTTGGAAGACCAAGTCAAAAGAGGAGCTAGTTTTGCTTAGGATTCTATGAGATAGAATCTTTGTTGACCAAAGCACCTTTCCTTGAGTGCCACCCCCTCTTTTAATTAATTCTTATCTTATTCCATGAAAATAATCTCTTTTTTTGTATGCCCTCTCTTGCTGGTCCATGCTAATAATTGTGGAGGAGGTGCCCAAGAGTTGGGTGCCCTAACAACTTCCCATGTTTGGATATTCCTAATCTAGGATTTTGATCTAACTTAGACTCTTCTTTTTCTTAATTTATTGGATGAATTTTATTCTAATTATTTTATGGAATATAGAGCTTTAGGAGAGGTTTGGGGTGTGCAAAAATCAAAGGAAGAGGGTCCTTGGGTGTTGGGGTTACATAGGTACCAAACTAGGTGTCTAGGTGAGAGAAAGAAGAAGAAGATGGTCTTCTTCAAGGGCTGTTTTATTTTCAATCTCTCCTCCTTTTTTTGAGTTTTTTCTAAGAGAGTTTCAAATTAGTAAATTCTCATCTTCCTTCTCATATTTTGGAGAGTCTAAAATTTGAAGAAGGGAGCATCAGATCGACCATCGAAGAAAAATTAGCATAGTACTAGCATGCTGTGCTAATTTCCTACACCGAACTTCAGATCAGAGATCGTAGGCTTGTATGGATGACTCTTAGAGGCTAGATGCATGTGCGGCTCATGACTTCATCCTCATGTCTTGATCAGCAAGTTAGAACATCTTACTTGCTCAGGTAATAAATTTGATCTATTAACTTCATACCTGCATTTGATGTACTGTAGATCTAGGTTGATTTGATCAACCTTTTACTTTCTTATTTGATTTTAATTTTTGATTTAATATCATGCCTTGATCATATAATAGATCTGAGACTAGGTGTTTATATATTTATTTAAATAAATATTTAATTTATTTAAGTCTTTCGCTGTAAGATTTTGAAAAAAAATTTAAGATCTACCTGTAAAATCCTAGATCTGATTCCTTCAGCACCCTCCTTTGATTGTCCAATTCTGCTCTATTGTGATAGGTCTGGAGCCATTGCTCAGGCAAAGGAACCTAAGGCACTCCAATAAATGAAGCATATTCTATGCCGCTTACATCTTATTCGAGAAATTATGGATCAAGGTGATGTCGACCTTCAGAAGATTGAGGAGAAGGAGAACCTGGCCGAACTATTCACTAGAGCTGTTGCGGTGAAGGAGTTCAATGACTTCAAGTTGAAGATAGGTATTAGATACTGCACCGATTAACTTTAGTCCAATTGTGAGATTATTAAAAATATGTCCCAAAGCCAATCATCAGCCTATTGATGGTTGTGCTACTTGTTGTACTTGTATATGAATTATCAAATAATAAAAATTATTTTGGCATTTTTCATCATAAATTTTATTGTCTTCTAATGAACTCCTATGTTGTGATGAAGTCCTTAGAACTATCTAGATTTGGTAAAAGAGAATTTGTAATTTAGTCCTTAAATTATTCATGATCAAAAGATACGTTCTTATTTAGGATGAGAACGTTTATCAAGTATAGATCATGGGATGCCATATAGGTTGATTGTCCTCATAACCAAAGAGTGTTGAGACACTAGCATGGCATGCAAGTGAGATTTATGGATACATCTGCACTGAACATGAGCAACTCTGGAGCTTTTCTTCTACTAAGGTTAGCTCCGAAGAATATGGATATAAGTATCCCTTAAACCTGAGACCACCATGATGATTTGCAAGCAGCTCACTGTACTTAGGTACCGAACTACCTGAATTTCTAATTCAATGATGGAAGGCTACTGCGTGCAGTCAAGTACTTAGCTTGTTGGTGTGTGAGTCAAGATGCGATTGATCGCTCAAAGTGTTGGAGCAAGTGCATCGCTATATTTCAATTTAGCAAATCCTCGATCGAGGTAGTCCATATGATGGATGCTAAATTTTGAAATGCAATATGGATGAATTATAGGATTGACAATAAATCCTAAATCATCCTTTTGAGCATCGTGATCAAGGAGATTTATTATATGGTAACCATATTCCATAGGTTCGTCATGTTGCGTTGTGACTTTTCAATCTATCCGAATGTCGGGTACCATTGCTAGATAGTCATATTGATTTGTATAGAAAATTAATTTTTATGCTACTAGCTTAGGATTCGAACCTATGGGGTCTCACACAAAAGGAGTTTCTACCTGATCTGATGGCTGATCATGAGTCTTGATGACTTAAGACACTATGGTCAAGAGTCCCACTGGACTGAAACTTTGTGATCAAGAGTTCCAATAGATTGAACTCTGAGTTCTACTCATCTAAGACACTTTGATCAGGATTTTCACTAGTCTGGGACTCTAAGATTGCGAGTTCCATTCATTTGGGATATTGGGTTCAAGAGTCCCACTAGATTGAGATTCTTCTAGAGTTTCATGTTGATAGAACTCTATTATCCAGTAATCCATCTGATTTGAATTTAGATATTTTAAAAATTAATTAGCAATTCAATTATTGATTAGCAATTTGATCAAGCGATGAGGATTCGATCAAGTTCGATTGAATTTGATTCAATTGGGTTTGACCTGATCAGGTCATGAGATGACCTAATTGCTATGGAAGATTTGACCCTGATTTGATCAGAACCTGAATCTAATTAATTTTTAATTTGATTAGAATTTTATTAAATTAGGCTAAGCCTAATTTGTTGGATTTGATCTGGTCTAATTGAGTCTAGATTAATTAGTTTGGTTGAAACCAATTAGGACCAAATCAAATGAAGTTTGAATTCAAACTCTCCCATGCGCCCACCATTTTTTACTTTTCCACTCTTGTTCCACGTCCAAAATTTTTGTACGTCACTTTTCTCTCATCCAAAAGGTTTCTATGCCCCCTCTCTTATGTATTTTTGACCTGGTCCAAGGGTTGGACCGGTTCAAAGTAGGTTGAGTTTTGAATTCAACTCAGTTTGTTGGAGGTTGGAACCAATCCAACCTTATCTACTTCTCACGCCCTCCCTTTTATTTGTCAAATATTTTTGGAGAAATAAAAATTTATGCATATAGAAAGAGACTTTTTCTACGTATTAAATACATAGGAGGAGGTGTTAGATAAAGATAAGAGGCTCATTTGATTTTTGAAATCAAGCGAGTGGTTAAAACCTCCCAACCACTCAATCCTTATCTCTTTCCATGTGCTTTTCCCATGGTATTCATATCAAATGAATTTTGAAACTTTTTGTGCATATATAATAAGGGGTTAGAATTATGTGGAAAAAATTTTAGAGTGATTGGGCATTAGTTTTGGACATAAAAAATCTTGGAGTGAAGGTGAGCATGGTCCTATAGCACTTTACTTTTCCCTTATACCTCTTTTATCTTCTGATTTTCATCTATAAGGATACCCAATTTTTAGATCTGATCTAAATGAGGTTTATAGTTGTAAAAGTCATCTTTCTATAAAAACTTGTTTTGTAGAAAAACTCCACACAAAGAGGGCGTGATAGGATTTTTAGTGTGCTAGGGTTTTTGGGCTGAGTGAAACCCTAGTTTTGGGAATCTGGGTTCGGGTGGAGAGATCGAGTGCTGTGAGCATCAGATCACCACCAAATTTGAAACACCTCTTCATCATCATCCAATATTTATGTTCTAATTTTATGGAATGGTTGAAAAATTAAAAAGTGTATGATCAATTGGATCGATCATGATCAACTGTCGAAGGCCCCGACGAGGAG
Organism: Cocos nucifera; assembly: GCA_006176705.1. Taxonomy (NCBI): domain Eukaryota; kingdom Viridiplantae; phylum Streptophyta; class Magnoliopsida; order Arecales; family Arecaceae; genus Cocos; species Cocos nucifera. The sequence goes on along the minus strand of QRFJ01000722.1, from coordinate 957,961 downwards.
CAAGCACTCCGGTAGAGCTGGTCGGGACTAAGAGCTCCATGTGGACCATCCATAGAGGTCGAACGAGTGTGCAGCTTTAGCATAACACCATATCTTTTTTTGGTAGACTCAAATCATGGAGATCATCTATCCGCAAAAAGGTATCAAGTTTTGAACTCGTATCGGTTAGCAGATTCGATTTGCTGATCGAATGCATTTTATTTTTCTATCACATATTAGCATGTTTAGATCCTGGGTAGGATTTATGTGATATGATCAATGCATGTATAGTATTAATTCTAGACTAATATTTGCTTCTGCTACTATTTTATTTGAAAGAATTTCAAAAATGCATGCTTAAACCCAACACGATCTTCTTCAGGTGCCACACCCTACCCTTATCTAAAGGTTAAGGGGATTTCTATGCTATAACTAAGTTGCAATATCATTTAAACCTGCTCAATATAATTATCTCAAATTCTTCTTCAACCAATATATACAATTTAATTTAAGCTCTTAATCTACTAAAGCAATATCTTAACTTAACTCAATAATTCACATAACCAAACCTCGGTCTCCATTCATAAAATCATACTATATATATTTTATGCAAATCACTCAAAATATATCAAGCTTAATAGTTTCTAACTTAACTATTTCAGTTATACAATAGATCTCAAAATACATCACTTTACAAGCCACTATCATAACCACACTTCAACTACTAGAGGTGTTGATACCCTAGTCGATACGAACTTCGAAACTGCAAGATAGAAGAATGAGGGTTGAGACATGGGGAAGTCTCGGTGAGTACAATTTCATCTAACAACAAAGAAAACCAAATAGCCATAACACTTATAAAATCATGTATATGATGCAACTAATAAGCTTCTAAACAATTGCATATCAATACCAATAAATCATATAAAAGCCTTTTCTGAAAGACAAATAATTGCTTGCAATATGCTGTTAATATGCTTTCAAACATTTACAATTCCATACAAATAGCTATCACATAGAAGATACTTCTGAAACACAAATCAAATCATTTACCTTTAACCATATCGTAGCAATACAGAACCATTTGTGAACTGTTCAAGTGAATAACTAGGTTTTCTTTACTCTGACAACACACTCCTGTAGGACCTCTTATAAGCAGCCCGCATTTTTTCAAAAACAAAACACTCTCAGAGCATACCCACAAGTACCCTGTCGAAGTACTATCAAGACAACATAGATTTTATCTAGACAACACACTCTTGTAGGTTCCTTATAAGCAGCCTGCCTTTTCACCCATAGGACAACACACTCTCAAGGCATCCCTACAAGTGGCCTGTCTAAATTACCATCTTCAACAGGATAACATACTCTCACAGGCTATACCATTTGCATGAGTGGCCTTTCCTTAATATCATGAGGACAACACACTCTCTAGTTACACCATTCCTAAGAGCAGCCTGCCTATGATTACCACATCATTAAGCCCCATGGCACATAAATAAAATTCATCAAGCAAAAGATGAAACCACCTAAGATATCACTATATAACTTATTTACAATTATCAAAGCCATATAAGAGATCACTGAGAAGCATGTTTAAAATCGCTAAAACTATGTGTACAAATACTAGCTTATGAAATACACAAAAGCCATTCAAAAATTATTTCTTATTTGGATGGTTCTCAAACCATATATATGGAAACAAAATAAGCTATAGAGTATCAATAGAATATCTTGCTTTTCAAATAATATTTTTACTTAGCAAAGTACCATGAAAATACCATGGATAGATAGAAATCTACTCACCCTTAATAGGCTACTAGCTAAATGGCTTACTCAAGCACCTATTCAACTCTTTTTCTTTTTCTCAAACTTTTAAACATTGCTGCAATAGAACCAGCACCTTTCTTCTTCTAATAATAGCAACTGTTCTTCCTTCCAATTAGATTACAGCAAATCATTCCTTTTTCCTACCGAATTCTACTTGATTTCTGATTGACACACGACCTTCCTCAGCTCACTTCTCTTCTTTTTTCTTTTTGAATAGCTATAGAACTCAGGACAACCTAAAGAAGAACTAGTGGGCTTTATTCTAGGAGAAATAATAGAATTGCTAGGTGTCACCCTATCAAGAAGCCAACACACCTCTCCCTCTCTCTTCTAATTACATGGCACAACTTAACGAAGCTAGTTGTTAAGTTATTTTTCTAAAAATTCATTTAAAACATCACTTTTAAAGCTTCATGGCCGCACCACTCTTCTATTCCTACTGACTGAGCTAGCTCGGCCCCAAATTGGGTCAGCTCGAATGCAAATCGAGCTGGCTCTTTCAAAAAAATAGAACACTCACTTCTTTTGCCTAAGACTCTCGGTTTCAATATCGTTATTTATTTTACTCTCTATTAACTTTAAAACATAAATATAAATAGGGAACACCCCTTATTTGGATTTAATAAAAATATCAAAAAAATCAAAATCCATAAGAATAGGATTCCAAAATTTGGGCTCTAGTTCAAATTCTCCAAACTCGAAACTTTTAAAACTTTCTTACGTCTGAACGAATAGGTCAAAGAATCTCCAAACTTCATTAAAAATCATTTTGTAGCTCATCATCATCTAAGGATCAATTACTAAGACTTTTTATTTCAAGAAAATACATATTTTATATAGCTCCCCATGCAGGTGCTGGCTTTCAGACTTAGAAAATTTTCAGAATTTATAGTAACATATAGTCATAATCTATACTTCAAAACTATTACACCCACTAATATTACTTTGAATATTTTTCAAGATGTCAATACCACACATACTTGAATAAAAGTTTTTTAATTTATTATTTAGCTAGTTCAGGATGTTACATTTTCATCCTCTTAAAATAAATTTTATCCTCAAAATTTGCACTTTCAACTTCAAATAACTTTCAAGTCTCAATTATGACATTGAAAAATGTTCATTACTCAATCAACTTATGTTTTTGATAGAATTTCTCTTAAAATAAATTCCAACCCTTTCTCAAGGTGTTTTATAATAATGAATCTTACCTTAAGTATTGAACAAAATAATGAAAACTGAAATATATAAATTATTTTTAAATTTCTCAAAATTAAAGTATAACCCATAGGGATAAAGCTACAAAACAAATTATGCCATGCTAATACAAGTTTCCTTTCTAGCTACTATCGACTGCATCCTAAAACATCCCTTCCAAGATAGTCGATAAATAATATAATATGATGCCAAATAATGCAGATAAGCCCCACTGGGCACACCGACAATTCAAGTTGTGAAGGTGCCATCTCATTCTAATTAGACAAGATACACCTGATAGGTTGATCACTCCTATGGATAATTTTTTTCTAAAAACCAAACAAGACAAGCTTAATTTCTTAAAAATTGAATAGTAAAGCCAACAAATTCAATTCCTACCTTCATAATTGCATAAATATATATATATATACTGAACTACTAAGCAAGGCTATAGTTGCTGAGCTAGGTTTAATTAGAATTTTATGCCACGATTCATGAAGTACCGTTAAACTCAGTTCAACTGCTAACAATTCATAGCATCACAAAAATTTCATCTCAATATTGATTCCTTGTTCTCCAAATTAAGCTTGTACCTAAATTGATTCAAACTAAAATATTTGACTCATACTTGTTTCCTTTATCTTAGGATAACTTACATCACCTGCTAACTCTTTTACTTCAGCCTATTTCGATCACTGGTATCAGTCCTCATGTTGCTTGCACATCAGCAAACTCACTAGACTTTGATTCATTTTATCTATCAATCAAGTCATTTTCAAAATCACTCAACTCACTTTATACTAATCCTTAGCTTTAACTCATCTCTACAAATCATAAATCTTTGCTCTGGCTTAGGTCCATCCCTTCTATTCATAACCCATTTCTTATGTTCATTGATTCTAAACTTTCATTCATCTCTATTGATAAAAAGCCCTTATTCATCTCCACAAATTACAAACCTTTGTTTTGATAATTAAACATGTACTTCCTACTAATCTTTGCTTATCTCCACTGATCATAAACCATGCTCTGATACCAAACATATAACACCGCACCCCTAATTCCAGATGATTGTGCCACACCCCATCCTTATCTAAAGGTTAAGAGGATTTCTATGCTATAACTAATTTGTATTATCGTTTAAACCTGCTCAATACAATTATCTCAAATTCTTCTTCAATCAACATATACAATTTAATTTAAGCTCTTAATCTACTAAAGCAATATCTTAACTTAACTCAACAATTCACATAACCAAACTTAGGTCTCCATTCATAAAACCATACTATATACATTTTAACAAATCACTCAAAATATAACAAGCTTAACAGTTTCTAACTTAACTATTTTAGTTATACAATAGATCTCAAAATACATCACTTTACAAGCCACTGTCATAACCACACTTCCACTACTAGAGGTGCTGATACCCCAGCCGATACGAACTTCAGAACTATGCTACTCCAAAACTGCAAGATATAAGAATGAGGGGTAAGACTCAGGGAAGTCATAGTGAGTATAATTTCATCTAACAATGAAGAAAATCAGATAGCCATAACACATATAAAATCATGTATATCATGCTACTAATAAGCTTTTGAACAATTGCGTATCAAAACTAATAAATCATATAAAAGCCTTTTCTGAAATACAAACAATTACTTGCAATATGCTGTTAATAAGCTTTCAAACATTTACAATTTCATACAAATAACTTTCACATAGAAGATACTTCTAAAACACCAACCAAATCATTTACCATTAACCATACCATAGCAATACATAACCACATGTGAACCATTCAAGTGAATAACCAGCTTTTCTATACTTCGATAATACACTCCTATAGGATTTCTTATAAGCAGCCTGCCTTTTTCCAAGGACAATACACTCTCAGGGCATCCCCATAAGTAGCCTATCAAAGTACTATCAAGATAATATAAATTTTATTTAGAAAACATACTCTTGTAGGTTCCTTATGAGCAACCAGCCTTTTCACCCATAGGACAACACACTTTCAAGGCATCTTTACAAGTAGCCTGTCTAAATTACCATCACCATCAGGACAACACACTCTCATAGGTTATACCATTTTCATGAGTGGCCTATCTTTAATATCATTAAGATAACACACTCTCTAGTTATACCATTTCTAAGAGCAGTCTGCCCATGATTACCACATCATTAAGCCCCACAGCACATCAACAAAATTCACCATGCAAGAGATGAAATCACCTATGATATCACTGTATAACTTATTTGTTACTCCAAAAATTGATTTTGATGATCACAAAGCATTTAAGGGGATTACTAATGAATTTGGCTTGGAAAAAGATTTTTTTAATTTCAGGGGCAAAATCATATTTTTTTAAGTTTTGATCTGAGAGCCTCAAGAGCAAATATAGAAGATTTTTGATCCTTTAGAGGTAGTTCTATGATTTTTGGATGTATATTTTGGATGAAAATCAAGTTTGAAGCAAAAGGGTCGATCCCTGCGAAAATGGGTTGTTTAGCACGCTGTCACTATGCCAAGGGTCGATCCTAGGGTCGACCTCTGCTATTCCAAAGGTCAAAAATATGGAACAATTAATTTTCTAGATTCTATCTTAAAGGTCAACCACGAGGTCAACTCCTGTGCCAGAGGTCGGCCCATGAGTTGACCCCTAGGATGAAAATCTTCTTCAATGGCTAGTTTTATCCCATTTTAGCAGCTTTTAATGCTTTCTTTAAGGTCTCCAATGGCTACAAATCTTGCCCAGGATTCTCTCCTCCATCTATTGAAGATTTAAAAGATTATAAAATGAGGAAAAATATAAGAGATTATTAGATTCAATTCAGTCCTAAGAAAAAATCTTCTTCAAGAAAAAAAGCTTTCATTTCAAGTTCACTAACCTCTCAAGAGCTCATTCAAGTCTCCAACAACCTTGAGAAAAATCAAGAAAGCTTCCTCCATTATTGTGAAAAGCATTCTTAAGGTTTTATTTGCTCATTAAGAGAGCTAAACTTGTATTTGATTGTCATTAACTCTTATACTCTGCTTTATTATTTGATGCAAGTTTTGGAAGGATTTCAAAACTTAGGAGGGTTGATCCAAGCCTTAAATTAGAGTGTATTAGGTTGGCTTGTACTCAAAAAATAAGTGTGCTAGCTTGGGATAGCTAGGATCGAAGGTACCAATATTGTATTCTGGTTGAATACATTTAGTGGTTTTGAATTCTCAAGTAGGAGCTTGGGGAGTGGATGTAGATGCAAGAAAAGCATCGAACCACTATAAATCTTGCTTATTTATGGTATGCTTGTTATTTTTCTTTTCTTAGTTTATTAAATTCTTTCTCTCAAATCTTTTATATTTTCATCTAACATAAATCGCTTTACACACACGACTTGCATATTATCATTCAATCTTAATATCTTTAAATTAGCTTTAAAATTTTAAAAACCTAATTCATCCCCTCCTCTTGGATTGCATAGCTGGGCAACAAGTAGTATCAGAGTTTGATGCTCTAGCTCTGCTTTGATTTAACTATCAAAGAGACAAAGATCTATAGCAACCCAAGTTAGTATTTCTCTAGCTGAGGGGCAGTCCATAAATCGACCTCCACTTTTCAATGGGTTAAACTATACCTATTGGAAAGCTTGGATGAGAATATTCATACAAGCACTTGACTATGATATACGGAGTATCATAGTTAATAGACCACACACATCCAGTAAAATAATTGATGGTGTGGAATCAACCAAACCAGAAAAGGAATGGGATGAGATTGATAAGAAAATGGTTCAATTCAATGCAAGAGCCATGAATGTTTTATATTGTGCTTTAGATGCTAATGAATTTAATCACATTTCAACATGCATGTCGGCTATGAAAATATAGGATAGGTTAGAAGTAACTGATGAAGATACTAATCAAGTTAAGGAGTCAAAAATTAACATGCTTGTGCACAAATATAAACTTTTCAAAATGGAGCATGATGTGTCAATAACTAAAATGTTTACTAGATTTATGGATATTATAAATGGTCTTAAAAGTCTTGGCAAATCTTTTTCTAACTGTGATCTTGTGAGAAAGATTCTTAGATCTTTCCAAGAACATGGGAGGCCAAAGTGACTACAATCCATGAAGCCAAAGATCTGAATATTTTATCCTTGGAGGAGCTTCTAGGATCACTAATGATGCATGAGCTAAGTATGAAACAACATCAAGAAGAAGATGTCAAGAAGAAGAAGATAATAGCCCTGAAATCTACCACTCAACAAGATGAGAAATTCGATAAAACAGAGGATGAAGAACAAGATGAAGAAATAGCCCTCATTATAAGGAAGTTCAAGAGATTTTTGAAGAAAAAATAAGGGATGAGGAAGAGGCCACCTACCAAAGGGGAGCATAGCAAGAAAAAGGATAGGGAGCAGTCCTTTATTTGCTATGAATGTAAGAAGCTGCGGCACTTTAGGTCTGAATGTCGTCAACTTAAAAAAGTTTCTAAGAAATATAAGAAAAAAGCTATGGTGGCAATATGGAGTGATAGTGATGACTCAAGCTCCAAAGAGGAAGAAGCTCACGAACAAGCTAACCTGTGCCTTATGGCACATGAAAATGAGGTAAATGCTGAAATCTCAAATGAATTTATATTTAAAGAACTTCAAGAAGCCTTCTATGAGTTAGTAGATGATTTAAAAAAATTAGAAACTAAAAATAAAGATCTAAAATTTAAGAATCAAGTCTTGCTAAAAAAAAAAATTATTCTAAGTAAAAAACTAGTCATAACTCAAGAGAATCTAAATTTAAAAAATAAAATTGACAAGTTAAAATCAATAGTTGAAAATTTTATTTTAAGTTCAAATAAACTTCATATGATTCTTGAAAATCAAAAGATCGTTTACGATAAGGATGGTATAGGATATAACCCCTAAGAAAATAAAAAATTTTGAAAAATATTTTTGTAGATTCATAAAGCAACAAATTTTCAAATGTTACTTACTTTAAATATGGTAAACTAGAATATAAATCTTATACATATTTTTCTAACAATTTAAATGTAAAAAAAATATAGATTCCAAAAGAAATCATTGTGACTAACCTTAAAGGACTCAAGAAAACTTGGGTACCTAGAGTAAGGACTTGATTTTGCTTGTAGGTATGTCTTGCATCTAAAGAAGAAAATCGAAGATGGTATCTTGGTAGTGGATGCTCAAGACACATGATCGGTGATGAGTCCTAATTCATCATGCTTGATGCTAAAAGTGGAGGAATGGTCACCTTTGGAGATAATGGCAAAGGAAAGATTATTGGTATAGGTAACATTGGTATCACTTTCTCCGAGTGTATTGAAAATGTTTTATTAGTAGATGATTTGAAACCCAATCTCTTAAGCATTAGTCAACTTTCTGACAAGGGTTATAAAGTTATTTTTGAATCTTCATTATGCATTGTAACTAGTCCAAATGATGATGGCATTAAGTTTATTGAACATAGACATGGTAATGTTTATATGGTAGATTTGAATGATCTTTTTATGATAAACATGCAATGTCTAGTAGCTATGAATATCAAAATTAATGAGACTAGTTGGCTTTGGCACCATAGGCTTGCACACATTAGTATGCATTCACTTTCAAAGCTTATCAAAAAGAAATTAGTTACCGATTTACCAAAATTAAACTTTGAAAATGATAAAATTTGTGATGCATGCCAACTAGGTAAACAAACAAGAGTTTCATTCAAATCTAAGAACATTATTTCAACTACTAGGCCATTGAAACTATTGCACATAGATTTATTTGGTCCTACAAGAACAACAAGCTTAGGTGGAAAATGTTATGCTTTTGTAATTATCGATGACTACTCATGTTTTACATGAATTTTCATTTTAGCACACAAAGATGAAACTTTTTATGTTTTCTCAAAGTTTTATCAAAAAGTTATAAATAAAAAAAGATTTTTAATTCAAAGCATTCAAAGTGATCATGAAATTAAATTTAAAAACTAAGATTTTAAAAAATTTTATAATGAAAAATGAATAAGCCATAATTTTTCAACACCTAGGACATCCCAACAAAATGGGATGGTAGAAAGAAAAAATAGGACTCTAGAAGAAATGGCCCATACCATGCTTTGTAAAAGCAACCTCCCAAGATACTTTTGGATGGAAGTAATTAACATGGCATGTTACATCTTAATTCATGCCCTAATCAGACTAATTTTAAAGAAAATATCTTATGAGCTTTGGAAAGGAAGAAAACCTAACATTGCATATTTTCATGTTTTTGGTTGTCGATGTTTTATTTTGAACAATGGTAAAGAAAAACTAGAAAAACTTAATGCAAAATTTGATGAAGCTATTTTTCTTGATTACTCCTCTTTTAGTATAGCTTTTAGAGTATTTAACTAAGGAACCTTAGCAGTAGAGGAGTCAATACATATTATTTTTGATGAGACTAAGATCTTCCATCAGGAAGAGTGAGGGTATTGATGATGCAAATTCTCCTATAAAAAGGATGAAGGAGATCATTCTAAAGGATTCAATAATTTAAAATGAAAAGGATCATGAAGACAAGTAAGAAAATAAAAGTGAAAAACAATGAGAACAACCTCAAGGTATGAATGATCTTCCAAAAGAATGGAGGTATGTTCACAATCATCCAAAAAAAACTAATTATTGGTGACCCTACACATGGGGTAAGAATTCGCTCTTCACTTAGAAATGCATACAATCATTTTGCATTTATTTCTCATTTCGAATCTTTAGAAATGCATACAATCATTTTGCATTTATTTCTCATTTCGAACCTAAAATCATAGATAAAGCCAAAAAAGATTATAATTGGATAAATGCAATGCAAGAGAAACTTAATCAATTTAAAAGAAATAATGTATGAACCTTAGTATCAAGACCTAAAAATCATCCAATAATTGACACAAAATAGATATATAGAAATCAATTGGATGAAAATAAAAATATAATTAGAAATAAAGTAAGATTAATTACAAAGGATTATAATCAAGAAGAGAAAATTGATTTTGATGAGATCTTTGCACCTATTGCTAGACTAGAAAGCAATTAGACTTTTACTCACTTATGCATGCTTTATGAATTTCAAGTTATTTCAAATGAATGTTTAAAGTGCTTTTCTAAATTGATATATTATCGAAGAAGTTTATGTAGAACAATCTCCTAGTTTTGAAAATCATGCTTTTCTAAATCATGTTTTCAAATTAAACAAAGCATTATATGGTTTAAAACAAGCACCTTGGGCTTGGCATGAAAGATTAAGTTAATTCTTGCTTAACAATGGATTTTCAAGAGGAAATATGGATATAATCCTTTCTATTAAAAGAGATCATGATGACATCTTAGTAATACTAATATATGTTGATGACATTATATTTGGATCTACTAATGAAAATTTATATCAAGATTTTGCTAAGCTAATGCAAGGAGAGTTCGAGATGAGCATGATGGATGAACTAATGTTCTTCCTTGGACTTCAAATCAAACAAACAAATGAAGGAATCTCCATCATCCAAAGCAAGTACACAAGAAAGCTACTTAAAAGATTTGGGATGGAGAGCTCCAAAGCCATTGGTACACCCATGAGTTCATCTTGTAAGCTTGATAAGGATGAAAGAGGTAAAAGTATTGATACAAAAGTCTATAGAGGCATGATAGCTTCTATTAGATGTGTGCCCTAGAAACCAGATTGGTCGATACTTATTAAATACTTTCTAGGAATATTTTTATAATTTTGACTTAAAATTAGTTAAAGGATTATTTATTCTATCATATTGTATATAAGGTGTCTATGATACATCCATTGAGTTAATAGGCAAGATAACATATATTATCAAGAGTTGAGAATTTAAGACATGTATTATCATAATTAACTCATAAACTGCTCCCTATCGTAGGATCATCATGATGATGGTGATCGATCCGGAAGATCGATGTACGATCACTTTCTTAGGATAGATGAGTCTTGAGTCTATGGTGTGGAGACACTGGAGCAAGAGTATAGATACTCGTTAGAGAATGAGGGCACTGAGCGTGACCACCTCAAGCAGTCATAAGAGAGTCTACCTTCTCATCGATGACTAGCTCAATGCTGCAGTGTGTGTCTAGTTCTTTGACTTAAGGTGCATCGATAGTTCACCTTGAGGGTGTTATAGTTTAACTATACCATAACTCGGTCTTCTTGCCATTCGGAATCCTGAGGTATATGTTGGCTATAGCATGTTCATTGTAGGAATTGGATCATACCAAGATGTGATCTATCAACCTCAGTAAAGGAGGAGTAGTCCTATGATGAACATTTGATCGAGTCCTAAAACCTATGGCCATGGTAGTGTGAAATTATAGAAAGAAGTTTCTATTAGTATTTTACATCGGACTTGAATTGAATGATTCATTCATATGACAGGTGTTGGGTTTGACGAGTTCACCTTAACCATAATCCCATCGTGGCTCATGATAGAAGAATCCAATCACATAGGTAGCTGCATAAAGAGGTTCGCTATTTGATTATGATGGATTGCCACCATACATTACTAGGTGTCACTGATGGATTTTGGAATCAATTAGAATTATCTTGATGATTGATGATTCTAATTGGATGAATCGAAAGAGTTCTGGTCCATCAAAAGTTGTTTCGATGATGTCGTTGATGGAGATCATGACATATCCCATTATCAAACAAAACTGAACCTAACTAAATTATACAAATAAGGATTTGATTTTGAATGTCATTAATTGAGCTAATCCAGTTTAATTGATTTGGATTAGATCCAACTAGGTTCAAGGAAATCATGTTAGCACATGATTGAACCTAATATTCTCCTTCTATCATCTTTCTGGTTCATCTTGACTGAGCCAAATTAGATTTGGCTTATCCGAGAGCCTTGTATAGCTCTATCCTAGTCTGATTGAAATTTGTCCAGATCAAAAAAGTCTTGTCCTAACCTGATCTAGGCTTGTCCTAATCCATTGATGGAAATAGGACAAGACCTGCTAATTTCTAGAACTATTTGGACAAGGCTTATTCAAAAACTCTATAGAGATTTATGTTGATCTGACTAGACCTTGTCCTGGCCTGATCAAGACTTATTCTAAATCCCATAAAATGGAAATAAGACATGGGTTGTCTTTGCCAGATTAGGACTTGATGAGATAAAATTTGGACAAGCCTCTCTCAAAAATTTTAGATAGATTTTTCTTGATCTGACTAGATCGAGTCCTGGTTGGATCAAGGCTAGTTCTAAGTTGATTAGGACTTGACATAAATCCATTGGATGGGACTTGAAAATATTTTATCTTAAGACAAGGATCAAATGTTGACCTGGATGTAGGAATTAAAGGATAAGGGGCATGCGCCCCTTGGAGATTTCCTAGGGATGCACGCCCCTAGATATTTATGTGATGAATAAGGGGTGCACTCCCCCTTTGTCCATGCACCCCATATGGATAGGGTGGAGGTGTCCCATTCAAATGGGATTTGAATGGGTCAAACAAACTTGATGAGATCAAACTCTAAGGGAGATAAGTTACTTGCGCCATCCAAACATTATTTTTCCATCTCTATGCCATTTTCTATGATTTTTGTATGAAAAAAGCAGAAGAATTAGAGGGTGGGGCATGGAGATCAATTAGGGAGTCCTTCTGCATGTTAAATTTTGATCTGTTCAAAGTTATATACGAAGGGACTCTTGACTAGATTTATAAATAGGGCCCTGTGCAAGCTGTTATGCATCGCGATTTCTCTACAACGAAGTCCTATCAAAATATTCATCTCTACACCACCCTCATCTGATCCTCTCCCTCTTCCCCAAGCCTAAGAGTTGGGAGAAATCTATGAGGTAAGATCAAGTTCCATCGGTGTGAAGATCAGCGAGAGACGATGATGTTCATGAGATGAACGTGCAGTCCTCAAAATTTGATTTTAAGGCTCTACAAAAAGACATCAGATCTAATCTTTGGAAATCAAATCCAAAAGGAGGAGACTTCTAGATCTGACTTGAGTGGATACTGATAGAGGCCGAGCACGTGCATGGCTCAATTACAACCTCGGATTAGTCATTAGATCATCATAATTGATAAATGATTTACCCGATTAGGTGATAACTATTATCACTATTTTTATTTTTATTTTCCTTCTAATTTAGATCAATCTAATCAAATATAAGAACTCTCAGATCTGATCAAATTATAAAAATTTTTAAAATTATTTCACTATAAATCTAATTCGATCAGATGCATCCTATGGTGGGAAAAATTTGATTTTTCCTTCAACTGGTATCAAAGTTAGATTGCTGCTTCTACATCTATCTTTAGGTTGATCTAAAATTTATTTCTTATGATTTGATTATTTAATTTTCAGATGTTACATAGGATGTAATCATATCTAAAATCAAAAAAAATTGCATGTTTTAGATATATATGTTTGACATAAATAATGCATGTTCTAGTCTAAATCTGTTGTTCCATGTCATGATAGTTTTCAAATATATTTTAGATTAGATCTAATTTATTTTTTTTATAATTTATTTATTTAAGTTTCAGTTGTTACACTAGATGTAATCAAATCTAAAATATAAGATCTAATTTAAAATTTTGATATGTATAATATAGGCAGCATATGTCTAGACTGGATCCCTAGTTTAATCTCATAGTCTAGATCAAAAATTTTATGAATTATTCATTTAATTTTATAAAAATTATGTGATTAGATTAGTTAAATTTTCGATATTATATGGATATAATTAGATCTAAAAGCATGAGATGCATTTAAAAATTTCATATGTATGACATGTGCATTGCATGTCTAGACTAGTTCCATAGATCTATGCCATGAGTAGTTTAAATTAAATTTTTTTTTGATGAGATCATTTAAAATTTTATTTTAGATATTACATCAGATGTAATCAAATCTAAAATATAAATTTAAATATTAAATTTAATACGTGAGATGTATGCAAAACATGTACAGATTAGATCTTAAATCATGTAACAATTAGATGATTTAGATCTAATAGTTTTGTAGTATAGTTCATATTTCTGATTAAGGCATTCCCCTTAGCTATCCGGTCATAAGAGTAAGAAGGGTTTAAAGGCACTCTCTTTCCATTCGATGGGTTGCTCTTATGGCGTGTAGGGGTACTGCATGTTGACCCTTAATCAGAAATCAAAAACTTACTTTTCTGCAAAATCCTAGATCCTGAAATCCTAAAATTTTTATACATATTTTATTATTGAACCCTTGGAATTAATTAAAAATTAAGTTTATGAAATTAATTAGGTCTAAAATTATGAATTTTTAGATCTAAGATAACTTCATAAATCATGGGTTCGGATGTGGGTAGCTCAATTAGGTCTAGCAGTTGATCAAACCGAATCAAGAGTTGGTTAGGTGGGATCAAGAGTGCTTAGATTTAACCAATCTAATAGGATTAAGTTTGGATCAAGATCAACTCATAGTCACATGTGGTCAATCAAGTTAAGACCTAATTTGGCTCTACGATTCTAGCCTGGATTGTAAGCTAACTCGATCAGTTTTGGTCAAACAAGTCGGTGTCCAAGGTAAGTATGGCACATATAACCAATGTTCTTTAATTGAAAATTTCTTGATGTGAATGCATTCATAGCGAGTTAATGACATATTCCTCCCATTGATCTCACTTACCTGATCGATTGAGTTGATCCAGTTCTGATTTGAGGTGGCTAACGATTCAAGCTAACCCATGCCACTAGGTTAGTCATAAATGTTATGACTAGCTAAGTCTAAGAGACTAAATCAAATCTTCCTAAGAAAATATTAAATCCTAGGTCTTCCACCATTGTAGATGTGCGGACTTTCCTGGGGTTGATTGTTCTCAGCTGGATACAGTGGTTTAGTTGCACCGGGAAGATGCAACCATGTCTATTAGGCATTGTATGCTATGGGTTGGAGGATGGGTTGGGCTCAATAATCCAAACAATATGAGGAACCCAATCAAGAATCTAATTTATGTAAATGGTGGGTTTGACTTAACTAAGGAGTGGAGCAATATTCTGGGCATAGTGAGCTTTATAAATTAGAGACTAGGTTTGGGTGCACCATGTTTACAAAAACATTGGACAAGGATTGTCCACTCATCAGTTGACCCATCATCAATAACTATTAGATGAGGTGGTGAGCCAGTTGGTCGGACCGCACCATCCACTAAAAATCAATGATCATAGAGATTTTTGCATCTCTACCAAGAGAGTGTAGGGATCCGAGAAAATAGTGAGAGCCTAATTTGTTTAAAAATGAAGCTCCTAAATAAATTGGTTGAGTCAAATTACAAGTCTAACTAGAATCTTTGACTCTTTATAGAAAAATATTTGCATCACAATCCCTAGCCCGAATCCTAGATACCCACAAGTTGACCAGACCAATTTACAACGATTGGCTAAAGAACTTCAAAATTATTTTATGTTCAAAAGAGTTGACCTATATATTGGACCAGGACCTCTCCTTTACTAGCCTATTCGATTGCTAATCAGATAACATCTCATGAGAAGTGGTCTAACAATCATAACAAAGTAAGGTGCCACATGTTGGGCTTAATGTCAGATGAATTGCAGCATCAACATGAAGACATCAAGACTGCTTGCCAAACTTTGGTGCACCTGCAAGAGTTGTTCGGTGAATAGAGTCATGCAGCGCATTATCAAATCTCGAAGAGACCTTTCGAGGCACAAATGTGTGATGGATAGTTGGTCCAAGATTATTGCTTCGCAAATGATCAAGGACCTAAAAAGCTTGAGAAGCTTAGAGTCTTGATGGACAAGAAACTATAGATTGATGTGATTTGCAATCCTTGATTGATTCGTATGGATAGTTCATTATGAACTTCCATATGAATAAGCTTCAGTGCACCATGGCCGAGTTAATAAATATGCTGGTTACTACTGAGCAAATATTGAAGGGTTCAAAGGACTCAGTTCTAGCTATGGAGCAGACTTCTTCCAAGAGAAAGTCTTTTGAAAAAAGAAGAAGTCTACGAACAAGCAGAAAATAGAAGGAGAAAAGAAGGGCGAGCCGAAGAAGAAGGCCACGGAGAAGGAAAAGTATTTCCATTGCAACTCCAATAGCTATTGAAAGCGGGACTGCCCTACATACCTGGCCAGCCTGAAGAATAAGCAGGAAGATGGGACTTCTAAAAGAATGCTCGTCATTGAGTCTGTCGAGGAATATGTGAATGCCATAGCATCAAAATGATCTAGAGATAGTGTTAATGAAAGGTACCTATGGCACCTTAGGCTAGGTCATATAGATGAAGATAGGATTAACAAATTAGAGAAATTCAGACTAATGGGTCTGTTGACTTTCGAGTCATATCCAATTTGTGAATCATGCATTCAAGACAAAATGACCAAGCTTTCTTTTGTGGGACATGGAAAAGAGCCATAGACCCACTTGCCCTAGTACATATAGATGTGTATGGCCTATTTGATGTACCGATCAGAGGCAATTATGACTACTTTATTATCTTTACCGATAATCTATCTTGATATGGATATGTGTACTTGATACAACACAAGTCTGAAGCCATTGAAAAGTTTAAAAAATTTAGACACGAAGTAGAAAAGCAAATCGGAAAGACCATTAAGGTTCTTCGATCAGATCGAGGATGTGAATATCTTAGTCAGAAATTTCTGAACTATCTTAAGCATAATGGTATAGTCTCATAATGGACTCTGCATGAAATGCCTCAACTTAACAAATTTTCAGAATGGAGAAATCAGACCCTATTAGATATGGTCTGATCCATGATGAGCTTCATGGATCTTCCATTGTTTGTTTAGGAACATAGTTTAATGACAGCTATCAAATTACTAAATAGGGTTCCATCTAAAATCATTCCTGCCACTACATATGAGATATGGCATGGTAAGAAGCCAAGTCTGAGTCATCTCAGAATTGGGGTTGTTCGACGGTGGACAAGTTAGAGTCTAGGTCCTTTAGAGCTCAGTTTATTGGTTATCCTAAAGAGTTATTAGGATATTACTTCTATCTTCCAAAAAGCTATAATGTGATTATGGGTTGACACACCATTTTTGAAAATAGTTTATTCAAGATGATGGCATCAAAAGATAGATTAGGCTCAAGGAGAAAGTCTCGAAAGAGCAACAAGCCAAGGAATCTCAAAAACCTGGTAAGTTTGAGCCGATCCATAATTCACTACCTCATCCACCTTGTAGGTCAAATAGGATTTCCCATCCTCATTAAGGTACTTAGGTACTATTTTAGAGGATGTAAAGAAAATATTCCTCATAGAAAATAGGGTTCATGGTAATGATCCCAGAACCTCTGATGAGGCGATATCAGATATCGACTCTGAGAATTGGTTAGAGGCAATGAAGTCAAAGATTGACTTGATGCACTCAAACTAAATCTGGATCTCGGTAGATCCACCTAAA
This sequence comes from Cocos nucifera, assembly GCA_006176705.1. NCBI lineage: Eukaryota > Viridiplantae > Streptophyta > Magnoliopsida > Arecales > Arecaceae > Cocos > Cocos nucifera. Next base: position 940,517 of record QRFJ01000722.1, on the reverse strand, counting down.
GGTATAGAACCTATTGCATATAAATGGATCTTTAAGAGAAAAGATAAGTGTAGATGAGAATGTGGAGACATTCAAGACTAGGCTAATGGTGAAAGGATATCAAGATACCTTCTCATCACTGGCCATCCATCTACATATTGCATGCCATTGCAGTATATTTCATAAAGGAAAAACCTATTTTTCCGACACAGGATTGTTCAGATCTAATTGGATTTGAAGAAATATTTAATTTTTTTTTCTAAAATCTGAATCAAATCTAAGACTTCTTGGATATGATCATAGAGATCTAATATTAAAAGCTAAAAATAAAACTAAATCAGATTTAATTTTAAGTACCTGATTTGGTAATCTAATTACCCTGTGATGATCTTGTTGATTTCTGAGGTTCTGGAAGGAGCCACACATGTGCTTGGCCTCTACCAGTATCCACTTGGGTAGGATCTTAATTTCTTCTCCTCATGAATCTCTCCTCCAAAAATTAGATCAGGATCTGATTTGAAAAGCCTTCAAAATGACTTCTGAGTATAGCCTATTTGTGTCACGAACACCATCGCGTAGATGCTGAATCTTATGCCAAAAACCTTGGATCTTCAACTCAGATTTATGCCTAACTTTTTAGGCATGTAGAAGAGAGGGATAGAGAGGATATAGGGGGCATGGATATCAGAGAGAAGGCTCCTTTGGGTGTGGAAAAAAAATTATGTTGAGGCAATTTCATGAGAAGAGTTATTATACTAGACATAGCACCATAAAGAGTCTCTTTTTGACCAAAAACCTTAATAATTCGACCATTGGGACTCCTGGACCTGATCTCCATGAAAAATCCTAGATCTCATCTAGTTTTGACTCCAAAAATCCATTTGGAAGGTAGTGGCATGGAAGGATAAGGAAGAGTCTATGTGCGTCTTGGACTATTCCCTTAAGAATTTGATCCAAATCAAACTCTATCAAAACCTAGTCTAGGGACCTCCAAAAATCACAAAATTTTACACATCCAAAGTATAGCTTGTTCCCTATCACATATCCAAAAATTGAAGTAAAATGGTTTCTATAAAAATTTTTGAAATTCTCTAATCATAAGACCTTCAATTCTCTCAATTGGGTCAACTATTGACCCTAGTCCAATTGCACTAGGAATGAATTTAGTTTTCATAATTAATTTGACCTGGAATTATTCGAGTCAAATGAAAAAAAACTCACTCAAGATACAAGAATGGGGCAAATCAAATTTGACTCAATTATGATGAATCAGAAAGATTACAGAAGGAGAAAGTCAAGCTCAATCGTGTGCTAGCACGATTATCTTGAACCTAATTGGATCTAATCCAAATCAATCAAACTAGATTAGCTCAAATGATGACATCCAGACTCAAACCCTTATTTGTGTGGTCTAGTTAGATTCAATTTTGTATGGTAATGAGACATGTCGTGATCTCCATTATCGACATCATCGAAACACCTTTCGATGGCCCAGAACTTTTTTGATTCATAGAATTAGAATGATCAATCATCAAAATCATTCTAATTGCTCCAAAAATCCATCAGTGACACCTAACAGTATATGATGGCAACCCATTAGAACTAAAAGTGAACCTCTTGGTGCAACTACCTATGTGATTTGGTTCTTCTATCTCGAGATCCGATAGGATTAGGGTTAAGGTGAACTTGTCAAACCCAATATCCATCATATGAATTAATCATTCAATTCGAGTCCTATATGAAACCCTTTATAGAAACTCTTTCTATCATCTTTACTCTACCATGACCATGGACTTATGGACTCGATTCTCATGATCATCATAGGACTACTGATCATCTACCGAGGTAGATAGATTCCTTATTGGTGCAATTCAATTCCTATAATGAACGTACTATAGTCAACATACACCTCAAGATTCTGAATGGCTAGGAGATCAAGTTATGGTGTAGTCAAACTACAACACCCTCAATGTAAATTATCGATACATCTCAGGTCAAAGAATCAGACACACTACTACAACATCGAGTCAGTCATTGATGAGAAGGTAGATTTTCTTATGAATGCTTGAGATGGTCACGCTCAGTGCCCTTGTTCTCTAACAAGTATCTGTACTCTCACTCTGATATCTTCACACCATAGAATCAAGACTCATCTACTCAAACAAAATGATTGTACACCAAGCTTCTGGATCAATTACCATCCTCATGATGATCCTACGATCGAAAATAATTTATGAGTTAATTATAAAAATTCATATTAAATTTTTAACTCTTTGAAAATATGAATTATTGTTACTATTAACTTAATGGATGTATCACATACACTTTAAATAAACATTATGATAGAAAATAATTCTTTTATTAATTTATAATCAAAATTATAAAATTATCCTTAGAAGTGTATTATAAGTGTTAGCCAATCTGGCTTCTAGGGCACATATCTAATATTTCAATCATGAAATATGGCAGATGGACATGAAAATGGAGTTCATAAATGAATATCTTAAGAAAGATATCTATATGGAACAACCGCTTGGTTTCACATCCAGTGATGGTGATCACAAAGATCTGTAAGCTACAAAGATCCATCTATGGACTTAAGCAAGCATCTCAGAGTTAGAATGCTTGATGAAATCAAATCGTTTGGTTTAGTCAAGAATGATGAGAAATCAATTGTGTTCAAGAAGGTCAGTGGGAGCGTTGTTGTCTTTCTTGTATTGTATATAAATGACATCCTCCTGATTGTGAGTGATATTCCCATGCCGATATAGGTCAAAGTATGGTTATCTAAGAAATTTTCTCTGAATGATCTTGGTAAGGCATCCTTAATTTTAGGTCTATAGAGATAAACTGAAGAGGATGCTGGGTTTCTCATATAGAGGAGGTGCTGAACAGATTCAGCATGGTGAACTCTAGATTCAGGGGTATGCAAACTCAGACTTTATGTTTGATAAAGATGATTGAAAGTCGACAAAAAAAGTTTATTCCTATGCACTGGTGGTACTGTAAGTTGGAAGAGTTTCAAGAAGATGTTTCACCTAATCCATGATTACCTCGAGAAGGATATGTCGAGGACAAGAGAGTCAACACCACAGACAGTGCACTGACCCACTGACAAAGCCTTTAGGCCAGCAGAAGATCCAAGCCCATCTTGAGTAGATGGGACTTAGATTTGTAGCCAATTGACTTTAGGTCAAGTGGAAGTTTGTTAGATGTATGCCTTAGAAGCTAGATTGACCGATACTTGTTAAATACTTTTTAGAGAAATTTTAGTAATTTTGACTTAAAATTAGTTAAAGGATTATTTATTCTATCACATTATGCATAAAGTGTCTATGATACATCCATTGAGTTAATAGGCATGATAACACATATTCTCAAGAGTTGAGAATTTAAGGCATGTGTTATCATAATTAACTCTTAAACTGCTCCTGATCGTAGGATCATCATGAGGATAGTGATCGATTCGAAAGATCAGTATATGATCACTTTTTTTGGATAGATGAGTCTTGAGTCTATGGTGTAGAGACACCGGAGCGAGAGTATAGGTACTCATTAGAGAATGAGGGCACTGAGCATGACCACCTCGAGCAGTCATAAGAGAGCGTACCTTTTCGTTGATGACTAGCTTGATGCTGCAGCGCGTGTCTAGTTCTTTGATCTGAGGTGCATCGATAGTTCACCTTAAGGATGTTATAGTTTGACTACACCATAACTCGATCTTCTAGCCATTCGAAATCTTGAGGTATATGTTGGCTATAGCATGTTCATTGTAGGAATTGGATCGCACCAAGATCGGATCTATCAACCTCGATAGAGGAGGAGTAGTCCTATGATGAACATAAGATCGAGTCCTAAAACCTATGGCCATGGTAGTATGGAATAATAGAAAGGAGTTTCTATTAGTATTGCACATCAAACTCGAATCGAATGATTCATTCATATGATGGGTATTGGGTTTGCCAGGTTCACCTTAATCCTAATCCCATCGGAGCTCATGATAGAAGAACCCAGTCACATAGGTAGCTGCATAGAGAGATTCACTATTCAATTTTGATGGATTGCCACCATATACTGCTAGGTGTCACTGATGGATTTTGGGATCAATTTGAATTATCTTGATGATCGATGACTCTAATTGGATGAATCAGAAGAGTTCTGATCCATCAATAGATATTTCGATGATGTTGTTGATGGAGATCATGACATGTCCCATTGCCATACAGAACTGAACCTAATTGGATCACACAAAAAATGGTTTGGGTCTGGATGTCATCAATTGAGCTAACCTAGTTTGATTAATTTGGATTAGATCCAATTAGGTTCAAGAAAATTATGCTAGCACATGATTGAACCTAATATTCTCCTTCTATCATCTTTTTGGTTCATCTCGACTGAGGCAAATTTGATTTGGCTTCTTCGAGAGCCTTGTATGGCTCTATCCTAGTCTGACTGAAAGTTATTCAGGTCAGAAAAGTCTTGTCCTAACCTGATCTTGGCTTGTTCTAGTCCATCGGATGGAAATAGGATACGACCTGCTAATTTCTGAAACTATTTGGACAAGGCTTATTTAGAAGCTCTATATGGATTTGTCCTGATCTGACTAAACCATGTCCTAGCTTGATCAAGACTTGTCCTAAATTCCATAAGATGGGAATAAGATTTGAGGGCTGCGCATTCGTCTCAAGAACACCATCGTCTCTCGCTGATCTTTGTGCCAATGAAACTTGATCTTTGCTCGCAAGTTTTGCCCAACTATTAGGCATGGAAAAGAGAGAGAGGATTAGATGAGGGAGGTGAGGAGATTGAGATTTTGGCAGGACTTCGCCATAGATAAATTTCTATGCACAACATCTTGCACAGGGCTCCGTTAAATAGACCAAACCCAGAGTCTCTTTGCACGTGACTTTGAACAGGTCAAAGCGAACATGCAGAAGGACTCTCCCATGATCTCCACACCCTACACCCCCTTTTCTTCAGATTTTTGTTGCATAAAAATAATGAGAAATGGCATGGAACCCATTGGGATAAGAGGAAGTTGGCATAGATAACATTTGTCCTAGAAGTTTGAACAATTCAAACTTCTTTGACCCATTCAAACACTTTGAATGGATAAACCCCAACTCAATCTATCCTTATCCACTAGAGGCGCACTCCATAAGGGGATGTGTGCCCTCTCTTCCTCACAAACTCATCTAGGGGCGCATGCCCCTAGAAAATCTCTAGGGGGCGCACGCCCCATCCTTCAATTCCTGTAAGACCAGGTCAACCTTTGACCCTTATCTTATTCCTATCTCATGGGATTTAAGACAAGCATTTTTCAAGTCCCATCCAATGGATTTATGTCAAGTCCTAATCAAGTTAGAATAAGTCTTGATCAGACTAGGACTCGATCTATTCAGATCAAGAGAAATCCATCTAGAATTTTTGGGAGAGGCTTGTCCAAATTTCATCTCATGATTTTAGGACAAGCCCTAATCTGGCAAAGACAACCCTTATCTTGTTCCCATCTTATGGGATTTAGGACAAGTCTTAATCAAGCAAGGACAAGGTGTTGTCAGATCAAGATAAATTTCTATAGAGTTCTCGGATGAGCCTTGTCCAAATAGTTCCAGAAATTAGCAGGTCTTGTCCTATTTTCATCCGATGGATTAGGACAAGCCTAGATCAGGTTAGGACAAGACTTTTTTGAGCTAGAAAAATTTTAGTTAGACTAGGATAGAGCCATACATGGCTCTCAAGTGAGTCAAATCCAATTTGACTCACTCGAGATAAGACAGAAAGATGACAGAAGGAGAATATTAGATTCAATCATGTGCTAGCACGATTTTCTTGAACCTAATTGGATCTAATCCAAATCAATCGAACTGAGTTAGCTCAATTGATGACATCCAGATCTAAACCCTTATTTGTATGATCCAGTTAGGTTCAGTTCTGTATGGTAATGAGACATATCATGATCTCTATCATCAACATCATCAAAACACCTTTCGATGGACTAGAACTCTTTTGATTCACCTATTAGAATTGTTGATCATCAAAATAATTCTAATTGATCCCAAAATTCATCAGTGACACCTAGCAGTATATGGTGGCAACCCATCAGAACTGAAAAGTGAACATCTCAATGTAGCTCCCTATGTGATTGGGTTCTTCTATCATAAGTCCCAACGAGATTAGGATTAAGGTAAACTCGTCAAACCCAACACCCGTCATATGAACGAATCATTTGATTCGAGTCTGATGTGAAACACTAATAGAAACTTCTTTCTATTATTTCATACTATCATGGCCATGGATTTTAGGACTCGATCTCATGATCATCATAGGACCATTCCTTCTCTACCGAGGTTGATAGATCCCATCTTGGTGCGATCCAATTCTTATAATGAACATGCTATAGCCAACATACACCTCATGATTCTAAATGGCTAGGAGATCGAGTTATGGTATAGTCAAACTATAACACCCTCAAGATGAATTGCCACTGCACCTCAGGTCAAAAAACTAGACACATGCCACAACATCGAGCTAGTCATTGACGAGAAGTTAGGCTCCCTTATGACTGCTCGAGGTGGTCATGCTCAGTGCTCTTATTCTCAACAAGTACCTGTACTCTCGCTCCGGTGTCTCCACACCATAGACTCAAGACTCATCTATCTTGAGGAAGCAATCGTACATCGATCTTTTGGATCAATCACCATCCTCGTGATGATCCTATGATCGAAAGCAGTTTATGAGTTAATTATGATATCTCATACCTTAAATTTTCAACTGTTGAGAATATGTGTTATCATGCCTATTAACTCAGTGGATGTATCACAGACATCTTATACACAATGTGATAGAATAAATAATTTTTTAATTTATTTAAGTCAAAATTATAAAAATATCCCTAGAAAGTATTTAACAAGTGTTGGACAATCTGGCTTCTAGGCCACATATCTAATTGTGTGATCCTATAGATTTGAATACTAAGCTCGTAGTATAAGATAAACTTTTTGTACCAATCAAAATGACCATCTAGTCATGGTACCCAACAATCGATAAAGTAAAATGTAGCAAAGCAATATTCACAACCTACTGGAATATAGTTACCATATAATTCATCCCCTTGACCAATAATACTTAGAAAAATATTAGAGTTAAGTGTCAACTCGTGATTAGTAATCCCTACAGTGTCTCAACCTACTCAATCCTACAACTCTCACAATGACTACTGTAGCCAATGTATTGCTAAATAAAAACACATTGAGACATTCTCTCTAGTTTTATTTGGAGTGGTCAATTCTCATTTTAACTCATGCACCGAATTAATAAGTACTTGATGGTACCTAAAAATCTTTCATCGCTGAATTAAGAAATTAGATAGTCTAACACCAAAGTATAGTGAGTTGCTTATAAGTCATTCTGGTGATCTCAGGTTGGAGAAATAGTTATACCCATATCCCATCGAATAACACTTTCAATAATAGAGTGCTCCAGAATGGTCATATTCAGCGTAGATCATATCTCACCTGTAGGCCATACTAGTGTCAATACTCTCCTTGGTTAAGAGGACAACCAATCCATATGGCACATAATAACTTATACTTGATGTAATTATCACTCTTATTAATAATGGATCATTTGGTCATGAACAAATTTAAGAACAATATGATAAATCCTCCTTTATTGTATTAGAAGTAGTTCTAAGAATTTTCATCATAACATTAAAGTTTGATTAAGAAAATGCACAGCCTTATGATGAAATATGCCAAACAACTTTTATTATTGAATGATTCATATACATTTACATAAATGACCTCAATCATCTACAAGCTAGATGATTGGATTTGGGACACATTTTCCAACACCAACCATTACAAAATTTGGTCTTTGTGTGTAGCTTTGAATTTTTTTTATCTTGCATTATCTATTGTGTCATATCTATGCACATTCATTCATTACTTCCATAGCACCTACACTTAGCTTAGTTAAATTATGCACATATATGTTTTAAGTTGTAAAAAGTTGGTGATGGTAGGAGGTTGGAGTTGGTGGGGGTTTGAAGGAAGGCTTGGCCTCTTTTAAATAGGGTTGGGGGAAGGAGTTTGAGTTCTCCCTGGCTTTGATTTCCATCAAAAAATTATGAGGATGAGGACTCCCGATAGGAGTCCAATTCCTTCCATCCAGCACGTGCCATGCACGTTTTGACTATCTTTTTTTTTTTTTTTTTTTGAGTAGGGCTTCAATATCTATTTAGCGGTCTTGTTGGGCTCTTTTTCCACAGGGCTGGGCCTCTATAAGCTAGGGTATTACAAGAACTAATTAGTCAAAGCCTACCGTGAACTCATTATGAAGCCTTCACCTCAGCTAAGTAGCTCTCACCATGTGACTAGTCTAAGGATGTTCTAGGATGCCTAAATCTCCCTCTACCCAAATGATCGATGGTGGCAAATGATTTCTATAACCATGAGATAAGCAAGAACTGGTATGTGGGATAATTACTTGCACTATATCTTCCAAACATGCAAATAGTTATCCGAAACATCTAATTTGCACATCCCAAGATTCCATTTTGAGGGGTAGTACACCTTGCCTAAATAAACTACTCCAAACGGACTCTAAGTAAGCGAAACCAAGTAATTGAAATTAAAGTAAGGTTGCATTTGATGCATTACTAGGCAATGATAATCTAGATTATCTTGTAATATTGATTACCTACAATCTTGATAGATTGTCAGTAATGTTGATTACTATGTTTGGTACATATAGATAATATTATAGCAAAATAACTGAGAATCTTGATTGACATGTTTGGTATGACAATCAGATTACTGGTAATATAATATCAAATTTTCAAAATATCCTCCAATCAAATTTATTAAAAATCACACCCAACGTATAAAATATAAATATATATTATAATATATATAATATGTAATATGTTATATTCTAATATATATTTATATTTATAATATATATTATCATAATATAATATAATATAATATAATATTATTATAATATATTATTAATTACATATTATATATTATTATATTATTATAATATATTATTATGCTAATAATATTATAGTAATATATATAATATATATTATAATATAATATTATTTATAATATAAATATATATTATATACTATAATATAAATTATATATGATATATTTTATTCTAATATATATTTATATAAATAATATATTATAATATAGTATAATATTATACTATATAATATTTTATTATTATAATATATTCTTACTATATTATCATATATTATCATATATTATCATATTATTATATTATAATATTATTATAATAATATAATATAATATAAGATAATATTATATTATAATACTATTATAATATAACATAATATTATATTAGATAATATTATTATATTATTAATTTAGTAATATTATTATATTATATATATTATAATTATAATATAAATATATATTATATATTATAATTGTTGTCGCTGAAAATGATTCACTTTAGGAGCAGAGCAGTCGATTTCTCGTAAGAGGTGCTAGAGTGACCTGCAAAATTAAATTTGGGCAGAAGAATTTGACTTTAGTGAGGATCCTCTAATACTCAAGTTAGTAGAGAACGATCAAGCAACAACATTTTATTTAAGAAGAATTTCTTGCTTACCTAGATCCTCGGGATTTATGATATTTGTATAAAGAGATGTGCTGTGGATGTTATGCTACTCTAGCAATCTCGAGCTACTAATAGCATTATAGAGAGATTAAGACCGTTTTCCTAGAATGAAAAAATCATTATCTGCAAGATTGGGATGTCTTGCCTATTCCCACAAGTTTAGGTAGAGTGGAAATCAGTTTGTTTGTAGCTGGATTATAGCTAAATCATTGTTTATCCGCAAGGAGGGATATTGAGGGTGCTAAAAAGCTATTTATTTGAGGTAGTTTAGAAGACCTAAACACTAGACAAGCTATTTTCAAAAGGAATAGCTAAGATTGTCCGTCTAAACCCAACTATTAGCTTCGAGGACATTATGGTAACTTCCTTACTTTAGGATGTTGACATACACAAACTGAGCCGAGGTATTTTGGTTACTGATTGGGCTATCTGAGGTGTTTATATTATCGCTATAATAATAATATATATTATATACAATATCTTATATTCTAATATATATTTATATTTATAATATATATTAAAATATATTAATATAATATAATATAATATTATATTATACTATTATAATATATTATAATTATGCTATCATATATTATAGTATTATAATATTATAATATTATTATAAAATATTATATTATAATAATATTATTATTATAATATAACATAATATTATATTATATAATATTATTATATTATTATAATAATATTATAATTATATTATACATATTATATTTATAATAAAAATATATATTATATAATATATATTATAATATAAATGATCAAGAAACATTTTATAGATCGACCATCAGGAGGGATCTATGAGAAGCTAGTGCTTCGAGTGGATCTTCATTTGATGAACCTTCAATCAGAGTGGCAACTTTATGTGGACAATCTGTAGAGGCTAAATGCACTGTACGGCTCCAAGTAACATGGAGAACATCGATTATCAATAGCAGTGTTCTTAATCCATGCAAAGATAAGAGATCTGATCTCTTTTTTGATCTAGATTAGATTTAAATTTTCTAGAATAGTTTTTGATCTAGGGTATTGATATGATCAATACCAATCTAATTTATTTTTTAGATTTATATATGAATCATGATATGTCATAGATCCTAGATGTAAGATTTAGTGATTAGATCACAAGCATTATTAGATTAAATAGTTTAATCTATATTTTTCGCTGCATCTTATTTTGAAAAAAAGTTTCAAAATATATGCATAAAATCCTGCATATTTTCCAACAAGGCTCGCCACTAAACCCATCATTGAGTCAAGAAGAAGAGGCTTTATTTAAGGCTTCAATTCACTTCAAAAGCAAAGTGGTTGGATTCTTGTAAGAGGTGCTAGAGTGACCTATAAAATAAAGTCTGGATCGAAGAATTTAACTCCGACAAGAACTTTTCGATGCTCAAGTTAGTAGAAAACGATCAAGCAATAACGTGTTCTCTAAAAAAAATGTTTTGCTTAACTGGATCCTTGGAATTTTTGATATTTGTAGAATGAGATATGCTGCAGACGTTATGACATTCTGACAATCTTGGGCCACTAATAGCATTGTGGCAAGATTAGGACCATCTTTCTAGAACGCAAAAATAGTTATCGACAGGATTGGGATGTCTTATCTTTTTCCATGAGTTTAGGCAGAGTGGGAATTAGTTTGTTCATGGATGGATTACTGTTGGATCATTGTTTATCCACAAGAAAGGCCGCTAAGGGTGTTGAAGAGCTATTTGTCTGAGGTGGTTTTGAAGCCCTAAATGCCGGACGAGCTATTGCCAAAGGAAATAGCTCATATCATCCATCTAAACCAAACCATTTGCTCGGAGGATATTATGGTAACTTTCTTACTTTAGGATGTTGACGTGCACAGACTGAACCAAGGTGTTTTGGTTACTAATTGGATGATCTAAGGTATTTACGTTACCACTATAACAATAATATGTATTATATATAATATATTATATTCTAATATATATTTATATTTATAATATATTATAATATATTATTATAATATATATAATATTATATTATATAATATTATTATATTATTATTATAATATTATTATTATATTATACATATTATGTTTATAATATAAGTATATATTATGTATAAGATATTATATTCTAATATATATTTATATTTATAATATATTATAATATAGTTTAATATTATATTATATTATATTATTATAATATTATTATTATATTATCATATATTATTATATTATAGTAATATTATAATATAATATAGTATAATATTTTATTATATTATAATTGTTGGTGTAGAATTTGGTTAACATCGAAACTGGACTAGAGTTGGAGAAGATGGGGTCACCGTCGATGACCTACAAGATGAGTCTCGATCGAAGTTGATGGGTGGCTCCAGCAGAACCCTCCAACGATCAAGTCAACTCTTCTAACCAATAGAAATGGAAGACTCAAGAAAATTAGAATAGAGTTTTGAGCTTAAAGAAAAAACATATCTCGAGGGTCCCTTATATAGGCGAAGCTCATAACAAACTGATAGTGACAGCCGTAACTACCTAGTAGTGGGCCGTTCAGGACCACGTGAAGTTTGTTATGGAGGACGGTGTTCATTATCGTGACTTGCCAGTCTATTGAGATTTAATAGCTGAAGTTCGGATGGAATAGACATTGGTAGTGAAGAGCTTTAAATCATGATAGTTCTAGAGAAGTTCAGACTTCTCTAAGGTCGTCTGCATGTTGGTTAGTTTATGTTGAGTTAGGAGCTAAATTTACATAGATGATGAGATTCTTTTAGGTGACCATAAGGAGTTCGATCAGAAGGAGCCTATTTGGCGACTGAGAGGAAGTTCGACTAGAGGAGGCCCTTTGGACGATTGAAAGGAGTTCGACCAGAAGGAGCCTATTTGGCAATTGAGAGGAATTTTGATTAGAGGGGGCCCTTTGGGTGACTGGAAGGAGTTCAGCTAAAACAAGCCCATTTGGTAGCTAGAAGGAATTCAACCATAGACTTCAAGATGGCCTACATGAATAATTTGGAGACGAGGTCCTTTCATCTATTCTGACTTGCACACTCAAGATTCTAGATTCAATAGGGTCAAGATGTGCCACTCTCAGTAAGTTATAGGAGTTCATCTAGGGGGAAGCTCTACCAATCTATGATTTCTACCATAAGATTTAATCTACGATGGTGAGACTTGGCTTTAAGGCGATCTGACTGGGAAGGAGTTTGGTCGGCTTCAAGATTGGCCAAATTGGGCTGCATAGGAATTGAATGCTTAGTCACTTGCTTAGACGACCACTTTCACTATTCCAACTTATCTAAAAAGAGTTCGACTGGAGTCAGCTACTTATAATGGCGGAATTTGGTTGCCTTCACAACTTGTCACTGAATAGAGTCGGACCAATTGGGTTTTGCTACTCAAGTTTTACTGTTAAGTAAAAAATAATCACTTTTACTATTCATGCTCATCCGAACGAGGGCTGCAATACTCTATAGGCTCTGGAATTTACTTATGCAATCTAGAGGATCAGCTATGAGGTTGAAGATTGACCATCATGGGACTACCTTGGGATCAGGTACTAGGTCGAACTTCGGCAGGAGCGAGTTTAACCCTAATAATAGTCTTCCTACTCTCGAGTTCGAAGTTCGAAGAAAGAGAGTACAAAAATGGTGACCATCAAAGTCTTTTTTGGATTTTCTGTGCTTGTTGGATGGAAAGTTTTGGTATTTATTGCACTGGCACTGAAGCTTCTTCAATACAAGGTGACCTGAAAAGATAATTTATTGAAACTCTCGCCGAAGCTCTATCCAAGGTTCAACATAATTTAGGATCAGTTAGTTCTCAGCCCTCTGCCATGATGAGTGGGACATGTATCAATCAAAGCTTGGTTGGAGGAGACTTGCAATCATAACTACCTTAGGCTCTTCGAGATATTTAAGCTCATCTTCTTCCTCTAGGACCTCATTTCGATCGAGATCTTCTCTTTCTTCCTCTAATTTTCATCTTCCTCCTACTTAAGAGTTCTAGCTTCTTCCACCATTTTCTCTGATCATAGGCACTCTCTCACTCGATTTTAATTGATCCCGCCATCTCCCCGCTCCTCTCAATCAATTTAGGTTAGTTTCGAAACCATTCTTTTGATTATTCCTACATCTTTTGCATCTTCATCCATTTGATTTCTTCAAAGAAGTCTTGCATCTTATTGTTCTTGATTTTTTGGGGATTTTTTCAAATTTAGTTTGATCCATATTTCTGCCAAAGAATCTTGATCAACTTGTTTCGAGAGTTTATCCCATCTAGTCCTGATGGATCCATCCCTTAAGGACACCAAACCTATAGAAATGTCATGACCTCCTTTCATTCCTAACACCATCCCTTGCAAACTTTGGTATGAAGATCTTTCCTTAATTAGAATCCAATTCGGGGTCCCTCTCAAGTACGAACTCAAGCTTCTAGGTCCAAGTGACCGAGCTTGCTCCCCTCCTCCGGGCCGCATTTGCTTGTATGTTGAGGCCCTTCAAGCCAGACTTAGGTTACCAATTTCTCCTTTCATGGTTGGCCTTTTTAGATTCTTGAATATCTTCTTCGCTTTCATGGTGCCGAATATGTTTAGGTTCATTATGGAATTTCTTTTCTTATTAATCATGTCCAACGTCCAACCTATCATTTCTCTGTTTTGCAACTTTTTCACTTTTAAACATCATCCTACCGCTAAAGATTGGTGGTATGTCTCTACCCAGTTTGGCAAGAAGGAGCTTCTTAAGGATGCTCCTTCCATTCACAACTGGAAGGAAAAATTCTTCTTCATTTCATGCCCCTCCTTAGAGTTTGGATTTCCTTCTTTGGGGGATATGAGAGACTTGATCCGCCGAGCTCCCAGGATAGAGAAGGAAGATCAGGACTCAGTCGATAAACTGAAGAACTACCGAGCTCCTTTGATTTCTAGACTCCTAGTTAATCAAACTTTATTTAACCTTGGTCTTAGTCCTCTAGACTCGGTAGGTAGTGCCTCATAACTAGTCAATCATGCCTTGTTCTTTCTTTTGACTTTAACTATTTCTATCACAGAGATGACTCCAGAAGAATGAAATTGCTTGTCCAAAGAGATTAAATCCCTCAAGCGGAAGAGTCGTTCCACCAAGGAAACATCAAAGAAGGCTCTCATTAAAGAGTCGAGCCCAGTCATGCCAATCCAGGCCATGCCTATTGGAAAACATGCAGGGTTTCATGCATAGATTTCAAAACTTTTTCAAAATTTAACGCAGTGAAAGATATAGATTAAATAGTTTAATCTACAAATGCATGTAATCAAATTACAAAATCCTACATCAAGGATCTATAACATGTTATGACGCAAATATAAGTCTAAAATTAAATTAATCATTAGTGGAATTGATCATATCAATATCTAGATCTAGAACAATTTTGGATCTAACCCTAGATCGCATCTAGGTCACCAAGAGATCAGATCTCTTACCTTTGCATGGGTCAAAAACTCTGTAGTTGAATTCATTATTGTCTTTGAAGCTGCACAAGCATCTAGCCTCTATAGATAATCCACACAAACCTGCAATAGAAATCAGAGGTTTGTCGAATGAAGATCCGCTCGAAGTGCTAGCTTCTCGTGGATTCCTCCTGATGGTTAATCAAATACATGTTCTTCAGATCTCTTGGATACTCCAAGAGATGAAGAACACGAGGAGGAATAAGGGAGGAATCCAATCCTTTGGATCTTCCATAAATCAAAAAATAATAATAAGGAAAAATGAATCCTAAGAGAAGACAAATCTTCTTTTACAGGACATCAACAGTTGATGTCCTGAAAATATCTCTATGCTAGGATAAGAGGAGACCTTCTCCTCTAGAATTTTTCTTAAGTTTTCAGATCTAATATTTCTGATTTTATTCATACAAAAATCCTACAAAAAAAGGAGAAGAAAGGTTTTCAAAGAAACCCTAAGATAAGACCTTCTTCTCTTCTTCTTCTTGCATCAGGACATGATCAGATCATGTCCAAAGATGATCACTATGCCCCAACACCTTGGAGCATAGATCCCCATGCCCTCTTCCTCTCTCTCTCTCTCTTAGATTTTTTATCACATAAAAATATATAAAGAAAATAAGAAGGAAAGATTAAATGAATACAATAAGAGAAGACAATCTTCTCTTACCTTTGTGCCTTCAAGACATCAACGTTTGATGTCCAAATGAAGACCCTTTCTCCAAGGAACTTAGCCCCATCTTTCCTCATGCCCTTCATCTCTTTTTCTTAGATTTTTATCACATAAAATCACACAAAAAAAAATAAGAAGAAGGTTAGAAAAATATCTAAGAGAAAACAACTTTTCTCTTACCTTTTCTCTTTCAAGACATCAACAATTAATGTCCTAATGGAGGGCTCTTCTCCTAAGATCTTGGCGCCACAAAAACCCCCATGCATGCTCTTCTTTTCTTCTAAAAATACCATGGGATTTACAAGAGTTTTGACTCCACACAATACTTAGAAGGGGGCAGCACACAAGATATAGTAAGACTAGGTCAAAAGACCTAGTCAAAGAAGAAAACCTTGGACCCCTAGGGGCGTCCAACTCTTTGATGCCCTCCCCCCTTCTAAAATTTCTACGTGAAGACCATATCCCATGAACAAAAGAAAGGAAGAAAGGGGTAGACAAAAAAAAATAGGCATGGGATTTGTGGCACAAAGAAGGGAGAGGTAGTTTAGGAGATTAGGACTCTATTCAAAAGGAAACCAAGTCAAAGAAGTTTCTTATTTTTGATCAAATCAAAACAAACTCCATGTCATCAGAAGAAGGAGTGTGGGAATCATTCTTAGGGCATGGAATGCATCATGTAAACATCTAGAAATAAAGTGGGGCGTGGGCTATTGTTGGCACAAGGAAGGGAGAGAGTTCCAGTTAATGCATCATGTAAACATCTAGAAATAAAGTGGGGCGTGGGCTATTATTGGCACAAGGAAGGGAGAGAGTCCCAGTCCAACTGGGACTCCTCCTATTTGACTAGATCTAAGCTTAGTTTAAATCATATTTAAACTAGATAAAATACAATCAATTAAAAGTGATCCTAGTCTAATTAGGAGCCTAATTAAAATAAATTAAATTATATTTAATTTTAATTTAAATTCTAACTCAATTATGAATTAGGTGCTCTCAAATCCTAGTCTAACAAGGACTTATTCTTCCTTGTTATTGGCTTCTCCAATAAATTAATTAAATTTAATCTAATTAAATCTAAATTAATTTCAATTAAATTTAATTTAATTAGACTTGATCTCAGCCTAATTACTCAATCAAATTAAGCCAATTAGCAATCCAATTACTGATCGATCTTCCTATAATATTTACATTAGGTCAAACATCAATTGTATTGATTGTTTGACATTAGAATGATTCTCAATTGTTGATTAACTATTTGATCAGGTTATAAGCTCTAATGTGTGTGACCCCATAGGTTCGAGCCTAAGTCGATAGCATAGGAACCAATTTTTGTACCAATCAAAGTTACCATCTAGCAATGATTCCTGACGTCTAGATAGATCGAATGTATTCAAAGCAACATTCTTAGAACCCTGGTCCTTGGTTATCGTATAATTCATCCCTATAACCAATAATGCCTGAGACAACTTCAAGTATATTGTCAAATACTCATACAAGTCATCTCTATTATATTTCAAAATTTTACATATTCTGTGACACCTCACAAGGATTACCTAGGTCCAGGTTTTGCTAAATTGAAGCATAGTGAGTCATTCTCTTCCTGAAGTTAATTAGGAGTGGTCAATCCCATCTTGACTCACACACCTTCTTTACAAGTACTTGACTATACCTAGAAATTATTTGAACCTATATTAGAAATACAGGTAGTTCGGCATCAAAGTATAGTGAGTTGCTTGCAAGTCACCATGGTGATCTCAGATTAGAGGGACACTTATACCCATTGGCCTTAGCTAGCTACTTTTGATAGTAGAGTGCTACATTGATCACGTTCAGTGCAGATGTGCTCCTACATCTTACTTGGATGTCATACCAGTGTCTCCACACCACTTGGTTATGAGGACAACCAACGCATATGGCATACAGCGACCTACACTCAATAAGTTATCATCCTTGTTAATAACTTATCATTTGATCATAAACAATTTAAGAACCATCCGATAATTTAGGAGTTCATTTAAGAAAGATAGAACTTTATGATGAACCAGCCAAATAACTATTATTATTAGATAATTCATATACTAATTTCAATCATCTACTACTTAGATGATTGGCTTTAGGATATATTTTCCAACAACACCCACTTGGACTAAAGCCAATTAGAATGATATCAAATATCCTATCTTCCACTTGAGTTCATAGAACTCCTTAGTTTCGAGGCCATAGCAAATGGGTCAGTCAAGTTCTCCTTTTCCATCGATCTTCTAAAGATCGACGTCACCCTAATCAAAAATCAAAGGTGATAGCAATGCAGAATATGCTGGTTCTTCGATTGTTTAGTCTAAGCTATGGCTCCAGTGCTACGATAGGACTGGACCATCGATGGAGGGTGCCACTCTCAATCTACTAATGAACCTCAGCAACTATACAGCTTACATGGCAGCATCATATGCCGCGATGTCACTGCATCATTAACTGAATAAGCTAAAGTATCTTGCTTGGAACCTTTCCAGCAGATTGCTCCTATAATTAGGATATGAGCCAACATTCTCTAGTTGTCATCTTGTTCTGATTGAAATTAAAACATCCACATATTTTAAGTCAGTACTTTCATATTTGAGTCACTGGACCTTAGTATTTTTCAAATACTTAAGTATTGTCTATACAATCTTCCAATGGCTCTCACATAGATCAAATTGGTATCTGCTCACTACCTCTAGTGAGTATACCATATCTGGTCACGTACATGAAGAAATAAGATGATAGCTAAATCTTTATTCTTTGTAATACTGGGATGTCATTCTGGATTAAGAGAATTTTATCCATAAACAACATAAGCAATAACACTACTAAATATTTTGTCCAATTATAAATGCAGAATTTATCTTTGTTCATAACAAAGGTATACGTTCAAAATGTATGTTCTAATTTTGAGGTAATAGCCAAATGGGCTTTAAGATCTTTACCTTCCCGTCTGCGCTACTCTAATCCTTTTGAAAACTCATTCACACCCAATGAATTTTATCACTTCAGGTGAATCAACTAGTGTCCATACACTATTGATTTCCATGGACTTTAATTTGGATCATGTGGCTCTAGATCACTGCATTGTATCCCTATAGGTGATCGGATCCTTGTTGTTCTCATCGAGCTCAACAAGATCGCCATCCCGAACCTAGATACTAAAGTATCTATCCAGCTGATGCGGTACTCTATCAATCTCCTTAAAGATGATACTTTAATGGGCTCCAAATTTGATCTAATCAAATCGGGTTCTGTAAGTTTACTATATTACGTCGGATCTTTTCTACCAGTCAAACTTTTTTAAATTCAACTTGATAGGCATCAGTTCTTTCTCTAAGGAACTTCTTTCCAAAAGGAATGCCCTACTGCTGATGAACATTTTATGCTCTTTAGCATAGTAGAATTAAAAACCCTTAAATACTTATTGCACCAGGATCTAGGTTTATCTATGTGCAAATATATGACATAGGCCGATCAACTCCAAACCCTAAAGTGAGATAATCTAAGTCTACGCTCGATCCATATCCCATATGGAATCTATGCGACAGATTTACTCAGAACCTTTTTTCAGAGTAAAACTAGTAGCCACAAGAGCATAATCCTAAAACAGGCAGACAAGTGAACCCTATAGTGGATTGAACCATGTCTAACAAAATTTAATTTCTTCTTTCAGATACACTATGTTCCAAGAAGAAATCCACTTGAGAGAAAATCCAATTCTCTACTAAATATGTCAAAAACTCACTGAATAAGTATTGACCTCCTCGATCTGATCGAAGAGTTCTAATACCTTTTCAGTTTATTTTTCTATTTTATTATTGAATCATTTGAATATTTTAAATTATTCAGGTTAGATGCACCCATGCCCAAATAGGTCATCTATAATGAAATATTAATATCTTCCTTTGGCACTTAAGTTCATAAGTCCACATACATCACTATGCATGAGACTTAGAACTTTATCAGCTCCATCTTTTCTAGTAAAAATTGACTTTGTTATTTTTTCAAGAAGACAAGATTCATAGGCTATCAATGATTCACAATCATTGATGTCGAGATTTTCCTCTCAAGCTAACCTATTTATCCTATTCTTGTCAAGATGACCAAGCCTATAATGCCAAAGATAGATATCCATGATATAATCTAACTTGGGTGTGTACATCATACTTAACAGACTGTATAAATATTAAATATTATTTCTTTATTATCCATGTATTACTATAATATTATTCATAATAATATTATAATAATCTTCTTTATTGATAAATGATAACCATCTCTGACCAAAAGACCATCAGAGATCATATTTATCATAAACGATGGACAATAGTGACAATCACTTAAAATGACATCTATTGAAAATAAGCTTAACAAATCCTAAAGCTAGGATTGGAACAAGACTTCCATCCCCAATGTTCAAGTATTTCTTGCCATTTTTAAATATCCCACTTACTTGTAGTTTTTGCAACAAATTGCATAAGACTACCAGCATTTAATACCCATGTAGTAGAATTATTTACAGAGAAATTTTAAGCTGGTATCATATAACATCTTTAATAAGCAACTTTTGCTCCTTTCTCTTATTCAGTCAGTTATGGTCAAGTGAAGCAAGATAATTCTTCTTCCTATGATCTTGCTTCTAACATTAGAAGCACTATGCCTGATTTGGGTTAACCTTAGATTAATTATTTTGACTAGGCTTTGAAGCCCCAATACGAACCCATTCGTACTGCTGAACCAAATTCAACTTTTGATACTAATTATCAAAGTTGGATCCCATAAGTCATCACTATCTAATATTGATAGGAGCAATTAGAGTTTAGCCTTAATCTGAGAATAGAGAACAATGACCTAAGTATATGAATTATATTAAGCTTAAAGACTTGGACTTTAGTCTAAAGGATCTTCCACTATTTTGTTTGAATTGGTAGCCTCTACCTCCAATTCGGTGAATTACTTTAATTTCCTAGTAGGTATTAGAATCCACATAGACTGCACACGAGCCCAACTTTGGTTGGCCAACCCATGTACATCTAAGGGTTGGTTTATAACCAATTATTTCTCCAAATAATTTCTGATAATTTAATTTTGCTCCAGAAACCTAATCAGTAGGCTTTGGCCGCCACTGTAAGGATCCGATTAGATTCAACCATTAACATGACTATACTTAGTATATCTAACCAACGAATGATTAGGTCCAACTTTGTTGGCCAACCTAACCACCATTAGAGAGACACATCCAAGTCATCATATGATGAATGATAATTCCATTAGTTAACAAGCACCAGGCCTTCAGGCCTCCAATGATTATTTAGTTAATGGACTCATTATCAGACACCTTAATGGGAGGCTATGACTCGGTTATCTTCATAACTTCATCATTTTAAGGACCTAATAATTTTAGAAAATTTAAATTATTAGTGATTTAAGGATAGAAATGACATGGACCAATTTGCTTCCACTAACTTCAGCAAGTCAGATCCTCCCACTGACTTCATAAGTCACTGATAAGGATTATGATCAATTTTAGTCTATGGGCACCTATATTAGTCTCACTGAATGAAATCAGTCTCATTGATTTCCTATGTGACATGGGTTAGCTTGAATCAATAAGCAACCTAATCAAAATTTGATTAACTACATTAGTCAGGTAAGTGAGATCGATGGAAGGGTTTGCCAAGGCTTGCCTTAGATACCATCAGAAATGGTTAGGTAAGTGGGCTATCAATTAAAAATCACCGATCTAGAATGCCAGACTTACCTTAGACATCAATTGATTTGTCAGTTTTGATTTGATCTGCCTAAAGACTCAAGCTCAACCACTGATCCATGATCAGGTCCATTTGTTAGATATATGCACTTTGATCAACTACAGCTATTGAATTGATCTATAGAAAAGAAATGACCTAATTCTAATTAACTATTAATAAGGTTTGATCAATTTTCTAACTAAGTCCATATTTAATCTAACCCTAGGTCTAACCTAGTTAATGACATGATCAAAACTAACCCATTTAATCTTTAACCCAAGTTTTATGAAATTATCTTAGGATCTTTAAATCACAAACCTAGATCCTAAACAATCACTTAATTCTAATTAAGTTCAAAGTTTGGATTTATGGAACCTCAGAACTAGTTTCTTATTTTATTATTTGAAACATTTTTAAATTATAAATAATTTACATTGAATCATATTCAATATATGGTTTTAGATCTGATTTATTTCATTATTTAGATCATGTCCTAGGGTTTCAAATCTAGGATTTTATAGAAAGTAAGTTCTCAATTTAAATTTTATAAAATAAATATATCATACATATATATTCTCGATTCAAAATAAAAATTACATATCAACATATGCAATAAGAGGATCTAGATCTACACATAAAATACATCATGTGGATCAGATCATAAATTATTTAAAATTAAATTTAAAATCTAAAAATAAACTATAAATCACTTTAGATCTCATCTAACAAATTTATGACTTAGGTTTCTCAGATTAGCACATACTAGGACAACCTTTCCACTATAAGGGGTAAACCTTACAGTAGGACAATCTTATGGCAGTATGTGCAATCCTGATATTATTTAGATCTAATCTAAATAATCTAAAATAAATTAAATATTTATTTAATTCTATATTTAAGTAAAAAACTTAAATTAATTTTTTTTAGATTTAATCTAAATTATTAATAGTTCAGATTCAGATCAGTACAAACTAGGATAACCTTTTCATTGTAAGGGGTTAACCTTACAATAGGACAACCTTATGGCAGTATGTGCGATCTTTAATTAATTTTAATTTTTAGATTTAATCTAATACAAATATAATCATGTTATAAAAGAACCTAGATGCTCTGATACCACTGTTAGAAAACATGCAGGATTTCATGCATAGATTTTAAAACTTTTTCAAAATTTAACACAGCGGAAGACATTCATTAAATAGTTTAATCTACAAATGCATGTAATCAAATTACAAAACCTAATATCAAGAATCTATAACATGTTATGATGCAAATATAAATTTAAAATTAAATTAATCATAAGCGGTATTGATCATATCAATACCTAGATCTGGAATAATTCTAGATCTAACCCTAGATCGCATCTAAGTCACCAAGAGATCAAATCTCTTACCTTTGTGTGGATCGAGAACTCTGTGGTTGAATTCATTATTGCCTTTGGAGCCACACAAGCGTCTGATCTCTATAGGTGATCCACATGAACCTGCAACATAGATCGAAGGTTCATCAAATGAAGATCCGTTTGAAGTGCTAGCTTCTCGTGGATCCCTCCTGATGGTTAATCAAATACATTTTCTTTGGATCTCATGGACATTCAAAGAGATGAAGAACATGAGGAGAAATAAGAGAGAAATCCAACCCTTTGGATCTCCCATAAATCAAAAAATAATAATAAGAAAAAATAAATCCTAAGAGATGATAAATCTTCTCCTTCAGGACATCAACGATTGATGTCCTGAAAATATCTCTACACTAGGACAAGAGGAGACCATCTCCTCTAGGATTTTTCTTAAGTTTTTAGATCTAATATTTCTATTTTTATTCATACAGAAATCCCATAAAAAAGGAGAAGCCAAAGAAATTCTAAGAGAAGATCTTCTTCTCTTCTTTATCTCGCATCAGGGCATGATCAAATCATGTCCAAAGATGATCACTATGCCCCAACACCTTAGAGCATAGATCCCCATACCCTCTTCCTCTCTCTCTCTCAAATTTTTTATCATATAAAAATATATAAAGAAAAAAAGAAGGAAAGATTAAATGAAAATAACAAGAGAAGACAATCTTTTCTTACCTTTGTGCCTTCAAGACATCAATGTTTGATGTCCAGATGATGACCCTTTCTCCAAGAAACTTAGCCCCATCTTTCCTCACACCCTTCATCTCTTTTTCTCAGATTTTTATCACATATCTCACAAAAAGAAACAAGAAGAATGTTAGAAAAATCTCTAAGAAAAAAACAACTTTTCTCTTACCTTTTTCCCTTCAAGACATCAATAATTGATGTCCTAATGGAGGGCTCTTCTCCTAAGATCTTGGTGCCACAAAAAACCCCCACGCATGCTCTTCTTTTCTTCTGATACTGTGGGATTTACAAGAGTTTTGACACCACACAATACATAGAAGGGGGCGGCACACAAGATGCAGTAAGACTAGGTCAAAAGACCTACCCTCGCCTAAAATTTCTGCATGAAGACCATATCCCATGAACAAAAGAAAGGAAGAAAGGGGCGGACAAAAAAAAATAGGCTTGGGATTTGTGGCGCAAAGAAGGGAGAGGTAGTTTAGGAGATTAGGACTCTTTTCAAAAGAAAACTAGGTCAAAGAAGTTTCTTATTTTTTATCAAATCAAAACAAACTCCATATCATCAAAAGAAGGGGTGTGGGAATCATTCTTGGGGCATGGGATGCATCACGTAAACATCTAGAAATAAAGTGGGGCATGGGCTATTGTTGGCGCAAGAAAGGGAGAGAGTCCCAGTCCAATTGGGACTCCTTCTATTTGACTAGGTCAAAGCCCAGTTTAAATCATATTTAAATTAGATTAAATACAACCAATTAAAAGTGATCTAAGTCTAATTAGGAGCCTAATTAAAACAAATTAAATCATATTTAATTCAAATATGATTGGCTTATCCAATAAACTAATTAAATTTAATTAAATAAAATTTAAATTAATTTTAATTAAATCTAATTCAATTAGACTTGATCTTAGCTTGATTGTTCAATCAAATTGAGCTAACTAGTAATTTAATTGCTGATCGATCCTCCTGTAACACTTGCATTAGGTCAAACATCAATCGTATTTATTGTTTGATCTTAGAATGATTCTCAATCGTTGATTAACCATCTGATCATATTACAAGCTCTAATGTGTGTGACTCCATAGGTTTGATCCTAAGTCGGTAGCACAGAAATTAATTTCTATACCAATCAAACTTACCATCTAGCAATGGTTCCCGACGTCCGAGTAGGTCGAACGTATACAAAGCAACATTCCTAGAACCCTGACCTATGGTTATCATATAATTCATCTTTATGACCAATAATGCTTAAAAAAACTTTGAGTATGCTATCAAACACTCATACAAGTTAACTCTATCGTGTCTTAAAATTTTGCAAATTTTGTGACACCTCAGAAGGATTATCGAGGCCCAGGTTTTGCTAAATTGAAACATAGCGAGTCATTTTCTTCGTGAAGTTAATCAAAAGTGGTCAATCCCATCTTGACTCACACACCAACTTTACAAGTACTTGACTATGCCTAAAAATCTTTTAAATCTATATTCGAAATATAGGCAGTCTGACACCAAAGTATAGTGAGTTGCTTGCAAGTCACCATGGTGATCTCAGGTCCGAGGGACACTTATACCCATTGGCCTTAGCTACCTAGTCTTGATAGAGTGCTACATTGATCACGTTCAGTGCAAATGTACTCCTACATCTCACCTGGATGCTATACTAGTGTCTCCACACCACTTGGTTATGAGAACAATCAACGCATATGGCATACAGTGACCTACACTCGATAAGTTATCAATTTTGTTAATAATTTATCATTTGGTCATGAATAATTTAAGAACATCCTCCTTTACTGATTGATTATGGTTCTAAGGACTTCAACATAATTTAGGAGTTCATTTAAGGAAGATAGAAGTTTTATGATGAACCAGCCAAATAACTATTATTATTAGATAATTCATAAACTAATTTCAATCTCTACTACTTAGATGATTAGCTTTAGGATATATTTCCCAACAATGCCTCCTCTAGAAATCATCGCAGCAGCACTGAGCCCAATCATGCTCGATGAAGTTGCTCCCCCTACACCTCCTGAGCAGGGAGAAGTTATGGAGAAGAGGAAGAAGAAGGAGAATAATATTGTTGCCAAGAAGATCTGGTAGAAGGTTGGGCACTCTAGCAAAGAGAGCTCCGACCAGGAGCAGGACTCTTTAGACGATCAGGAGATCATCCAATCTCTGATGATTCATCCAATCTTTGAAGGGCAGCATCCTCCCACACATTATTGATAAGATGATTTGAATAGAGAATGCAGAGTGGTTCGAAGAGTCCTTTATTGCTTATCTCGAGGTAATTAATTTTTCTCGATCTTGATTAAATGTCGAATGTACCTTTGAAGTTCTGATCTGGTCTTCATTCTATAGTTGGGGCACTATTTATTTGCTCACTCGAAGGTAGTGGATCTATATCAGGCCAAGGCTTCCAGAGCCATCTAGGAGGCTCGGGTAGAGATCGAGAAAGTTCGAACCAAGATCAATTGCCTGAAGGTGGCCTCAGAAGTTCAGATAGTAAAAGTTGAGCACCTCCGAGACTCATTTCGGAGGGAAGAAGAGACTTCTGTAGGATTGAAGGCTGCCTTAACTCTTTCGGAGGACAAGAGGAAGAAGGTCGAAGAGGAGGTCGGCACTGAGAAGGAGTGGGCTGTCGAGGCCTTGAAGTCCTCCAAAGTCATGGAGGACATCAAGATCGCTTTCGCCAGGGAGGCCTTTTTGGAGGAGTTTGAGATCTGCATGAGGAGGGTCATGAAAAACTTTCTGAATATAGACCTCGACCTTCTAATGGATGAGCCTAATGAAGAAGTGGGTCCCTCCAATATTGTGCCACCTCTCCTGTTGCTGAACCTACACCCAAAATTCCTGAACCTATAGATGCGGCCCCTGAATCTACTCCCAAACCTGAGGTCGTGAAGAATGCACTGACCTCAACTGTCGTCATACCCCCCAAGGTTGAAAACTTTTGATGATTATACTTTTTTCTTTTTCCTACCAATGTACATAAATCATTTTAAGCAATGAAAATATATTTCTTCTCTTCATACTTGTGCTATGATGTGTGTCGTTCAGAATCCTTCTAGTGATCAAAGCCGTGACCCATCATCTCCAGCCGAGACTAAGCCACTACCTCAGGGTGTTTCTCTTAGGTCCATAAATAGAAACTTGAAAAAAAAAGTTCATCATTTAAAGAAGAAGTTGAAAAAGATGAAAGATATGCTTCAAAAATTGAGGGAAAGTTGTTCAAAATTAACGATCAAGGTTACTCGCTTACGCCAAGTACACAAGAAGAATTCCATGGATTATATCAATAACAAGCGCCATTTGATTGAACAACTATAACAGGTGAAGAAGCTCGACAGCGAGAAAGCTTAAACTTCGACCGCTAAGGTGAGCTCTCTGAAAATCAAGCTGAAGGCCGTGCATGAGAGGATTCAAATACTCAAAGAAAGTTCAGCATGATCCACCAATCAGGCTGAGTATGATTGGGTTTGGTTAAAAAGGTTCTCTGAGTTATCGGACCAGTTACAAGCAGCTGAAGACTCATATAATGATTATAGACGAGGTTGGTGTGGTCATGTTACCGACCTTCAACACAAACTCCGAAAGGCGGATGGTGAGATCGCCCAACTTCGATGCCAAATATCAGATATAGTTCAAGCTAGCTTGAGCAAAGATTAATAGGAGATTCTTTCTTTGAGAGGCACTTTGGAGAGCCTATCCACCATGCACGAAAAGGACAAAATTGAGCTGTGTAAATTGAAGATTTAAATGGCATACCAAAAGGACATCATGAAGGATGCTGAATTCGAATCCGTAGTTCTAAGAAAAAGGATGAGAAAGATGGAGGAGGAATCATGCAGATGGGAGAAGATGCTGAGGGAGAGTTTGGTGGTTTGATAGAGACTTGAGGAGGAGATTGAAGGTCTGAAACTCTTTCTTGCAATGGCTGGAGTTGGCAGTCCGAAGTCTGACCCTGAATAGGACTTTGTTTCCCTTTCCTTCTTTTTTTTCTTTTCTTTTCTTTTTTTTTTAACTAGTCCTACAGACCTTCCCATGTACTGAACCTTTTATTTTAATGAAAATATAATTTTAATTGCTTCATCTAAGTCATATGTTTGTGTAGTTTTTCACTCACCCTCTTCCCCCACTTTTTTTTATGGTATTCGCAATTGTAAAGCTACCTTTTAAGAATGGTTGTAGTTCACTGCAACATATATACTATTTGTTGATGACGGCTGTCGGGCATCCTAGTTTGCATAATTGGGTTTCCGCATCTTTTGTATCTAGAAGAGGTCCCCTAATCACGTTCATGATTGATCATGACTTTCGCTTGGATGAGACCATCCTCCATTCTTGAATATTAAAGATTTTTTCTTATGTCGGGATGAGGTTCTCCTCCTGACCCTGACCTACTTGATCCTTTTTCTTGTCAGGATAAGGTTCTTGTCCAATTTCTAACATGATCATCGGGGCACTAAAGGGTCATCGAAAGGGCCTCTCCCCTCCTTCTGTCTTAAATAACTGGAGGTCTTCATCTATGTCCGGATGAGGTTCTTTTTCTGTTCCTAATACAGTTAGCTTTTATCTTAAGAACTTCATAATTGATTTTCGTTATTGCCTTTAGAGCCATACATGCATTCGATCTCTATAGAAAGTCCACACGAGGCTGCAACACAAATCGAAGGTTCGTCAAACAAAGATCCGCTCGAAGTGCTAGCTTCTCACGGATCCCTCATGATCGTTAATCAAAAAATTATTCTTCTAATCTATTGAACACTCCAAGAGATAAAGAATAAGAGGAGGAATAAGAGAAAATCCAATCCTTAGATCTCCCAAAAATCAAAAAATAAAAGACAAGAAAAAACATCCTAAGAGAAGACAAATCTTCTCTTTCAGGACATCAATGATTGATATCCTAAAAACATCTCTATGATAAGACAAGAGAAGACCTTCTCCTCTAGATTTTTTTCATGTTACCAGATTTAACACTCTCTGATTTTTCTCGTTGAAAAATCTCACAAAAATATGGAGAAGAAGGGTTCTCAAAGAAACCCTAAGAGAAGACCTTCTTCTCTTCTTCTCTCATCAGGACATGATCAGATAATGTTCAAAGATGATCACCATGCTCCAACACCTTGGAGCATGGATCACCCTCATCCTCTCTCTCTCTTAATTTTTTATCATAAAAAAATCATAAAGAAATAAGGAAAAAATAAACCTTAAAAGAAAACTATAAGAGAAGACATTCTTCTCTCTTACCTTTGTCTTCATCAGGACATAAACTTTGAACGTTCAAATGAAATACTTTTCTCCAAGGATGTAGGCACCTCAAACTGCCATGCCCTCTCTTTTCTTTTTCTCTATTTTTGCATGAAGAAAGCAGAATTTTTGATGCCTAAAATTAATTAGAAGGAGGCATCCCATGTTAATAGGAAGACCAGGTCAAATGACCTAGTCAAACAAGGAAGCAAGGAGGAGATTAGGGGGCATGGGAATTATTTCCAAAAGAGGAGGGAGGAGTTTTGGTTTGAAGGAACTCTATCAAATAGAATCCTATGCACAACCAATTTTCAATTTTGACCAATTCAAATTTGATTCCATAACACTAGATATTTGGGGCATGTGTGAAGACTCTTATGGCATGAGAAAACTCATGCAAAGATCTAAAAAAAAAAATGGTGAGGGCTTTAAAGGTGGTGCAAGGAAAGTGAGAGAGTCCCTGTTAAGGAAAGTGAGAGAGTCCCGATACAACTGGGACTCATCCTATTTGACTAGGTCAAAATAATTTTGAATTCAATTAAAATAAGATTAGTGCAAGCCTAATTAGAAGTGATCCTAGTCCAACTAAAAATCCAATTAAGTCAGGTTTAAACCATATTTAAATCTAGTTTAAATCCTGAGTTAATTTGGAATTAGGTGCATTCTAGTCCTAGTCCAATAAGGACATGATCTTCCTTGCAATTGGCTTATCTAATAAATCAATTGAACTTAATCCAATTAAGTCCAAACCAATTT
Organism: Cocos nucifera; assembly: GCA_006176705.1. NCBI lineage: Eukaryota > Viridiplantae > Streptophyta > Magnoliopsida > Arecales > Arecaceae > Cocos > Cocos nucifera. Next base: position 910,854 of record QRFJ01000722.1, on the reverse strand, counting down.
TAATTGAATCTAATTTAATTAGACTTGATCTCAGCCTGATTGCTCAATCAAATTAAGTCAATTAGCGATCCAATTGCTAATCGATCCTCCTGCAATATTTGCATTAGATCAAACATCAATCATATTGATTGTTTGACCTTAGAATAATTCTCAATCACCGATTAACCATCTGATTAGGTTACTACCTCTAATGTGTGTGATCCCATTGGTTCAAACCTAAGCGGATAGCATAAGAACTAATTTCTGTACCAATCAAAGTAACCATCTAGCAATGGTTCCCAACGTCTGGATAGGTCTAATGTATGTAAAGCAACATTCTTAGAACCTTGGCCCATGGTTATCGTATAATTCATCTTTTTAACTAATAATGCTCAAGACGACTTCGAGTACGCTGTCAATACTCATACAAGTCATCTCTATTATATCTTAAAATTTTATAAATTTTATGACTCCACATAAAGATTATCCAAGCCTAGATTTTGCTAAATTGAAACACAATAAGATATTCCCTTCCTGAAGTTAATCAGGAGTGGACAATCCTATCTTGATTTATACATAGACTCTATAAGTACTTGAGTATACCTAGAAGTCTTTCAAGTATGTATTAGAAATATAGGTAGTCTAGCACCAAAGTATACTGAGTTGCTTGCAAGTTACCGTGGTGATCTCAAGTCAGACAGATCCTTATATCCATTGACCTTAGCTAGCTACTCTCAATAGTAGAATGCTACATTGATCACGTTCAATGTAGATGTACTCCTATATTTGATCTAGATGCCATACCAATATCTCCACACCACTTGGTTACGAGAACAACCAACACATATGGCATATATTTACCTACACTCGATAAGTTATCGTCCTTGTTAACAACTTATCATTTGATTATGAATAATTTAAGAACTACCTAATAAATCCTCCTTTATCAATTGATTATGATTCTAAGGACTTCATCATAATTTAGGAGTTCATTTAAGGAGAATAGAATTTCTTGTTAGATATATGTGCCCTAGAAGCCAGAATTGGCTGATACTTATAATACACTTCTAGGGGCAAAATTATAATTTTGACTATTATCAATAAAATGGATTATTTTCTATCACATATGTGTATTTAGTGTCTGTGATACATTCTTTGAGTTAATGGTAATGATAATTCATATTTTCAAGAGTTGAAAATTTAAGACATGAATAATCATTATTAACTCATAAAATGCTCCCGACCATAGGATCATCATAACGATGGTGATTGATCCAGAAGGTTGGTGTACAATTGCTTCTCTTTAGTAGATGAGTCCTAAGTCTATGGTGTAGAGATACCAGAGCGAGAGTACAGATACTCGTTAGAGAATGAGAGCACTAAGCGTGACCACCTCGAGTAGTCATTAGGAAGTCTACCTTCTCGTCAATGACTGACTCGATGCTGTAGTGGTGTGTCTGGTTCTTTGACCTGAGGTGCATCAACAGTTCACCTTGAGGGTGTTATAGTTTGACTACACCATAACTCGATCTCCTAGCCATTTGGAACCCTGAGGTGTATGTTGGCTATAGCATGTTCATTGTAGGAACTTGGATTGCATCAAGATGGAATCTATCTACCTCGGTGGTAGAGGAGCAGCCCTATGATGATCATGAGAATCAAGTCCAGAAGCCCATGGCCATGGCAGAGTGAAATAATAGAAAGAGTTTCTATTTAGATTTTCACATCGGACTTGAATCGAATGATTACATCATATGATAGAAACTAGGGTTTGACGAGTTCACCTTAACCCTAATCTGATCGAGGCTCAAGATAGAAGAACTTAATCACACAGGTAGCTACATCCAAGAGGTTTGCATTCAGCTCTGATGGGTTGCCATCCATATACTGCTAAGGTGTCACTAGGTGGATTTTGGGAGCAATTAGAATGATTTAGATGATCGATCATTCTAGCTGTTCGAATCAGAAGAGTTCTGATCCATCAAAAGGAGTTTCGAATGATGTCGATGATAGAGATCATGACATATCCCATTATCCATACAGAACTGAACCTAACTGGATCACACAAATAAGGGAATTTGAATATCTGGTGATCATCAATTGAACTAATCTAGTTCAATTGATCTGAATGAGATTCAATTAGGTTCAAAGAAATCATGCTAGCACTCAATTGAACATAACGTTCTTCTTTTACTATCATAAATAGTTGTCATAACTAAGCCAAAAGAGTTTGTGCTCAATCAAAAGCCTTCACTTGGTCTGACTGGGGTCTGTCTAGGTTAGAAAAGGGTTGTCTTATTTTGTAAGATAATACCTACCATTCTTGGTCACCTGCCATTTCTCGTCCTTTGATTTTGGTCAAAAGTTGATCTTTGACTAATCAAATGTTGACCATTGATACTTTGACTTCTGTCCACGTGTCATGCACCTATTGAAGAGTTGGTGGGGGCTTGTCCCCCTGCTAGAACCTGGCAAGGAGGAGGGTGCATGCCACCCTTGGCGTGTGCCCAAGCTGGAGGCGCCCAGGAGTCCCTGTTGGACAGGGACTCCATCTCCTTTTTGGATTCCTATTAGACTTCACCTAAGGACCAAGTTTGACTGATATTAGGTGCCATCTAAGGATGAATCTAGGGAACTCTATTCCCATAAATTAGATTTAGATCTGATTTCATAAAGGGTTGTGATTGGTTGGGAAGAAGAGGAGTTGGATCACGCATAGTCTATAAATAAGACCCTACGCCCAACACAAAGATCAATTGAAAATTCCGATGCCCCAAGGCTGCCTCTCCTCTCCTCCTCCATGCCAAGTCCATCTTCTCCCTCTCCTCTCCACGTCCAAAGGAGTTTGGGATCTTAGTTGGTGCAATCCGGATGAGAGAAAGGCGACAGAAAGCTAAAAGGCTGCGCTGCTGCAAAGGACAACTGCTAATCTTCTAAAGGTATTTTGAAGATCCTCCAAATCAGATTCAAATCTAATTTTTGGAGACATGATAGAGAAGAAGAGGATTTCTAGATCTAGCCCAAGTAGATATTGGTAGAGGCTAGGCACTTGCGTGGCTAGATCCAGAACCATCCATTGCTTATAGGATCATCAACGGGTAATAGAATTACCCTACATCAAGGTAAATTAAATTTAATTTAATTTATCTAGATTTTTATTTTATTATTAGAATAATAAAGATTAGATCTAAAATATCCTAGATCTGATTTAGATTAAAGAGAAAAAATTTTAAAATATATCTCTTGATCTGATTAGATCTGAATAAACCTGGTCTGGAAAATCAGGATTTTTCTTCAACTGGTATCAGAGCCAAGGTTCTAAAGTGTTTAGATCTGATTTTAAATTTATTCTAATTAGAAAATATATGTGATTTTAGATGTCACATGAGATGTGATCAGATCTAAAATCAGAAAAAATTAAAATTAAATGATTTGGATCTAAGATTAGAAAATATGCATGACTAGTTCTAAAATAGAATAGTTCTATAGAATAGTCTTGCATGTTTATAATTTAATTTGATTAAATTATATTTTAGATCAATTTATTTACTATTTTTTGATATTATAAGTGTATAATAATAACATCTAAAAAATAGTAAAAATTATTTAATTTTAAATATCATATGAGATATGATTGATGCATGTCTAGACTAGTTGTAGAATAGTTCTACATAATTGTCTAGATTAGAATTTATTTTGATTAAGATCAATTTAAATCTAATTTTTTAGATTATTATGAGATAATTTAGATCTGAAAACTATGCATGATTCGATACATGAGATGTATGCAAAATATGCCATGATTAGATCTAATTTGTATATGAGATATATGATATAGATCTAAAACTGTTTTGTAGTATTACATGTTCCTGATTAAGGCGTTCCTCTTGGCCGTCCGGTCATAAGAACGAAGAAGGGTTTAAAGGCCCTCTCCTTCCCATTCGATGGGGTGTTCTTATGATGTGTAGGGGTGCTGCGTGTTCGTCCTTAATCAGAAACCCAAAACTTACTTTCTGCAAAACCCTAGATCCTGAAACCCTAGGATTTATTGTGCATATTTTGTTTATGAACCCTACTTAATTAAGAATTAAGATTTATGGAATATTAATTAGGTCTAAAATTGAGAATTTTAGATCTAAGACATATTCATAATACTGGGTTCGGGCTTGGGTAGCTCAATTAGGTCTAAGCGGTTGATCAAACCGAATCAAGAGTTGGTTAGATGGGATCAACAATGCTTAAATTGACCAGCCTAATAGGATTAAGTCTGGGTCAAGATCGAGTCACGATCAAGCAAGACCTAATTAGGCTCAGAGGTTAGAGTCTGGATTGTAGGCTAACCCAATTGGTTCTGACTCAACAATTTGGTGTCTAAGGTAAGTTTGGCACATACGACCGACTGGTTTTTAATTGGAAGCTACTCGACCTGAATGCATTCTTGTACGAGTTAATGGCATATTCCTTCCACCGGTCTCACTTACCTGGCCATATCTGTTGACACAGTTCTGATCTGAGGTGGTCAATAATCCGAGCTAACCCATGCCACTAGGTTAGTCATAATTGTTATGACTATGACCAAGTCTAGTTTAATGAGACCTGAATCAATTCTCCCTAAGAAAAGATTAAGTCTGAGGTCTTCCACCATTGTAGATGTGCGGGCCCTTCCCGGGGTTGATTGTTCTCGGCTGGATACAGTGGCTCAGTTGCACCGGGAAGATGCAACCATGTCTATTAGGCATTGGATGCTATGGGCTGGAGGATGAGTTGGGCTCAATATTTCTGGATACGGTGAGAGACTCAATTAGGAATCCAGTCTATGCAAATGGTGGGTCTGACTTAACTAAGGAGTGGATCAATATTTTGGATACGGTGAGATTCATGAATTAGAGACCAAGTTTGGGTGCACCATGATTAGAGAATCATTGAACAAGAGTTGTTCACTCATTGGCTAACCCATCACCAATAACTGTTAGGTGAGGTGATGAGTCAGTTGGTGAGACCGCACCACCCACTAGAAATCATTAATCATGGAGATTTTTGCATCTCTACAGAGGGAGTGTAGGGATCCGAGAAAATAGTGGGAGCTAATTTGTTTAAAAATAAAATCCCTAAATAAATTGGTCAAGTCATAAATTACAGTATCTAACTAGAATCTTTGACTCTCTACAGGAAAATGTCTGCGTCCAACCCATTAGGCACGTATCCTGGACACACATAGACTGACTGGACCCAATTATAAAGATTGGCTCAGGAACTACAAAATTATTTTGGGTTTTGAGAAGTTAACCCATGTATTTGGACCAGGACCCTCCCACCTTACCAGCCCGTCCATCCACTGAACAGAGAGCGTCTCTGGAAAAATGGATAGACGAAGATAATAAGGCCAGATATTACATGTTGGGCTCGATGTCTGATGAGCTCCAGCGCCAACATGAAGATATCGGGACTGCTCGCCAAATGTTGGCTCACCTGCAGGAGATGTTTGGTGAACAGAGTCGCGCAGCCAAATATCAAGTCACGAAATGACTTTTTAAGGCTAAGATGCGTGATGGGCAGTCAGTCCAAGATCACTGTCTGACAATGATCAAGGACATGGAAGAGCTTGAGAAGCTCGGTGTGAAGTTAGACTTGGATCTGCAGAATGATATTATTCTGCAATCCTTGACTGATGCATATGGGCAATTCATCATGAATTACCACATGCATAAACTTCAAAATTCCTTGGCCGAATTAATGAATATGCTGGTTACCGCTGAGCTTTCTATGAAAGGTTCTAAAGGCTCAGTTCTTGCTATGGAATGGACTTCTTCCAAAAGAAAGTCTTATGGAAAGAAAAAGAAGTCTGTGAAAAAGCAAAAGGTGGAAGGAGGATCAAAGAAGAAGAAGGCAGAGACCGAAGAAGAAAGGTCGATGTCAAAGGAAAGTGTTTCCATTGCAACAGCGACGGCCATTGGAAGCGGAACTGCCCTACTTACCTGGCCACCCTGAAGAACAAGAAGGAAGGTCCTTCTGGAGGTATGCTCGTTATTGAGTCTAACCTTACGGTTTCTTCTGCATCCAGTTGGGTGCTTGACTCTGGTTCTAGTGCTCATCTGTGCACTTCCATGCAGGGTCTTGAGGATAGCAGGAGGCTGAGGGATGGAGACATGATCCTACGCGTCGGTAATGGAGCAAGAGTTGCTGCAGTAGCCGTGGGAACATACCCTCTTCGATTACCATCTGGTTTAGACTTAGTTTTGAAAGACTGTTATTATGTGCCTGCAGCTAGCAGGAATTTGATTTCTGTTTCATGCTTAGCACTAAGAAGGCTTATGTGATTACCTTCTTTAAGGACCATTGTAACATTCTTTATGAAAGAAATAAAATTGCAAATGGTTTCCTTATTAACGATGGTCTTTATCAGCTACATATTGATGTACCTATTCTAACTATCGAGCAAAACGTGAATGCCAAACGACCTAGGGATAGTCCAAATGATAGATATCTATGGCACCTGAGATTAGGTCATATAGCAGAAGATAGGATCAACAAATTGGAGAAAAATGGGCTATTGAGTCCATTGACTTTTGAGTCATATCCAACTTGTGAATCTTGTCTTCAAGGCAAAATGACTAAACTCCCTTTTGTTGGACATGGGGAGAAGGGCCACAGATCTCCTTGCCCTAGTACATACTGATGTGTGCGGCCCATTTGATGTGCCGGCTAGAGGCAATTTTGTCTACTTCATTACCTTTACCGATGATCTGTCTAGGTATGGGTATGTGTATCTTATGAGACACAAGTCTGAAGCTTTTGAAAAGTTCAAAGAATTCAGACATGAAGTAGAAAAACAAACTGAAAAACCCATTAAGGTTCTTCGATCAGATCGAGGAGGTGAATACCTTAGCCGGGAATTCCTAGACTATCTTAAGGAAAATGGCATAGTCTCTCAATGGACTCCACCAGGAACACCTCAACTCAACGGGGTTTCAGAATGGAGAAATCGGACTCTATTGGATATGGTTCGATCCATGATGAGCTTCACAGACCTCCCTGATTTTCTTTGGGGACATTCATTGTTAACTTCAATTTATCTACTGAATAGGGTTCCCTCTAAAACCGTTCCTACCACACCGTATGAGATATGGCACGGTAAGAAACCAAGTCTGAGTCATCTCAGAATTTGGGGTTGTCCGGCTCATGTCAAAAGACAACAAGCGGACAAGTTAGAGTTTAGGTCCTTTAGAGCTCGATTCATAGGATATCCTAAAGAGTCATTAGGATACTATTTCTACATTCCAGAAGACCACAATGTGATTGTGAGTCGACATGCCATCTTTCTTGAAAAATAGTTTATTCAAGATAGCGGCATTGGAAAGCAGATTAAGCTTGATGAGAAAGTCTCACAAGTACAAACGAGCTAAGGACCAATTGGAACCAAATCAGGTTGAGCCAATAAGAACACTACCTCCTCCACCTCGTAGATCGGAAAGAGTTTTCCCGTCCCCCTGAAAGATACTTAGGTATTATTTCAGAGGATGTAGAGGAAAATGTTCCTCGTAGGTAATGGTGCTCATGGTGATGATCCCAAAACCTACAACGAGGCGATATCAGATATCGACTCCGAGAAATGGCTAGAGGCAATGCAAGTCAGAAATTGACTCGATGCACTCAAACCAAGTCTGGACCTTGGTAGATCCACCAGAAGGTATAGTACCTATTGGGTGTAAATGGATCTTCAAGAGAAAGATTGGTGCAGATGGGAATGTGGAGACATTCAAGGCTAGACTAGTGGCAAAAGGTTATAGTCAACGCGAAGGCATTGACTATCAGGATACCTTTTCCCCAGTAGCTATGCTAAAATCCATCCGCACATTGCTTGCCGTTGCAGCCTATTTCGATTATGAAATATGGCAAATGGACGTGAAAACGGCATTCTTAAATGGATATCTTGAGGAAGATATCTATATGGAACAGCCGCTAGGTTTCACATCCAGTGATACTGATCACAAGGTTTGCAAGCTGCAAAGGTCCATATATGGACTTAAGCAAGCATCTCGGAGCTGGAACACTCGTTTCAATGATGTGATCAAAAAGTTTGGTTTCATCAAAAATGAAGAGGAACCATGTGTTTTCAAAAGGGTCAGTGGGAGCGCTGTTGTCTTCCTCGTATTGTACGTGGATGACATCCTCCTTATTGGGAATGATATTCCCATGTTGACATCAGTCAAGATGTGGTTGTCCAAGGAATTCTCCATGAAAGACCTAGGTGAAGCATCCTTTATTCTAGGAATTAAGGTCTATAGGGATAGACCGAATAGGATGCTAGGACTTTCACAGAAGATGTACATAGAGGAAGTACTAAAGAGGTTTAGTATGGAAAACTCTAAGAGGGGATTAATACCCTTCAGACATGGTATTCATCTTTCCAAGAAGATGTGCCCTAGCACACCTGAGGAAATAGAACGCATGAGCAAGATCCCTTATGCTTCTGCAATAGGGAGCCTCATGTATGCCATGCTATGTACACGACCTGATATAGCCCATGCTGTGAGTGTCACAAGCAGATATCAGTCAAATCCAGGTGAAGAACACTGGACTTCTGTGAAATGTATCCTTAAGTACTTGAGAAGAACTAAGGATATGATGTTGGTCTTTGGTAATGGAGAACTCCAAGTCCAGGGATACACAGACTCGGATTTCATGTCCGATATAGATGATCGAAAGTCGACATCTGGGAGTCTGTTTGTGTGCAATGGTGGTGCTGTCAGCTGGAAGAGTTCCAAGCAAACCATGATAGCAGATTCCACCATGGAAGCAGAATATATCGCTGCATCAGAGGCTGCGAAGGAAGCATTCTGGTACAAGAAGTTTGCTGCAGAAATTGGAGTAATGCCATCAGATGCCATTCCTCTATACTGCGACAACAATGGCGCCATAGCCCTTGCTAAGGAGCCGAGGTCTCACCAGAAATCCAAGCACATTGAGCGGCGATACCACCTCATCCGCGATTACCTCGAGAAGGGTTACGTCGAGGTCAAGAGAGTCAACTCCGCAGATAATGTGGCAGACCCACTTACAAAGCCGTTGGGCCAGCAGAAGATCGAAGCCCACCTTGAGAAGATGGGACTTAGACTTGTAGCCAATTGGCTTTAGGACAAGTGGGAGATTGTTAGATATATGTGCCCTAGAAGCCAGAATTGGCTGACACTTGTAATACACTTCTAGGGGCAAAATTATAATTTTGACTATAATCAATAAAATGGGTTATTTTCTATCACATATGTGTATTTAGTGTCTGTGATACATCCTTTGAGTTAATGGTAATGATAATTCATATTTTCAAGAGTTGAAAATTTAAGACATGAATAATCATTATTAACTCATAAAATGCTCCCGACCATAGGATCATCACGAGGATGGTGATTGATCCGGAAGGTTGGTGTACAATCGCTTCTCTTTAGTAGATGAGTCTTGAGTCTACGGTGTGGAGACACCGGAGCGAGAGTACAGGTACTCGTTAGAGAACGAGGGCACTGAGCGTGACCACCTCGAGTAGTCATTAGGAAGTCTACCTTCTCGTCAATGACTGACTCGATGCTGCAGTAGTGTGTCTGGTTCTTTGACCTGAGGTGCATCGGCAGTTCACCTTGAGGGTGTTATAGTTTGACTACACCATTACTCGGTCTCCTAGCCATATGGAACCCTGAGGTGTATGTTGGCTATAGCATGTTCATTGTAGGAACTGGATTGCATCAAGATGGAATCTATCTACCTCGGTGGTAGAGGAGCAGCCCTATGATGATCATGAGAATCAAGTCCAGAAGCCCATGGCCATGGCAGAGTGAAATAATAGAAAGAGTTTCTATTTAGATTTTCACATTGGACTCGAATCGAATGATTACATCATATGACAGAGACTAGGGTTTGACGAGTTCACCTTAACCCTAATCTGATCGGGGCTCAAGATAGAAGAACTTAATCACACAGGTAGCTGCACCAAGAGGTTCGCATTCAGCTCTGATGGGTTGCCACCATATACTGCTAGGTGTCACTGGTGGATTTTGGGAGCAATTAGAATGATTTAGATGATCGATCATTCTAGCTGTTCGAATCAGAAGAGTTCTGATCCATCGAAAGGAGTTTCGATGATGTCGATGATAGAGATCATGACATATCCCATTACCATACAGAACTGAACCTAACTGGGTCACACAAACAAGGGTTTGAATCTGGTGATCATCAATTGAACTGATCTAGTTCAATTGATCTGAATGAGATTCAATTAGGTTCAAGGAAATCGTGCTAGCACTCGATTGAACCTAACGTTCTTCTTTTACTATCATAAATAAGTTGTCCTGACTGAGCCAAAGGAGTTTGTGCTCAATCAGAGGCCTTCATATGGTCTGACTGGAGGTTGTCCAAGTCAGAAAAGGTTGTCTTATTTTGTAAGACAATTACCTGCCATTTTTGGTCACCTGCCATTTCTTGTTCTTTGACTTTGGTCAAAAGTCTGACCTTTGACTGGTCAAATGTTGACCATTGACACTTTGACTTTTGACCACATGTCATGCACCTATTGGAGAGCTGGTGGGGGCCTTGTCCCCCTGCCAGAACCTGGCAAGGAGGAGGGCGCACGCCACCCTTGGCATGTGCCCAAGCTGAAGGCGCCCAGGAGTCCCTATTGGACAGGGACTCCATCTCCTTTTTGGATTTCGATTAGACTTCTTCTAAGAACCAAGTTTGACTGGTCTTAGGTGCCATCTAAGGAGGAATCCAGGGGACTCTATTCCCACCAATCAGATTTAGATCTGATTTCACAAAGGGTTGTGATTGGTTGGGAAGAAGAGGAGTTGGATCACGCATAGTCTATAAATAAGACCCTGCGCCCAACTCAAAGAGTAATTAAAAATTCCCATGCCCCAAGGCTGCCTCTCCTCTCCTCCTCCATGCCAAGTCCATCTTCTCCCTCTCCTCTCCATGCCCAAAGGAGTTTGGGATCTTAGTTGGTGCAATCCAGACGAGAGAAAGGCGATAGAAAGCTAGAAGGCTGCGCTGCTGCAAAGGACAACTGCTGATCTTCGAAAGGTGTTTTGAAGATCCTCCAAATCAGATTTAGATCTAATTTTTAGAGATGTGATAGAGAAGAAGAGGATCTCCAAATCTAATATGAGTGGATATCGGTAGAGGCCAGGCACTTGTGTGGCTAGATCCAGAACCTTCCGCTGCTTACAAGATCATCAACGGGTAATAGGATTACCCTATATCAAGGTAAATTAAATTTGATTTAATTTATTTAGATTTTTATTTTATTATTAGAATAATAAAGATCAGATCTAAAATATCCTAGATCTAATTTGGATCAAAAAAAAAATTTAAAATATATCCCTTGATCCGATCAGATCTGAACGAATCTGGTTCGAGAAATCAGAATTTTCCTTCACTTCTATGATGAACCAGCTAAATAACTATTATTATTAGATAATTTATACACTAATTCCAATCATCTACCACTTAGATGATTTAGCTTTAGGATACATTTCCCAATATTAAATAACTGAAGGTCTTCATCCATATCAGGATAAGATTTTTCTTCTGTTCCTGACATGGTTGGCCTCTACCTCTATTAGCGTGAGGTCCTCCTCCTATCCCTAACAAGGTCATTAGGACACAAAAAAGCCATTGTAAGGATCTTTCCCCTTCTTCTATCTTAAGAGGTCTTCATTCATATTAGGATGAGGTCCTTCTATTCCTAACATGGTTGACTTCATCTAGTGATGAAGTTCGGAAGATTATTTCCTATCATCACAGCTTTGCGCCAATGATGAAAATGTTAAAGTAAATATTTTTTATTAAGATGGAATCATTGATAGTACATTCGTAGATTCTTCAAGTTTCATGATCGTGAGAGATCAGCTACTCTAAGCTCTTTCAAATAATAAGTTTCGAGTCGGATGACCTCCTTGATTTCATAAGGGTCTTTCCAATTTGAGGCGGGCTTTTCTTGGTTCTGAGATTGTGAGATAGCAGCCCATCAAAATATTAAGTCCCCCACTTTGAATGCTTTGCTTCTAACTCTAGAATTGTAGTAGCAGGCTACTTGCTTATAGGCTGCCATCCGAACATGAACTTCTACTTATTTTTCTTCTAACAAGTCGAGGTTGGCTTTAAGATCATGTGAATTTTTTTGTTCATTGAATGCCATGACCCATGCTGATGAAAGTTTGAGCTCTATCGGGATGACTACTTTTATTTCAAAAATTAGGACAAATGGTATCTCCCCAGTTGGCAACCTTTGGATAGTTCGATATGCCCATAGTATATGATAAAACTTGTCTACCCAAGTTCCCTTCACTCTTTCAAGCCTTGCTTTTATGCCTTGCAACAAAGTCCTGTTGGTCACCTCGGCCTCTCCATTTGCTTATGGATGAGCCACTGATGTGAAGTTATGAAAAATGTTCAAGTCTTCGTACAATTTGTCAAATCTCATCCCTGCAAACTGGTGACCATTATCTATTATAAGAGCCTAAGGTAGGCCAAATCTAGAAAGTATTGACGTCCAGATGTAGTCCTATACTTTAACTTCGACGATTTTGGTCAGAGGTTCGACTTTGATTCATTTGGTAAAATAATCAATTGCCACTAAGAGAAACTTCTACTATCCGAATGTCATAGAAAAAGGCTTGAGTATATCCATTCTCCATTATGCAAATGGCCATGGGGCGCTTAGGGGTGTAAGCTCGAGGTCGGCTGTCTTTGGATACTTGGATTCCTTTGACACTAGTCGCATTTTTTGATAAACTCCATAGAGTCTTGATGCATGGTTGGCCAATAGTAGCCCTGCCAAAGTTTCTTGTGAGACAAAGATCTGGCCCCCAAATAACTTTCATATATTCCTTCATGTACTTTTCATAGAGCGTAGTTGACTTCAGAAGGTAGGAGGCATTTCAGTAATGGCAAAGAGTATGATCTTTTATACAACTTGTTCTCATACAGAATATATCGGGCGGCTTGATTTCTCAATTTTTGAGCTTCCTTCGAATCCCAAGGAAGAACACCATCTTTGAGATAAGCGACAAGTGGATCAATCAAGCTAGGCTCATGGTCAACTTGCATTATAGTCTGGGGTTCTTCCAAACTTGGACATTTCAAAACTTCAAAGAAAACTTTTCTTGGTAGTTCATTTAAGGTTAGTGTGGCTAACTTGGAGAGAAGATCGGTCCTAGTATTTTCTACTCTTAGAATCTGTTGAATGTTGAAACTGTTGAAGGCCAATGTCAAACTCCTCATCTATTCTAGATACTTCATCATGCTTTCCTCTCGAGCTTCATAATTGCCAATGACCTATCCCACCATCAATTGGGAGTCACTGTAAGCTTGGAGCCGATCTGCTTCTAGTTTCTTTACTATCTTCAACCTCAAAATTAGAGCCTCATACTCTTTCCCATTATTTGTCATAGAAAATTCAAAATGTAATGCATATTCAACAATGATTCCTTCTGGGTTAACCAAGATTAGACCTACGTCTGCACCAGAAGCATGGGATAAACCATCCACATACAGGGCTCAAAATCCTTCAGGGAGGACTGCTCTTTCTTCAAGAGATTTTGGCTACAAACGTGGTACACTGTCTTCATTTTGCTCAAGTTTTACTTCGTTCGGAATAGTGCATTCTATTATAAAATCTATCAATATTTGAGCTTTAATTGATGGCCGAGGTTGGAAGTTGATGTCAAACTCTATAAGCTTAATTGCCCATTTTGCTATTCTTCCAAAGGCATCCATTCGATGAAGAACTGTCTTGATTGATTGATCGGTGAGAATCATTACAATGTGCCCTTGAAAATAGGTTAGAGTCTTTAGACTACAATCAGTAGAGCATAAATTAGTTTTTCTAACTTAGTGTACTTAGTTTCAGCATCTTTCAAGGCTCGACTTATATAGTAGATCGATTGCTGCACTTTTGCCTCTTCTTTGATTAAGACCGCTGCAAGGGCCGCTAGGAAGATTGCTAGGTACAAAAATAATTTTTCTCTAGATTTGGGCTTGGCCAATAAGGGTGGTGAGCTAAGGTAGCTCTTGAGTTGTTCAAATGCTATTTGACATTCAACGTGTTAGATATGTATGCCCTAGAAGCCAGAATTGGCTAACACTTGTAATACACATCTAAGGGCAAAATTATAATTTTGATTATAAATAATAAAATAGATTATTTTCTATCATAGTATGTATTTTGAAAGTGTCTGTGATACATCCCTTGAGTTAATGGTAATGATAGTTCATATTTTCAAGAGTTGAAAATGTAAGACATGAATTTTCATTATTGACTAATAAAATGATTTCGATAGTAGAATCATCATAAGGATGGTGATTGATCCAAAAGGTTGGTGTATGATCGCTTCTTTAAGATAGATGAGTCTGGAGTCTATGGTGTAGAGACACCGAAGCAAGATTGCAGGTACTCGCTAGAGAACGAGGGCACTGAGCGTGACCACCTCGAGCAGTCATGAGGAAGTCTACCTTCTTGTCAATGACTGGCTCGAAGGTGCAGTGGTATGTCTAGTTCTTTAACCTAGGGTGTATTGGCAGTTCACCTTGAGGGTGTTATAGTTTGACTACACCATAACTCATTCTCCTAGCCATTCGAAATCCTGAGGTGTATGTTGGCTATAGCATGTTCATTGTAGGAATTGGATTGCACCAATAGGAGATCTATCTATCTGGGTAGATAAGAAGCAGCCCTATGATGATCATGGAAATCAAGTCCATAAGGCCATGGCCATGGTAGAGTTAAATAATAGAAAGAGTTTCTATTAGGATTTTTATATTGGATTTGAATCGAATGATTAATTCATATGATGGAAATTAGGGTTTGATGAGATCACCTTAACCCTAATCTGATCGGGACTCAAGATAGAGGAACTTAATCACACAACTAACTGCATTGAGAGATTCATTTTCAGTTCTAATGGGTTGCCACCATATGCTGCTAGGTATTACTTGTGGATTTTGGGAGCAATTAGAATGATCTAGATGATCGATCATACTAGTTGTCTAAATCAGAAAAGTTATAATCCATCCGAAGGTATTTCGATGATGTCGATGATAGAGATCATGATATATCCCATTACCATATGGAACTGAACCTAACTAGATCACACAAACAAGGGCTTGGATCTGAATATCATCAATTGGACTAACCCAGTTCAATTGATTTGAATAACATTCAATTAGGTTTAAGAAAATCATGCTAGCACACGATTGAGCCTAATGTTCTTCTTCAACAATCATTAAAAATTATCTCGATTGAGCCAAATATTTTTGGACTCACTCAAAAAACTTTACTTGGTCTGACTGGAGCTTGTCCAGATCACAAAAGAATTGTCTTAATTTATGAGATAAATTTGAGACAACACCTGCCATTTTTCATCACCTACTAAATCTTGTCTTTTGACTTTGGTCAAACATTGACCTTTGACACTTAGATGTTTGCCCATGTGTCATGCACCCATAGGAGAGAAGATGGAGCTTTGTCCCTCTGCTAAAAAGTAAAAAGGGAGGGGGCATATGCCTAGGGAGGCATGCGCCCAAAGAGGATGATGCCTGGAGTCCCATACAGATGGGACTCCAGGTTACTTCATGCTCTCTACTTAAGTGGCACCAAAGACTCTTCTTTGATCAGTCTTGGTGCCACCTAGGGAGGTTTGTAAGGAACTCTAATCTAATTGGATCAGATGATGTCATTCCATCAATCAGATTTAGATCTGATTGCACAAAGAGCCATGATTGGTAGGGATGATGTGGCACTACATGGCGCAGTAGGGTCTATATAAACCCGATCTACGCCTATGATTTGGAGTTCTATTCTTTTCCCATGCCACATAGCCCCTCTCCCTCCTTCTCCATGCCACCCTCTACTTCTCTCTCTCCTCTCCATGCCCAAGAGGTTTTGGTGCGATCCAAGTAAGAGAAAAGCGACAAGAAAGGAAGAAGGCAGCACTGCTGCAAGAGATAATAATTGATCTTCAAAAGGTATTTTGAAGACCTTCAAGATCAGATCCAGATCTAATTTTTGGAGCATAGATTGAGAACAAGAAGATCTCTATATCCTAGCTGAGTGGATATTGATAAAGTCTAGGCACTTGCGTGGCTACATCCAGAACCTCAAGCAAACATCAGGATCATCATAGGATAATAGGATTACCCATAACAAGATACAATTAAATTATATTTAATCTTTTTTTTATTTTTATTTTGTTAGATTGATAAAATTAGATTTGAAGAATCTCATATCTAATTTGAATCTAAGAAAAATTTTTTTAAAATATCCCTCTTGATCAAATTAAGATCTGAACGAACCAGACCTAGAAAATAGGGTTTTCCATTCAATTGGTATCAGAGCTAGGTTCCATAATTATTTAGATCTAATTTTATTATAATATTGATCTGATAATTAGATGATTTTAGATGTCATATTAGATATGATTATATCTAAAATTAGAAATTAAAAAAATTAAATAATCTAGATCTAAGATGTATCAAATGCATGACTAGACTAGGAATAGAATTATTTGATGCATAGTCTAGGATGATCATAATTTTAATTTAATTAATTATAATTTTAAATTTATTTATTTATTACTTTTTGATATTATAAATATTATAATTAGATCTAAAAACTAGAAAATAAATTTATTTAATTTTATTCATATGAGATATGATAGATGCATGTTTAGATTAGTTGTAGAATAGTTCTACAAAGTCATCTTGAATAAATTTAATTTGATATGATCAAATTTAAATTTTATTTTTTAGATATTTATGAGATAATTTAGATCTAAAAACATACACGATATAATACATGAGATGTATGCAAAACATAATTTTAAGTTAGATCAAATTTTTATATGTGATATATAATGTAGATCTAACTAGTTTTGTAGATTCATTATGTTTCTGATTAAGGCGTTTCCCTTGGACGTTCGATCATAAGAATAAATAAGGGTTTAAAGACCTCTCCTCCCATTCGATGGAGTATTCTTATGATGTGTAGGGGTGCTGCATGTTCATCCTTAATCAAATATTAAAAACTTATTTTCTACAAAATTTTAGATCCTAAAATTCTAGAATTTTATTTACATGCTTTGTTTATGAACCCTATACTTAATTAAAAATTAAGATTATGAAATATATTAGATATAAAATTAAGAATTTTCAGATCTAAGATATATTCATAAAATTGGGTTCAAGCTTGGGTAGCTCAATTAGGTATAGCAGTTGATCAAATCAAATCAAGAGTTGGTTAGATGGGATCAAGAGTGCTTAAATTGATCAGTCTAATAGGATTAAGTCTAAGTCAAGGTCAAGTCACATGAGTGATCGATGAAGTTAAGATCTAATTAGGCTCAATGGTTAGAGTCTGGATTATAGGCTAATCCGATTGGTTCTAGCTCAATAATTTGGTGTCTAAGGTAAGTTTTGCACATACAATCGACTGATTTTTAATTGGGAGCTATTCGACTTGAATGCATTCTTATCGAGTTAATGGCATATCCCTTCCATCGGTCTCACTTACCTAGCCATATTTGTCAGCTCAGTCCTGATCTGAGGTGGCAAATAATCCAAGCTATCCCATGACACTAGGTTAGTCATAATGGTTATAACTATGTCAAGTCAAGTTTAAAGAGACCTAAATCAAATCTCCCAAAGAAAAGATTAAGTCTAAGGTCTTCCATCATTCTAGATATGCGGGCTCTTTTCGGGGTTGATTATTCTCGATCGATCATAGTGGTTCAGTTGCACTAGGAAGACGTAACCATGTCTATTAGGCATTGGATGCTATGGGCTGGAGGATGGATTGGGCTTAATATTTTGGATACAATGAGAGATCCAATTAAGAATCTAATCCATGCAAATGGTGGGTCTAACTTAACTAAGGAGTGGATCAATATTTCGGGCATGGTGAGATTCATGAATTAGAGACCAAGATTGGGTGCACCATGATTAGAGGATCATTGGATAAGAGTTGTTCACTAATTGGCTAACCCATCACCAATAACTGTTAGGTGAGATGATGAGTTAGTTGGTGGGACTGCACCACCCACTAGAAATCATTAATCATGGAGATTTTCGCATCTCTACAGAGGGAGTGTAGGGATCCAAAAAAATAGTGAAAGCTAATTTATTGAAAAATCAAACCCTTGAATAAATTGTTCATGTCTTAATTATAAAATCTAACTAGAAACTTTGAGTCTTTACAGGAAAAGAAAAATATCTGCATTCAACCCACTAGCCCATATCCTGGACACCCATAGACTGACCGGATCTAATTATGAGGATTGGCTCTAAAACTTCAAAATTATTTTGGATTCTGAGAAGTTAACTCATGTATTGGATCAGAATCCCCCATCTGACCAACCCATTCGTTCATTGAACAGTGAGTGTCTCTTGACAATTGGACGGATGAAGATAACAAGGTTAGATACTACATGTTGGACTCGATGTTTGATGAGCTTCAGTGCTTACATGAAGATATCAAGATTGCTCACCAAATGTTGGCTCACCTACAACAGTTGTTTGATGAACAGAGTCGCACAGCCAAATATCAAGTAACTAAATGACTGTTTAAGACTAAAATGCGTGATGGATAGTCAGTTCAAGATCATTGCCTAATGATGATCAAGGACTTAGAAGAGCTTGAGAAGTCAGAGTAAAGTTAGATCAGGATCTGCAGAATGACATAATTCTGCCATCCTTGACTAATGCACATGGGCAGTTGATCATGAACTACCATATGCATAAACTTCAAAGTACTCTGACCGAGCTTATGAACATGCTGGTTACTACTGAGCTTTCTATGAAAGGTTCTAAAGGTTCAGTACTTGCTATGAAATGGACTTCTTTTAAGAGAAAGTCTTTTGGAAAGAAGAAGAAGTCTGTGGAAAGATAGAAGGTAGAATGTAGAAAGAAAAAGAAGGCAGAGCTGAAGAAGAAGGTCGCTGACAAAGAAAAGTATTTTCGTTGTAATACTGACGGCCATTGAAATCAGAACTACCTTATATACTAGCCACCCTAAAGAATAAGGAGACAAGTCCTTCTAGAGGTATGCTCATTATTGAAGCTAACCTTACAGTTTCTTCTGCATTTAGTTGGGTGCTTGACTCTGGTTCTAGTGCTTATTTGTGCACTTCTATGCAGGATCTTGAGGATAATAGGAGGCTGAGAGATGGTGAGATGATCCTACAAGTCATAAATGGAGCAAGAGTTGCTATGGCCATGGAAATCTACCCTCTTCGACTACCATTTGGCTTAAATTTAGTACTTAGGGATTGTTATTATGTGCCTGCTGTAAGTAGGAATTTGATTTCTATTTCATGTTTAGCACAAGAAGGCTATGTAATTAGTTTTCTTAAGGACCATTGTAACATTCTTTATGAAAGAAATAAAATTGCAAGTTGTTTCCTCATTAACGGTCTCTACCAATTATATATTGATGTATTTGTCCTTAATATCGAGCAAAATGTGAATGCTATAAAATGACCCAGGGATAGTTTGAATGATAGGTATCTATGGCACCTAAGGTCAGGTCATATAGAAGAAGATAAGATTAACAAATTAAAGAAAACCGGGCTATTGAGTTCCTTGAATTTCGAGTCATATCCAATTTATGAATCATGTCTTTATGGCAAAATGACTAAGCTTCCTTCTGTTGGACATGGGAAAAGGGCCATGGACCTACTTATCATAGTACATACTGATGTATGTGGCCTATTTGATGTGCCAGCTAGAGGCAACTTTGTCTACTTCGTAATCTTTACCGATGATTTATCTCAGTATGGGTACGTGTATCTTGTAAGACACAAGTCTGAAGCTTTGGAAAAGTTCAAAAAATTCAGACATGAAGTAGAAAAGCAAATTGAAATATCCATTAAGGTTTTTCGATCAGATCGAGGAGGTGAATGTCTTAGTCAGAAATTCCTAGACTATCTCAAGCAAAATGGCATAGTCTCTCAATGGACTTCATCTAGAATACCTCAACTCAATGGGGTTTCAGAATGGAGGAATCGAACCCTATTAGATGTGGTCCGATCCATGATGAGCTTTGCAGACCTTCCTGATTTTTTTTGGGGACATAGTCTATTAACTGTAATATATTTACTGAATAGGATTTTCTCTAAACCATTCTTACCACACTGTATGAAATATGGCATGGTAAGAAACCAAGTCTGAGTCATCTTAGAATTTAGAATTGTTCGGCTCATATCAAAAGACAACAAGCAGATAAGTTAGACTTTAGGTCCTTTAGAGCTCGATTTATAGGATATCCTAAAGAGTCATTAAGATATTATTTCTACATTTTAGAAGACCATAATGTGATTGTGAGTCGGCATGCCATCTTTCTTGAAAAATAGTTTATTTAAGATAGGGGCATTGGAAAGCAGATAAAACTCGAGGAGAAAGTCTCACAAGAGCAACGAGCTAAGGATCCTATGGAACCAAATTAGGTTGAGCTAATACAATTACTACCTCCTCCACCTCATAAATCGAAAAGAGTTTTTCATCCCCCTAAGAGGTACTTAGGTACTATCTCAGAGAAAGTAGAGAAAATGTTCCTCGTAGGTAATGGGGTTCATGGTGATGATCCCAAAACTTATGATGAGGTGATATCAGATATCAATGCCGAGAAATGGTTAGAGGCAATGAAGTCAGAAATTGACTCGATGCACTCAAATCAATTGTAGATCTTGGTAGATCCAATAGAAGGTATAGTACCTATTGGGTATAAACGGATCTATAAGAGAAAGATTGGTGCAGATGAAAATGTGGAGACATTCAAAGTTAGATTAGTGGCAAAAGATTATAATCAGCATGCAGGAATTGACTATCAAGATACTTTTTTACCAGTAGCTATGCTAAAATCCATCCGCACATTGCTTGCTATTGCAGCTTATTTTGATTATGAAATATGGCCAATGGACGTAAAAATGACATTCTTAAATGGATACCTTGAGGAAGATATCTATATGGAACAGCTGCTAGGTTTCATATCCAGTGATGCTAATCACAAAGTATGCAAGCTACAATGGTCCATATATGGACTTAAGCAAGCATTTCGGAGTTGGAATACTCGATTAATGATGTGATCAAATTATTTGGTTTCATCAAAAATGAGGAGGAACCATATTTTTTCAAAAGGTCAGTAGGAGCACTATTGTCTTCCTCATACTGTACGTGGATGATATCCTTCTTATTGAAAATGATATTCCCATGTTGACCATAGTTAAAATATGGTTGTCCAAAGAATTCTCCATGAAAGACCTAGGGGAAGCATCCTTCATTCCAAGAATTAAGGTCTATAGAGATAGACCGAATAGAATGCTAGGTCTTTCACAGAAGATGTACATAGAGGAAGTGCTAAAGAGGTTTAGCATCGAAAACTCCAAGAGGGGATTGGTTCCCTTCAGACATTGCATTCATCTCTCCAAGAAAATGTGTCTCAACACACCAGAGGAGATTGAACGCATGAGCAAGATCCCTTATGCTTCAGCAATAGGGAGCTCATGTATGCCATGTTATGTACACGATCTGATATAGCCCATGCTGTGAGTATCACAAGTAGATATCAGTCGAATCCAGGTGAAGAATATACTGGACTTCTATGAAATGTATCCTTAAGTACTTGAGAAGAACTAAGGATATGTTGTTGATTTTGGTAATGGAGAACTCCAAGTCCAAGGATATACAGACTCGAATTTTATGTCTGATATAGATAATCAAAAGTCAACATCTTAAAGTCTGTTTGTGTGTAATGATGGTGCTGCCAATTGAAAGTGTTCCAAGCAGACGGTGATAGCAGATTCCACCATAGAAGTAGAATACATCGCTACGTCAGAAGCTGCGAAGGAGGCATTCTAATACAAAAAAATCTTCACAAAGATCAGAGTGATGCCATCAAATGCCATTCCTCTATACTATGACAACAATGGCACCATAGCCCTTGCTAAGGATTCGTGGTCTCACTAGAAATCCAAACACATCGAGCGGCGATACCACCTCATCCATGATTACCTCGATAAAGATTATGTGGAGGTCAAGAGAGTTAACTCTGCAGATAATGCGGTAGATCCACTCACAAAGCCGTTGGGCTAGCAGAAGATCGAAACCTATCTTAAAAAGATAGAACTTAGATTTGTAGCCAATTGGCTTTAGGTCATGTGGGAGTTTGTTAGATATGTATGCCCTAGAAGCCAGAATTGGCTAATATTTATAATACACATCTAACGGCAAAATTATAATTTTTACTATAAATAATAAAATAGATTATTTTCTATCATAGTGTGTATTTGAAAGTATCTGTGATACATCCCTTGAGATAATGGTAATGATAGTTCATATTTTCAAGAGTTGAAAATTTAAGACATGAAATTCATTATTGACTCGTAAAATGCTCCCGACCGTAGGATCATCATGAGGATGGTGATTGATCCGAAAGATTGGTATACAATCACTTCTTTAGGGTAGATGAGTCTTGAGCTTTTGGTGTAGAGACACCAAAGCAAGAGTATAGGTACTCGCTAGAGAACGATGACACTGAGCGTGACCACCTCGAGCAGTCGTGAGGAAGTCTACCTTCTCATCAATGACTGGCTCAAAGCTACAGTGGTGTGTCTAGTTCATTGACCTGAGGTGCATTGGCAGTTCACCATGAGGGTGTTATAGTTTGACTACACTATAACTCGATCTCCTAGCCATTCGAAACTCTGAGGTGTATGTTGGCTATAGCATGTTCATTGTAGGAATTGGATTGCACTAATAGGGGATCTATCTAAAGAAAAATCCTAATTTCCCGGATCAGGTTTGCTCAAATCTAATTGGATCAAGAGAAATATTTCAAAAATTTCTCTTATAAACCTAGATCAGATCTAAAATATTTTGGATCTAATTTTATAAATCTAATAAATAAAAATAAAAATAAATTAAATATGATTTAATTTATACCTTGATATTGAGTAATCAGATTATCCTTTGATGATCTTGCTATTTGCCTGAGGTTCTGGATCTAGCAATGCAAGACCTGGCCTCTACTGGTATCCACTTTGGTTGGATCTAGATATTTTCTCCTTCTTTATTGCCTCTCCAAATATCAAATATGCATCTGATTTGGAGGATCTTCAAAACTCCTTTCAAAGATCTACAGTCATCTCTGTAGCAGTGCTAGCTTCTTTCTTTCTCATCACCTTTCTCTTGCCTGGATCACATCAAAATGGAGCACAAAATTCCTTGGGTGTGGAGAGAAGAGAGAGGACCAGAAGTTAGCATGGAGGAGGGAGAGGTGCAGCCTTGGGGCATGGGCTAAGAGAGAACTCTATTAATGTTAGGTGCAGACAGGGTTTATATAGACCCTACTACGCCATGTAGTGCCATATCATCCCGACCAATCATGTCGCTTCGTGCAATTAGATCTAAATCTGATTAGTGGGATGATATCACCTGATCCAATTAGATGAGAGCCCCCTTAAGTCATCCTTAGATGGTGCCTAAGACTGATCAAAGTCTATTCCTAGGCGCCACTTAAGTAGAATCCATGAAGCAACCTAGAGTCCCATCCATATGGGACTCCAGGCATCCCTATCCATGGGCACACGCCTCCCTAGGCGTGCACCCCTTTCTTTCTAATTTTTAGCAAGGGGACAAGCCCCTATCTACTCTCCTATAGGTGCATGACACATGGGTAGATGTCTAAGTGTCAAAAGTCAATATTTGACCAAAGTCAAAAGACAAGAATTAGCAGGTGATGAAAAATGGCAGGTGTTGTCTCAAATTTATCTCATAAATTAAGACAACTCTTTTCTGACCTAGACAAGCTTCAGTTAGACTAAGTAAAGGTACCTGAGTGAGCACAAATATGTTTGGCTTAATCAAGATTTTTTTCAATGATAGTAGAAGGAGAATGTTAGGCTCAATCGTGTGCTAGCACGATTTTTTTAAACCTAATTGAATCTTATTCAAATCAATTGAACTGGATTAGTCCAATTGATGATATCCAGATCCAAACCCTTGTTTGTGTGACCCAGTTAGGTTCAGTTCTGTATGCTAATGGGATATGTCACGATCTCTATCATCGACATCATCGAAACTTCTTTCGATGGATCAGAACTTTTCTGCTTCAGACAACTTAGAATGATTGATCATCTAAATCATTCTAATTGCTCCCAAAATCCACCAATGACACCTAGTAGTATATAGTGGCAACCCATCAAAATTGAAAATGAACCTCTCGGTGCAGCTACCTATGTGATTAAGTTCTTCTATCCTGAGCCCCGATCAAATTAGTGTTAAGGTGAACTCGTCAAACCTAAATTTCTATCATATGATTTAACCATTTGATTCAAGTCCGATGTGAAAACCTTAATACAAACTCTTTCTATTATTTCACTTTGCCATGGCCATGGGCTTGTGGACTTGATTCTCATGATCCTCATAGAGCTGCTCCTCATCCACCGAGGTAGATAGATTCCTTCTTGGTGCAATCCAATTCCTACAATGAGCATGCTATAGCCAACATACACCTCAGGATTGTGAATGGTTAGGAGATCAAGTCATGGTGTAGTCAAACTATAACACCCTTAAGGTGAACTGCCGATGCATCTCAGATCAAAGAACCAGACACACTACTGCAGCTTTGAGCTAATCATCGATGACAAGATAGACTTTCTTATGACTACTCGAGGTGGTCACGCTCAGTGCCCTTATTCTCTAACGAGTATCTGTACTCTTACTCCAATGTCTCTACACTATAGACTCAAAACTCATCTACTGTAAAGAAGCGATTGTATACCAACCTTCTGGATCAATCACCATCATCATGATGATCCTACGGTCGGAAGCATTTTATGAGTTAATAACAAAAATTCATGTCTTAAATTTTCAACTCTTGAAAATATGAATTATCATTACCATTAACTCAAGAGATGTATCACAGATATTAAATATACATTTGTGATAGAAAATAACCCATTTTATTATTTATAGTTAAAATTATAATTTTGCTCCTAGAAGTGTATTACAAGTGTCAGCCAATTCTGGCTTCTAGGGCACATATATCTAACAAACTCCCACTTGATCTAAAGCCAATTGGCTATAAATCTAAGTTCCATCTTCTTAAGATGGGCTTCGATCTTCTACTGGCCTAATAACTTTGTAAGTGGATCCGCCGCATTGTCTATAGAGTCGACTCTCTTGACCTCGATGTAACCCTTCTTGAGGTAATCGCGGATAAGGTGGTATCGCTACTCGATGTGCTTGGATTTCTGGTGATACGTTGGCTCTTTAGCTAAAGCTATGGTGCCATTGTTGTCACAGTATAGAGGAATGGCATTTGATGGCATAACTTCGATTTTGGTGGTAAACTTCTTGTACCAGAATGCCTCCTTCGTAGCTTCTGACACAGCAATGTATTCTGCTTTCATAGTGGAATCCGCTATTATAGTTTGCTTGAAACTCTTCTAACTGACAACACCATCATTACACACAAACAGACTCTCAGATGTCGACGTTCGATCATCTACATCGGACATAAAATTCGAGTCTGCATATCCCTGGACTTGGAGTTCCTGATTACCAAAGACCAACAACATATTCTTAGTTCTTCTTATGTACTTAAGGATACATTTCATAGAAGTCCAGTGTTCTTCATCTGGATTCGACTAATATCTGCTCGTGACACTCATAGCATAGGCTATATCAGGTCGTGTACATAACATGGCTTACATGAGGCTCCCTATTGCTAAAGCATAAGGGATCTTGCTCATGCATTCTATTTTTTCAGTTGTGCTAGGGCACATCTTCTTGGAAAGATGAATACCATGTTTGAAGGATACTAATCCCCTCTTAGAGTTTTCCATGCTAAATCTCTTTAGCACTTCCTCTATGTACATCCTCTGTGAAAGTCCTAACATCCTATTCCGTCTATTTCTATAGATCTTAATTCCTAGAATAAAGGATACTTCTCTTAGATCTTTCATAGAGAATTTTTTAGATAACCATATTTTAACTATGGTCAACATGGGAATATCATTTCCAATAAGAAGGATATCATCCACGTACAATACGAGGAAGATAACAACGCTCCCACTGATCTTTTTGAAGACACATGGCTCCTTCTCATTTTTGTTGAAACCAAACAATTTGATCACATAATTGAAATGAGTATTCCAGCTCCGATATGCTTGCTTAAGTCCATATATGGACCTTTACAGCTTGCATATCTTGTGATCAGTATCACTGGATGTGAAACTTAGCGGTCATTCCATATAGATATCTTCCTCAAGATATCCATTTAAGAATGTTGTTTTCATATCCATTTGCCATATTTCATAATTGAAATAGGCTACAACAGCAAGCAATGTGCGGATGAATTTTAGCATAGCTATTGGCAAAAAAGTATCCTTATAATCAATGCCTTCGCGCTGACTATAACCTTTTGCCACTAATCTAGCTTTGAATATCTCCACATTCCCATCTATACCAATCTTTCTCTTGTAGATCCATTTACACCCAATAGGTACAATACCTTCTGGGGGATCTACCATGTTTCAGGCTTGGTTTGAGTGCATCGAGTCAATTTCTGACTTCATTGCCTCTCGCCATTTCTCGGAGTCGATATCTGATATCGCATTGTTATAGTTTTGGGATCATCACCATGAATCCCATTACCTACGAGGAACATTTTCTCTACTTCCTCTGAAATAGTACCTAAGTACCTCTCAGGAGGATGAAAAATCCTTTTCGATCTATGAGGTGGAGGAGGGAGTGCTTGTATTGGCTCAACTTGATTTAGTTCCAATTGGTCCTTAGCTCATTGTTCGTGTGAGACTTTCTCATCAAGCTTGATCTATTTTCCAATGTCACTATCTTGAATAAACTATTTTTCAAGAAAGATGGCATGTCGACTCACAATCACATTATGATCTTCTAGAATATAGAAATAATATCCTAATGATTCTTTAGGATATCCTATAAATCAAGCTCTAAAGGACCTGAAGTCTAACTTGTCCGCTTGTTGTCTTTTGACATGAGCCGGACAACCCCAAATTCTTAGGTGACTCAGACTTGGTTTTTTATGATGCCATATCTCATACGGTGTGGTAGGAACGGTTTTAGAAGGAACCCTATTCAGTAAATATATTACAGTTAATAAAGAGTGTCCCCAAAGATAATCAGGGAGGTCTGTGAAGCTCATCATAGATCGGACCATAACCAATAGGATCCAATTCCTTTGTTTCGAAACCCCATTGAGTTGAGGTGTTCCAGGTGGAGTCCATTAAGAGCCTATGCCATTTTTCTCAAGATAGTTTAGAAATTCCTGACTAAGGTATTCATCTCCTCGATCTGATCGAAGAACCTTAATGGGTTTTTCAGTTTGCTTTTCTACTTCATGTCTGAATTTCTTGAACTTTTCAAAAGCTTCAGACTTATGTCTCATAAGATACACATATCCATACCTAGATAAATCATCGGTAAAGGTTATGAAGTAGACAAAGTTGCCTCTAGCTGGCACATCAAATGGGCCACACACATCAGTATGTACAGGGCAAGAAGATCTGTGGCCCTTTCCCTATGTCCTATAAAAGAAAGTTTAGTCATTTTGCCATGAAGATAAGATTCATAAATTGGATATGACTCAAAAGTCAACAAACTCAATAGCTCGATTTTCTCTAATTTGTTAATCCTATCTTCTACTATATGACCTAGTCTTAGGTGCCATAGATACCTATCGTTTGGACTATCCCTAGGTCATTTCATGGCATTCACATTTTGCTCAATTTTAAAAATAGATACATCAATATTTAATTAGTAAAGATCGTTAATAAGAAAACCACTTGCAATTTTATTTCTTTCGTAAAGAATGTTACAATGGTCCTTAAGAAAATTAATTACATAGCCTTCTAGTGCTAGGCATGAAAGAGAAATCAAATTCTTGCTTGCTGTAGGCATATAATAACAGTCTTTTAAAACTAAGTCTAAACCAGATGGTAGTCGAAGAGGGTAGATTTTCTCGGCCACAGTAATTCTTGCTCCATTTTTGATGTATAGGATCATCTCACCATCTCTCAGCCTCCTGCTATCCTCAAGACCCTGCATAGAAGTGCATAAATGAGCACTAGAACCAGAGTCAAGCATCCAACTGAATATAGAAGAAACTATAAGGTTAGATTCAATAACGAGCATACCTCTAAAAGAACCTATCTCCTTATTCTTCAGGATGGCTAGGTATATAAAGCAGTTCTGCTTTCAATGGCCATCATTGTTGCAATAAAAATACTTTTCTTTGTCAGCGACCTTCTTCTTCAGCTCTGCCTTTTTCTTCTTTTCTCCTTCCACCTTCTACTTTTTCACAGACTTCTTCTTCTTTCCAAAAGACTTTCTCTTGAAAGAAGTCTATTTCATAGTAAGCACTAAGCCTTTAAAACCTTTCATGGAAAGCTCAATAGTAACCAGCATATTCATAAGTTCGGCCAGAGAATTTTGAATTTTATGCATATTGTAGTTCATGATGAACTACCCATATGCATCAGTCAAGGATTGCAGAATTATATCATTCTACAAATCCAGGTCCACCTTCACTCCGAGCTTCTCAAGCTCTTCCAAGTCCTTCATTATCATCAGACAATGATCTTGGACTGACTGTCCATCATGCATTTTAGTCTTGAAAAGTCATTTAGTGACTTGATACTTGAATGTGCGACTCCGTTCACTAAACATCTCTTGTAGGTGAGCCAACATTTGGCGGACAGTTCTGATATCTTCATGTTGGTGCTGAAGTTCATCAGACATCAAGCCCAACATATAGTATCTGATCTTGTTATCTTCATCCATCCATTTTTCAAGAGATGCTCTCTATTCAGCGGATGGACGAGTTGGTAAGATGGGAGGGTTCTAGTCTAATACATGAGTTAACTTCTTGGAACCTAAAATAATTTTGAAGTTTTGGAGCCAATCCTTATAATTGGGTCCTGTCAGTCTATCGGTGCCCAAGATACGTGCTAGTGGGTTGGATGCAGACATTTTCTTGTAGAGAGTCAAAGTTTCTAGTTAGATATTATAATTAAGACTTAACCAATTTATTTAAAAATTTTATTTTTAAAAAAATTAGCTTTCACTATTTTTTTGGATCCCTACACTCCCTCTGTAGAGATGCAAAAATCTCTTTGATTAATGGTTTTTAGTGGACAGTGCGGTCCCACCAACTGACTCATCACCTCACCTAATAGTTATTGGTAATGGATCAGCCAATAAGTGAACAACTCTTGTTCAATAATTCTCTAATCATGGTGCACCCAAACTTGGTCTCTAATTTATGAATCTCACCGTGCCTGGAATATTGATCCACTCCTTAGTTAAGTCAGACCCACCATTTGCACAGATTGAAATCCTAATTGAGTCTCTCACTATATTCAAAATATTGAGCCCAATCCATCCTCCAGTCTATAGCATCCAATACCTAATAGATATGGTTGCATCTTTCTGGTGCAATTGAACCACTGTAACCAGCCGAGAACAATCAACCTCGGAAAGGGCCCGCACATCTACAATGGTGGAAGACCTTAGACATAATCTTTTCTTAGGAAGATTTGATTTAGATCTCATTAAACTAGACTTGACATAGTCATAACCATTATACTAACCTAGTGGCATGGATTAGCTTGGATTATTGACCACCTCAAATTAGGACTGAGCTAACAAATATGGTCAGGTAAGTGAGACTGGTGGAATGGATATGCCATTAACTCGACAAGAACGCATTCGAGTCGAGTAGCTCCTAATTAAAAGTCAATCAGTCGTATCTGCCAAACATACCTTAGACATCAAATTGTTGAGCCAGAATCAATCAGATTAGTCTGTAATACAGACTCTAACCACTGAGCTTAATTAGGTCTTAGCTTGATCAATCACTCACGTGACTCGATCTTGATCCAGACTTAATCCTATTAAGCTGATCAATTGAAGCACTGTTGATCCCATCTAACCAACTCTTGATTCGGTTTGATCAACCGCTTAGACCTAATTGAGCTACCCAAGCCCGAACCCAATATTATGAATATGTCTTAGATCTAAAATTCTTAATTTTAGACCTAATTAATATTTCATAATCTTAAGTTTAGGGTTCATAAACAAAATATGTATATTAAATCCTAGGATTTCAGGATCTAGAGTTTTGCAGAAAGTAAGTTCTTGATTTCTGATTAAGGATGAACACGCAGCACCACTACACATCATAAGAACACCCCATCAAATAAGAGGAGAGGATATTTAAGTCCTACTTTATTCTTATGACTGGACGGCCAAGGAGAACGTCTTGATCAGAAATATACAAAGCCACAAAACTAGTTAGATCTACATCATATATCTCAAATACAAAAATTGATCTAACTATAAACATATTTTGCTTACATCTCATGTATCATATCATGCATGTTTTCATATCTAAATTATTACATAATTATCTAAAAAATTAGATTTAAATTGATCGCATCAAAATAAATTCTAATCTAGATAATTATGTAGAACTTTTCTACAACTAGTCTAAACATGCATTCATCATATCTCATATGATCCAAAAATTAAATAATTTTATTTTTAATTTTTTAGATCTTATTATAATAATTATAACATCAAAAAATAGTAAATAAATAGATCTAAAATCATAACTTAATTAGATTAAATTATGAACATGCAAGACTATGTATAGAACAGTTGTATTTTACAACTAGTCATGCATCTTGTTAAACTTAGATCTAAATTATTTAATTTTAATTTTTTTGATTTTAGATCTAATAACATCTCACATGACATCTGAGATCTCCTATTTAATAGATCAAAAATAAATTTAAAATAGATCTAAATAATTTTTAGAACCTGGCTTTGATACCAGTTGAAGAGAAATCCTGATTTCCCAGGTCAGGTTTGTTCAGATCTGATTGGATCAAGAGAGATATTTCAAAAAATTTTCTTATGAACCTAGATCAGATCTAAAATAGTTTAAATCTAATTTTATAGATCTAATAAATAAAATAAAAATAAATTAAATTTGATTTAATTTATACCTTGATGTTGGGTGATCAGATTATCCTTTGATGATCCTATTGTTTGCCTGAGGTTCTGGATCTAACCATGCAAGCGCCTGGCCTCTATCGGTATCCACTTAGATTGGATCTAGAGATCTTCTTCTTCTTTATTACCTATTCAAATATCAGATCTAGATCTAATTTGGAGGATCTTCAAAACTTCTTACGAAGATCTACAGTCGTCTCTACAGCAGTGCTGACTTCTTCCTCTCTCATCACCTTTCTCTTGCCTGGATCACACCAAACTAGAGCCCAAAATTCCTTGGGCATGGAGAGGAGAGAGAGGACCAGAAGTTGGCATGGAGGAGGGAGAGGGGCAGCCTTTGGGCATGGGCTAAGAGAGAACTCTATTAAAGTTAGGCGCAAATAGGGTTTATATAGACCCTGTTGCGTCATGCAGTGCCACATCATCCCGACCAATCACGTCACTTCGTGCAATTAGATCTAAATTTAATTGGTGAGATGACATCACCTGATCCAACCAGATGAGAGCCCCCTTAATTTATCCTTAGATGGTGCCTAAGACTGGTCAAAGTCTATTCTTAGGCACCACTTAAGTAGAATCCAAGAAGCAACCTAGAGTCCCATTCATATGGAACTGCAAACGTCCCTATCCTTGGGTGCATGCCTCCCTAGGCGTGCACCCCTTCCTTTCTAATTTCTAGCAAGGGGACAAGCTTCTATCTACTCTCCTATGGGTGCATAATATATGGGCAGATGTCTAAGTGTCAAAAGTCAACATTTTACCAAAGTCAAAAGATAAGAATTAGTAGGTGATGGAAAATGGCAAATATTGTCTCAAATTTATCTCATAAATTAAGACAACCCTTTTCTAATCTGGACAAGCTCCAGTCGGACCAAGAAAAAGTATCTGAGTGAGCACAAATATATTTAGCTCAGTCGAGACAACTTTTAATGATAGTAGAAGGAGAACATTAGGCTCAATTGTGTGCTAGCACGATTTTCTTGAACCTAATTGAATCTTATTCAAATCAATTGAACTGGATTAGTCCAATTGATGATATTCAAATCCAAACCCTTATTTGTGTGATCCAGTTAGGTTCAGTTTTGTATGCTAATAGGATATGTCGTGATCTCTATCATGGACATCACCAAAACTCCTTTCGATGGATCAGAATTCTTTTGATTCAGACCACTTAGAATGATCGATCATCTAAATCATTCTAATTACTCCCAAAATCCACTAGTGACACCTAACAGTATATGGTGGCAACCCATTAAAACTAAAAATGAATCACTCGATGCAGCTACCTATGTGATTAAGTTCTTCTATCCTGAGCCCCGATCAGGTTAGGGTTAAGGTGAACTCGTCAAACCCTAATTTCCATCATATGATTTAACCATTCGACTCAAGTCCAATGTGAAAACCTTAATAGAAACTCTTTCTATTATTTTACTCTACCATGGTCATGAGCTTATGGACTTGAATCTCATGATCCTCATAGGGCTACTCTTCATCCATCGAGGTAGATAGATTCCTTCTTGGTGCAATCCAATTCCTACAATGAGCATGCTATAGCCAACATACACCTTAGGATTTTGAATGGCTAGGAGATCGAGCCATGGTGTAGTCAAACTATGATACCCTCAAGGTAAACTGTCGATGCACCTCAGGTCAAAGAACCAGACACACTACTGCAACTTTGAGCCAGTCATTGATGAGAAGGTAGACTTTCTTATGACTGCTCGAGGTGGTCACGCTCAGCGCCTTCGTTCTCTAACGAGTATCTGTACTCTCGCTCCAATGTCTCTACACTATAGACTCAAGACTCATCTACTATAAAAAAGTGATTGTACACCAACCTTCTGGATCATTCACCATCCTCATGATGATCCTACCATTGAAAGTATTTTATGAGTTAATAACGAAAATTCATGTCTTAAATTTTCAACTCTTGAAAATATGAATTATCATTACCATTAACTCAAGGAATGTATCATAGATACTAAATACACATTTATGATAGAAAATAACTTATTTTATTATTTATAGTCAAAATTATAATTTTCTTCCTAGAAGTGTATTACAAGTGTCGATCAATTCTGGCTTCTAGGGTACATATATCTAACACTATCTACCTTGATAGATGAGGAGCAGCACTATGATAATTATGGGAATCAAGTTCATAAGCCCATGGGCATGATATAGTTAAATAATAGAAAGAATTTCTATTAGGATTTTCACATCGAACTTGAATCAAATGATTAATTCATATGACAAAAATTAGAGTTTGACAAGATCACCTTAACCCTAATCCGATCGGAGCTCAAGATAGAGAAACTTAATCACACTGGTAACTACGCTGAGAGGTTCATTTTTAATTCTGATGGGTTGCCACCATATGCTGCTAGGTGTCACTAGTCGATTTTAGGAGCAATTAGAATGATCTAGATGATCGATCACACTAGTTGTCTGAATCAAAAAAGTTCTAATCCATTGGAAGGTATTTTGATGATGTCGATGATAGAGATCATGACATATCCCATTACCATATAGAACTGAATCTAACTGGATCACACAAACAAGGATTTGGATCTGGATATCATCAATTGGACTGACCCAATTCAATTGATTTGAATATGATTCAATTAGATTAAAAAAAATCATGCTAGCACATGATTGAGCCTAATATTCTCCTTCAACAATCATTAAAAGTTATCTCGACTAAGCCAAATATATTTGAGCTCACTTAAAAACCTTTACTTGGTCTGACTGGAGCTTGTCCAGGTCAAAAAAGGGTTGTCTTAATTTATGAGATAAATTTGAGACAACACCTACCATTTTCCATCACCTGCTAAATCTTGTCTTTTGAATTTGGTCAAACGTTGATCTTTCACACTTAGACATCTGCCCATGTGTCATACACCCATAGGAGAGAAGATGAGGCTTTATCCACCTACTAAAAAGAAGAAAGGGAGGGGGTGCATGCCTAGGGAGGCATGCGCCTAAAGAGGATGATGCTTGGAGTCCCATACAGATGGGACTCCAAGTTGCTTCATGCTCCCTACTTGGGTGGTGCCAAAGACTCTTCTTTGATCAATCTTGGTGCCACCTAAAGAGGTTTGTGAGGAACTCTAATTTAACTGGATCAGATGATGTCATCCCATCAATCAAATTTAAATCTGATTGCATAAAGATCTATGATTGGTCGGGATGATGTGGCACTGCATGGCGCAGTAGGGTCTATATAAATCATATCTGCACCTAGGATTTAGAGTTTCTACCCTTTGCCCATGCCACATAGCCTCTCTCCCTCCTTCTCCATGCCACCCTCTACTTCTCTCTCTCCTCTCCATGTCCAAGAGATTTTGGGCTCCAATTTGGTGCGATCCAAGCAAGAGAAAGGCGACAAGAAAGGAAGAAGATAGCACAACTGCAAGAGACAATAGTTGATCTTCAAAAGATATTTTGAAGACCTTGAAGATCAGATCCAGATCTGATTTTTGGAGCATAGATTGAGAAGGAGAAGATCTCCAGATCTTGTTCAAGTGGATACTGATAGGGGCCAGGCACTTGCATGACTACATCCAGAATCTCAGGCAAATATCAGGATCATCACAGGATAATAGGATTACCCATAACAAGGTGTAATTAAATTAGATTTAATTTATTTTACTTTATTTTTATTTTATCAAATTGATAAAATCAAATTGAAGAATCTCAGATCTAATTTGGATCTATGAGAAAAATTTTTGAAATATCCCTCTTGATCAAATCAAGATCTGAATGAACCTGACTCAAAAAATAGGGTTTTCCCTTCACAGCAGTCCAGTAGAAGTTTTTTGGCTATTTGAGAACATGGAAGAAGGGCATACATCGCTTGGCTAACTTTGAAACAAAGCGATTCAAAGCTACCATCTTTCTTGTTAGATGCTGAACTTTTTTTATTGACTTCGTGGTGATCATCTCTTGAATGGCTTGGATCTTCTCTGGATTTACTTTGATTCTGCACCTCGATACCATGAACCCTAGGAACCTCCCCAAGGTCACTCCGAAGGCACACTTAGTCGGGTTCAACTTCATCTTATACTTCCAGAGGGTATTAAAGGTTTCTTCATGGTTGGTAATATAATGTATTGAAGATCGGCTCTTGACAAGCATATCATCTACATAGAGCTTAATGTTGTGGTCAATCTGCTCCTTGAAAATTTTGTTCATCAAGTGCTGGTAGGTTGCTCCGACAATTTTTAGCCCAAAGTGCATAATCCTGTAACAATAGAGACCATGGTCAGTAATAAAAGTAGTTTTCTCCTCATCTTTCGATGCCATCTGGATTTGATTATAACCGAAGAAGGCATCCATAAAAGTGAGGAGCTCATGGCTAGAAGTTGCATCCACCAATTAATCAATTCTAAGCAAGGGGTAGTTATTTTTAGACAAGCCTTGTTCAATTTTTTGAAGTCTATGCACATTCTCTACTTACCATTAGCTTTTTTGATAGGGACGACATTGGAGACCCAGTTCAGGTAAGAGACATCTTTGATAAATCCAACCTTGAGGAGTTTGTCAACTTCTTCCATAATCATCTTCTATTTCTCTGAAGCATAGCCATTCATTTTTTTATTTACTAGCCGATATTTGGGATCAACAACCAGATGATGTTCCATAACTTCAACATCGATTCTGGGCATGTCTACTGAGATCCAAGCAAAAATATCTACATTTCTCTACAAGAAGGCGGCGAGCTACTTTTAGATCTCTTCTCCTAGGTTGGAGCCAATCTGCATAGTGTATTCTTCATTCCCATCATTTAAAGGAATCGAGACAAGATGCTCCATAGGTTCCCCTCGTTCTTTAGTAAGGTCGTCATGAGCATCCAGCCCATCAACTGGATAGGGATCTAGCTGTCTGCTCTCTTGCAAAGTAATTAAGTAGCAATGCCTCGTCAGATCTTGGTCTCTCCTAACTTCTCTAATCCCATAACCTATTGGAAGCTTCATTTTTAGATAATAAGTTGACACTACTGCTCAGAGTGCATTTAGACCAGGTCGGTCGAGAATTGCTTTATAAGCATATAGGGCCTTCACTATCAAAAAATTCACTTAAGCTATAGACCATCTTGGGTACCATCCTACAACCATAATTAATGTTATTATCCCTTCAACTGACACAGCATCTCCAATGAAGCCTACCAATGGAAAGTTCATTGGCCCTAATTGATAATTACGTATGGATATTTTGGAGAAAGCATCATAAAATAAGACATCAGCAGAGCTTCCATTATCAATAAGAATGCGGCATACATCATAGTCACCAATATTTAAAGAAACTACAACCACGTCGTTATGAAAAATTTGAACCTCTTGCACATCTTCTTCAGTAAAAGCGATGGATTCTTCAGTTCTCTACCTTTTAGCCAACTCTGTCGATCTGCTAGCCTCTCCCTGCTGAAATCCCCTAGAGATAGATTTGATGATGTCCAGTGGGGGTCGATCTTCTTCTTGCTCCTCCCTCTTAGTGGCTCTGACTGTGGCAGTGCCCTCGATCGATCTTTCCTTGCCTTAGGCTGACATCGTAGAAATTGGCCAAGCCTGCCTTGCTTGATGAGCTTCTCGATCTCGTCTTAGAGTTGAATGCATTCTTCAGTATCATGACCATGGTCATGATGGTAGAGGCAGTACTTGTTAGGATTGCACTTGCCAAAGTGAGTACGCATCCTCTCTGATCTCGGCAACTACTCCTTGATCTTCATTAGCACTTGAGTCTTTGGAGCATTAAGGGGGGCATAGTTGTAGAACCTTCTAGGGGAAGAGTTCCATCGTGCCCTTCAATTAGGGCCTTTTCATCAATGAGCTTAGGGGGGAGTCTACACTCGTCTGCACTCAAGAGGAGTTCTAGAGTGCAATTGAGCTTCACTCAACTTTTCTTCAGCTACGGGCCTACAAGATTCACCCGCCTACCACTCTCCCGTGGCCTCATCATCCTTCAATTTGAAGTCCTCTTCAACTCGAGCATAACCTTCATCTCGGGCCAGCATGTTAGCAAAATCCCTGGGGTACTTCTTCTCCAAGGAGAACAAAAGACTATTCTTCTAAAGATCACCCTTTAACGCGGTCATAGCAATAGATTGGTCTAGATTTCAGACCTCCACAGTAGCAGCATTAAAGCGGTTGATGTAAGCTCGGATGGACTCACCTTCTTTCTATTTGATGCTAATGAGGGAGTCCGAAACTCACCTTGGACGTCAACTACTAGCAAAATGAGCCACAAACTGATGGCTCATTTGGTTGAAGTAGAAGATCATACCCGGCTTCTATGTTGAGTGCCAATTTCTCACCACTTTCTTTAGAGTAGATGGAAAGGCTCGGCATAGAATGGTGTCAGGCACACCATGGAGTAGCATCATGATCGGGAAGGCCTCTAGATGATCGACTGGATTAGTGGTCCCATCATAGATCTCGAATTAAGAAAGCTTAATATTTGGCAGGATCGACTCCTACATAATTCTCTAGGAGAAAGGAGAATCAGTGCAGATATCATCGCTGTTGACAAGGGGAGCATGGTAGAGTTTCTCAATCAATCAATTCATTTTCTGGAACCTTTGATCCAGATCCTCTCGATCATAGATCTCATGGGTCTTCTGGCAGAACGAAGGTAGAGATCCTCCAGGAGTGGAATCATGATCTAAATAAGGGCTCTCTGCCCTTTGCTTCTCCTTTCCAGGGTTCATTGGATGACTGGCCTAGGTGGGTCATTCGAGCACCGGATCCTGGTACTCGAGCAAGGTTCTCCCTAGCTGAGTTGATGACGGAAGCTGCTATATGGCCTTCACTACTTCTATGAGGCCCTTAACCTATTAGATCAGCAAATTGAACTGCTCCACATCCACCACTGCTGTCGGTGGAGGAGCTTGGGGTACTAAAGATGTAGTCGGAGCAAGCAGATCTGGATGAGATCTGATTGTGGAGGCAATAGATCACGTCATCGATGCTTTCTTGGGTGGCATCCTTGTAGAACTGGTCAGAGAAGAAGAAGTGGAGGTAGAGAGGGAATTCCACCGAGCACTCCTTTAAAAATAGGGAATCAAATTTCCTTCCTCGAGCACCAATTTTGTGTTAGATGTGTGCCCTAGAAGCCAGATTGACTAAACACTTGTAACACACTTCTAAAAGTAATTTTATAATTTTGACTATAAATTAATAAAAGAATTATTTTCTATCACATTATGTATTTAAAGTGTCTATGATACATCCTTTTAGTTGATGGTAATGACAATTCATATTTTCAAGAGTTGAAAATTTAAGACATGAATTTTCATAATTAACTCATAAACTGCTTCCGACCATAGGATCATCATGAGAATGAAGATCGATCCAGAAGGATGGTGTACGATCACTTTCTTAGGACAGATAAGTTTTAAGTCTACGATATGGATGTTGGGAATATGTCTCAAAGCCAATCATCAGCCTATTAATGGATCTACTACTTATGGTATATGAATTATCAAATAATAAAAATTATTTTGATATTTTTCATCATAAATTCTGTTGTCTTCTAATGAACTCTTGTGTTGTGATGAAGTCCTTAGGACTATCTAGATTTGGTAAAGAAGGATTTGTCATTTAGTCCTTAAATTATTCACGATCAAAAAATACGTTGTTACTTAGGACAACAATATTTATCGAGTATAGGTCATTGTATGCCATATAGGTTTGTTCTCCACATAACCAAAGAGTGTTGAGACATTGGCATGGTATGCAAGTGAGATGTATGGGTACATTTGCACTAAACATGATCAACTTCGAAGCTTTTCTTCTATCATGATTGGCCTTGAAGAATATGCGTATAAATATCCCTTAGACCTGAGACCACCACGGTGACTTGCAAGCAACTCACTATACTTAGGTACTAGACTACTTGAATTGTTAATTCAATGATGGAAGACTACTGGGTACAATCAAGTACTTGGCTTATCGGTGTGTGAGTCAAGATGAGATCGATCCCTCCAAGTGTTAGAGCAAGTGCATCATTGTATTTCAATTTAGCAAATCCTCGATCGGGATAGTCCATATGTGGGCTCTAAATTTTGAAATGCAATATGGATGAATTTTAGAATTGATAGGAAACCCTAGATTGTCCTTTTGAGTATCGTGATCAAGGGGATAAATTATATGGTAACCATATTCCACAGGTTCATCATTGTTGCATTGCGACTTTTCAACTTATTCGGATGTTGGATATCATTGCTAGATCATCACATCGATTGGTACATCTGTGCTATGAATATAGGATTCGAATCTATGGGGTCACACACATAAGAAGTTCCTACCTAATCTGATGGCTGATCATGAGTCTTAATGACCTAGGACACTATGGTCAAGAGTCCCACTAGATTAGGACTCTGTGACCAAGAGTCCTACTGGATTGAGACTGTAAGTCCTACTTGTCTAAAACTCTTTGATCAGGAGTCCTACTGGTCTGAAACTCTAAGATCATGAGTTTCATTCATTTGGGATAATGGGTTTAAGAGTCCCACTGGATTGGGACTCTTCAAAAGTTTCATGATGATGGGACTCTATTGCTCAGTAATCCATCCAATTTAGACATAGATATTTTTAGAGGATTAATTAGCAATTCAATTATAGATTAGCTTAATTTGATTAAGCAATGATGATTCGATCAAATCTAATTGAATTTGATTCAATTGGGTTTGACCCGATCAGGTCATGAGATGACCTAATCGCTATGGTAGTTTTGACCCTGATTTGATCAGGATCTGGACCTTATTAATTTTTAGTTTAATTATTTAGATTAGATGAAGCCTAATTTGGTTGGATTTAACCTAGTCTAATTTGATCTAGATTAATTGAATTGGTTGAAACCAATTAGAACCAAGTCAAATGAAGTTTGAATTCAAACTCTCCCATGCGCCCACCTTTTTTGACTTTTCCACTCTTGTTCCATGCCCAAAATTTTTGTACATCACTTTTCTCTCACCTAGAAGGTTTCTACACCCCCTCTCTTATTTGCTTTTGATCTGGTCCAAGGGTTGGACTGGTTCAAAGTAAGTTGAGTTTTGATTCAACTCAGTTTGTTGGAACTTGGAACCAATCCAACATTATCTACTTCCCACGCCCTCCCTTTTGTTTGTCGAATATTTCTTGGTGAAATCAAAATGTGTACACATAGAAGGAGAGTCTTTCTATGTGTTAAACATATGGGAGGGGACGTTGGATAAGGATAAGAGGCTCACTTGATTTTTGAAATCAAGTAAGTGTTTAAAACCTCCTAACCACTCAACCCTTATAATTTTCCATGTGCCTTTCCCATGGTATTCATGTCAAAAAATTATAAGTATTTTTGTGTGTGTAATAGAAAGGGTCTACATTACATGGTAAATATTTTAGACTGATTAAGCATTATTTTTGGACAAAAAAATCTTGGAGTGAAGGTGAGCAGGGTCCTATAGCACTTTACTTTTTCCTCATGCTTCTCTTCTCTTCTGATTTTCACCTCTAAGGATACTCAATTTTTAGATATAATCTAAATAATATTTATAGATCTAAAAGTCATCTTTCCATAAAAGCTTATTTCATAGAAAAACTCTACATAGAAAGGGTGTGATAGAATTTTTAGCATGTTAGGGTTTTTGGGCCGAGTGAAACCCTAGTTTTTGGAATCTAGGTTCGGATGGAGAGATCGAGTGCTGTGAGCATCGGATCACTACCAAATTTGACAGACCTCTTCATCATCCTTCAATATTTATGTTTGAATTTTTAGAATATCCAAGAAATTAAAAAGTATATGATTGATCGAATCGATCGTGATTAGCCATCGAAGGCCCAAGCAAGGAGCTAGCACTCTGATGGAGCTGGTCAGGACCAAGAGCTCCGTGTGGACCATCCATAGAGGCTGAATGAGTGTGCAACTATAGCATAACACTATAGCTTCTTTTGGTAAATTTAGATCATGGAGATCAGCTACCTGCAAAATCGTATCGAGTTCTGAACTCATGTCGGTCAGCAGATTCGATTTGCTGACCGAATGCATTTTAATTTTCTATCACATATTAGCATGTATAGATTCTAAGTAGAATTTATTTGATATGATCAATGCATGCATAGTATTAATTTTAGATTAATATTTGCTTTTGCTATCATTTTATTCGAAAAAGTTTCAAAAATGCATGCTTAAACCCTGCATGATTTGCTTCAATTGGTATTAGAGTGAGGTTTGCTAAACATGATACGCTTGAATATTTTAGATTGATAATTTTGATTTGATCTAAATATTAATTTAATAATTTGATTAATTAGATCTAAAAATTAAAATCAAGATCGCACAGACTGTAGGTTGTCCTACTGTAGGGTTTACCCCCTATAGTAGAAAGGTTATCCTAGTACGTTGCTGATCTATATCGTTAATCATAAAATTTTAGATTTGATCTAATATTTTTATGATCTAATTATATTAGACTTAAATCTGATTTATGATCATGAATGGATAATTACATAAAATTTGATTCATGATTTAGTATTATGTAGTGTACATAGTTTCAGATTAAATCCTATAACTAGTATTGTTTATGAATTAAGCCGATTCAATTTTAAAATGAGTCGACTCAATTAGTGAATAATACTAAGTTATAAAGAACCTTTCAAAAATTTAGAAAATATTTTTGAAACGCCAAACCCTAATCCACAGCCCATAAACTAAATTAAATATTAAGTATAATGATTTAGTATCTAGAATTATGAATTAAGACTTTAAGTCATTAATCATAAAATATGGGTTATTGGGTTAGTTGTATTAGGTCCATAAATTGGGTTAGACCTAAGATTAGTTAAAGAGTAGACTAAATTAGAGTAATTGATCAAATCTAATTAAATGTTAATTTAGATTAGGTCAAGAACTCTATAGACTTAATTACAATAGTTGTAGTTGGTCAAGTCTATCCCTTTAATGAGGACCAAATGGACTTGATTCATGGCTATGCGGTCGAACCCAAAATTACTAGGTTGGTCAAATTAAACCTAATAAACCAGATGGTGTCTAAGATAAGTTTGGCAATTTGACCAGTGGTTTTTAATTTACAGCTACTCACACTGATTCGGTCTTTGATGAGTTAATGGCATATCTCTTCTACTGATCTCACTTACCTGGCTATCCTGGTGAGTTAGATTTTGATTAGATCACTTGGTGATTCGAGCTCACCCATGTCAATTAGGTAAATCAGTCTGACTGATTTAGATGCTCCTATTGCTAGCTTAGATTAGATTCTTTTTTATCTGACTTGGTAAAGTCAGAGGGAGGATCAAAATTGGCTCGCTTTTCTTAAATATGTTGACTAAATTCTCTAAAATTATTAGATTCTTAAAAATAAAATAGTTATATAGATAACTAAATCATAGCCTCCCATTATGTTGAATGATAATAGGTTCATTAATTTGATAATCACTGAAGGCCCAAAGGTCTGGTGCTTATTGACTAATAAAATTATCATTCATAAAATGATGATTTGGTTAAGTCTTTAGGTTGGTGGTTAGGCTGGCTGACCAAAGTCGGGCCTGATTATTTATTGGTTAGATAAGACCAAATGTGGTCATGTTAATGGTTGGACCTAATCGAACTTTTTCAGTGGAGGCCAAAGCCTATTGATTAGGTCTCCAGGATAAAATTGATATTACTAAAAATTATTTAGAGAGGCAATTGGTTTTGAATCTACCCATAGGTGCATATGGGTTGACCAACCAAAGTTGGGCCCGTGTGTAGTCTATGTGGATTCTAGTACCCACTAAGAAATTAAAGTAATTTCTCGAATTGGAGGTAGAGGCTGCCAATTCATATAAAATAGTGAGAGAACCAATAGACTACTATCCAAGTCTTTAGGATAATTGATTCATATACTAATTAGATTTGGTTTTTCTTATTATGCAGAAATGGCCACTAACTTGTTGCCTCGATCATTATTAGATAATGATAAATTAATAAAATCCAACTACGATAGCTAGTATCTTAAGTTGAAAATCATCCTGGAGCATGAGCGGATCCTTTATGTCGTAACGGATCTTGCACTTGAGGAGTCAGCTCCAAATGTTAGGAGAGCAGTTTGAGATACTTATCAGTAGTGGCTCAATGACCGTACCATCGTTTGATGTATAATGCTGGCGGTAATGAACGATGAGTTCAATCATAGGTTTGAAATTGCCTAGCCATAGGAAAAGCTTCAAATGTTCAATGACTCCTTTGGCACACCGAATGACGTTGAATGGCATAAAACAAGTTGTGCCATTTTCAATGCTCGGATGAGGGATGGGACCTCTATCATCGATAATGTATTGTACATGATCG
Source organism: Cocos nucifera (assembly GCA_006176705.1). Lineage (NCBI taxonomy): Eukaryota > Viridiplantae > Streptophyta > Magnoliopsida > Arecales > Arecaceae > Cocos > Cocos nucifera. Next base: position 867,456 of record QRFJ01000722.1, on the reverse strand, counting down.
AGATGATTAAGCACCTTAGTAAGCTGGGCTTTCCCCTGCACAAGTAGCTCGGTAAGGATGCGATCCTTAATTTCTTGCCTAAGTCCTTCCTCTCCTTCCTAACTCATTTTAGAATGACGAAGCCTGCAGTCAACTACCATGGATTATTGGGGTTGCTGTAGAACTTTGAGAAGGATCACCAACTCCACAAGGAGACGGTGAATATAGTGGGAGGGTCATTTTCTGGTCGATGACTCTATAAGAAAGGGAAGAAGAACAAGAAGAAGAAGATGCAGCCAAACACCAGGATGACTGCATAGGGTTGGACCAAGAAGCGCAATCCCTACTAGAGCCAGGCAGAGTGCTTCTTCTGCAAGAAGCAGGGGCACTGAAAGAGAATCTATTCTTTGTACATTGCCTCCCTAGATCCGAACAGGCCGAGGAAGAAGCAAGTGGTTGCTGGGGAAGATAATTATATGATAACATCTTGCAATTTTTTCTTATTTGATTTTACTGCCTGGGTATTAGATACTGGAAGCCCTTATCATATTTGTAATTCTATGCAAGGCTTGTAGGTCAGTAGAAGATTTAATCAAGATGAGAGGTTTCTGAAAGTTGGAGATGGAAGACAAGTTCCAATTCTAGCTTTAAGAATTATGAACCTTATAATCAATTCAAATAAAGTTATTCTTAATAAATGACATTATTGTCCAACTTTCTTATTGAAAGTCATTTTTGTAGGCCTTTTGGCCATGAATGATTTTGAAATATCAATAAAAAAAAAAAATTGTAATGTCATTTTGAATGGTGTTATAATTTTGATTGGATAATTAAATAACAAAATTTATTTACTTTTTATGCCTATTAACATGGTTCAATCTTTCGGTAAACACCCTAGAATTAGTGATATGTCTGATGTCTACCTTTGGCATTGTAGGCAAGGTCATATTAGCAAGAATAGAATTAATAGGTTAGCTAAAGAAGAAATTCTTGAGGTTAGTGATTGTGAATCACTTTCGACCTATGATTCTTATCTTCTGGGTAAGATGACCAAGTCACCTTTTACTAGAAAAGGTGAATGAGCCACTGAACTCTTGAGTCTAGTACATTCGAGTGTATGTTGACCCATGAGCTCAAGTACCAGAGGTGGATATTTCTACTTCATAACCTTCACAGACGATCTATCAAGATATGGGTACGTCTATTTAATGAAGCATAAGTCGGAGTCATTTGAAATGTTCAAACTATTTTGAAATGAGGTAGAAAAGCAAACTGGGAAGAGTATGAAAACTCTTCGATCTTACCAAGGGGGTGAGTACCTTTTCAATGAGTTTTTGACATATCTTGGGGAGAACGGGATTCTCTTCTAATGGACCCCTCTTAAAATACCACAACTTAATGGTGTGTCAAAAAGGAGAAATCGGACTCTATTGGACATGGTTCGATCCATGATGGGGTTTGCTGGTTTGCCGATCTTCCTATGGGGATATGCACTCGAGTTAGCTTAAAACATTCTAAATAAAATTTTGAGTAAATCTATTATTAAAGTGCCATATGAGATATGGATAGGACGTAAGCCAATGCTTTCACATCTTAGGGTTAGGGGATGTCTAGCTTATGTTAAACATTTAATGATAGATAAGCTTGGACCTAGGTCTGATAAGTATAGTTTTATAGGTTATCAAAAAGAAAAACTAAAGGGTACAACATCTACCTTGCTGATAAGCAAAAAGTGTTTGTCAGCCTTAAGATAGTCTTTTTAGAAAAGAAGTTCCTTGGTGAAAGAACTAATGCCTGTAAGGTCGAACTTGATGAAGTATGATAGATGAAAGAACAGACACAAGTTGTTGAACCTAAGCTAGATCTGGTTAGATCAAATCTAGAACCCATTATAGACGCACTCTGAAGACGATCTGGTAGAGTACCACATCAATCGGACAGATACTTTGATTTTCTGATCCGAGATGGGGATCCTATCGAACTCGATGAGAACGATCAGGATCCAATCACCTATATGGATGCAATGTAGAGATCCGACTCTGAGAAATGGCTTGAGGCCATGGAATCCATGAAAGTCAATGATGTATGGACATTGGTTGACCCACCCAAAGGGATAAAACCCATAGGGTGTAAGTGGATCTTCAAAAGGAAAAGGGGTGCAGATGGAAAGGTGGAGACCTATAAAGTCCATCTGGTTATCGAGGGATATCGTCAATGTTATGGTATTGACTATGATGAGACATTCTCTCCTATGGTAATGCTCAAATCCATTCGAATTATGCTTGCTATCACTGCCCATCTAGATTATGAAATCTGGCAGATGGATGTAAAATTGGCTTTCCTAAATGGAGAGCTGGATGAAGAGATGTATATGATATAGCCCAAAGGATTCATATCTATAAATGAGTCTAAGGTGTGTAAGCTTCAAAGGTCCATTTATGAACTTAAGCAGGCATCTTGAAGCTAGAACATACGATTTGATAGAATAATCAAAATGTATAGCTTCGTTAAGAACAAAGAGGAGCCCTGCATATACAAGTGGGCTAATGGTTCAACAATAGTATTCCTAGTATTGTATGTTGATGACATTCTCTTAATCCAAAATGATGTCCCTGCATTACAAGGAACAAAGATCTGGCTGTCATCATAGTTCTTCATGAAAAATCTAAAAGAAGCTTCCTACATCCTAGGGATAAAGATCTATAGAGATAGATCTAAAAGATTGCTTGGATTGTCCCAGTCTACATACATTGACACTGTGCTGAAATGGTTCAGCATGGAGAATTCCAAGAAAGGCTATCTACTAATAGGCCATGGAATTTCTCTTTCAAAGAGGGATTGTCCAACAACACCTCTAGAAAGATAGTGTATGAGTAGAATACCATATGATTCGATAGTGCGTTCTATCATGTACGCCATGATATGTACATGATTAGATATGGCATACTCACTAGGGATAGTGAGTAGATACCAATTTGATCCAGGAGAGAACCACTGGAAGGTTGTTAAAACCATCCCAAAGTATTTAAGAAATACTAAGGACCAGTAGCTTGTATATGGTGAATCAGATATGAAACTGTGGAGTTTACAAACTCCAATTTTCAGTCTGATCATGATGGTTGCAAGAGTATGTCGGGATACATATTCACCCTTAATGGTGGGGTTGTCTGCTATAAGAGTTCCAAGTAGCACACTATGACCGTTTCAATTTGTGAGGCAGAGTATGTCGCTGCATTAGATGCTGCCAAAGAAGCAGCGTGGCTAAGAAAATTCATCATCGAGTTTGGAGTAGAACCCTCCCATGATGGTCCAGTTTTGCTCTATTGTGATAGCTCTGGAGCCATTGCTCAGGCAAACAAATTTAAGGCACACCAGCGGACGAAGCATATTCTGTGCCGCTTCCACCGTGCCCGAGAAATTATGGATCGAGGTGATGTCAACCTTCAGAAGATCGATAGAAAGGAGAACCTGATCGACCCATTCACTAAAGCTGTTACGATGAAGGAGTTCAATGACTTCAAGTTTTAGATAGGTATTAGATACTGCATCGATTGGCTTTAGTCCAAGTAGGAGATTATTGGAAATATGTTCCAAAGCCAATCTTCAGCTTGTTGATGGTTGTGCTACTTATTGTACTTGTATATAAATTATCAAATAATAAAAATTATTTTAATATTTTTTATCATAAATTCTATTATCTTCTAATGAACTCCTATGTTATGATGAAGTCTTTAGGACTATCTAGATTTGACAAACAAGGATTTATCATTTAGTCCTTAAATTGTTTACCACCAAAAGATATGTTGTTACATAGGACGACAATGTTTATTAAGTATATATTGGTTGGTTATCCTCGTAACCAAGGAGTGTTGAGACATTAGCATGGCATGCAAGTGAGATGTATGGGTACATTTGCACTGAACATGATCGACTCCAGAGCTTTTCTTCTGTCAAGATTAGCCTAAAAGAATATGGGTATAAGTGTCCCATAGACTAAAGACTACCACGGTGACTTGCAAGCAACTCACTATACTTAGATACCGGACTACCTAAATTTTTAATTCAATGATGGAAGGCTACTGGGTGCAACCAAGTACTTGACTTATTGGTGTGTGAGTCAAGATGGGATTGATCTCTCCAAGTGTTGTAGCAAGTGCATCGCTGTATTTCAATTTAGCAAATTCTCAGTTGGGGTAGTCCATATGATGGATGCTAAATTTTGAAATATAATGTGGATGAATTTTAGGATTGATAGTAAATCCTAGATCATCCTTTTGAGCATCGTGATCAAAGGGATGAATTATACAGTAACCATATTCCATAGGTTCGTCATTGTTGCGTTGCGACTTTTTGATCTATCCGGATGTTGGGTACCATTTCTAGATGGTCACATCGATTGGTACAGAAAATTAATTTCTAAGCTACTAGCTTAGGATTCGAACCTATGGGGTCACACACATAAGGAGTTCCTACCTGATCTGATGGCTGATCATAAGTCTTGATGACCTAGGACACTATGGTCAAGAGTCTCACTAGACCTAGGACTCTATGACCAAGAGTCCCACTAGATTGAAACTTTAAGTTCTACTCATCTAAGACTCTCTGATTGGGATCATGAAACTCTAAGATCATGAGTTCCATTCATTTAGGACATTGGGTTCAAGAGTTCCACTAGATTGGGACTCTTCAAGAGTTTCATATTGATGGGACTCCATTATCCGGTAATCCATTCGATTTGGACTCAGATATTTTTAAAGAATTAATTAGCAATTGAATTGCTAATTAGCTTAATTTGATTGAGCAATGAGGATTTGATCAAGTTCGATTGAATTTGATTCAATTGGGTTTGATTCGATCAGGTCATGAGATGACCTAATCGCTATGGGAGTTTTGACCTTGATTTGATCAGAATCTAGACCTAATTAATTTCTAATTTGATTAAAATTTTATTTAATTAGGCTAAGCCTAATTTGATTTGATTTAATCTAGTCTAATTGGGTCTAGATTAATTAGTTTGGTTGAAACCAATTAGAACCAAGTCAAATAAAGTTTGAATTCAAACTCTCCCATGCACCCATCATTTTTGACTTTTGCACTCTTGTTCCACATCCAAAATTTTTGTACATTACTTTTCTCTCACCTAGAAGGTTTCTGCAACCCCTCTCTTATCTTCTTTTGACATGGTCTAAGGGTTGGACCGATTCAAAGTTGAGTTTTGAATTCAACTCAGTTTGTTGGAGGTTGGAACCAATCCAACCTTATCTTCTTCTGACACCCTTCCTTTTGTTTGTCAAATATTTTTTGGAGAAATCAGAATGTGCACATGCAGAAGGAGATTTCTTCTTCATGTTAAACACATGGGAGGGGGCGTTGGATAAGGATAAGATGCTCACTTGATTTTTGAAATCATGTGAGTGGTTAAAACCTCCCAACCACTCGACCCTTATCTTTTTCCACATGCTTTTCCTATGGTATTCATGTTAATAAATTATGATAATTTTTGTGCATGAAATAGAATGGATCAAAATTATGTGGTAAAAATTTTAGAGTGATTGGGCATTATTCTTGGGCAAAAAAAATCTTGGAGTGAAGGTGAGCAGGGTCCTATAGCACTTTACTTTTCCCTCATGCTTCTCTTCTCTTCTAATGTTCACCTCTAAGGATACCCAATTTTTAGATATGATCTAAATAGGGTTTATGGATATATAATCCATATTTCTTTGAAATATTATTTCATGGAAAAACTCCACACAGAGAGGGCGTGATAGGATTTTAGTGTGTCAGGGTTTTTGGGCTGAGTGAAACCCTAGTTTTGGGAATCTAGGTTTTGGTGGAGAGATTGAGTGCTGTGAGCATCAGATCACCATCAAATTTGAAACACCTCTTCATCATCCTCTAATATTTATGTTCAAATTTTTTAAAGTATCTAAAAATTAGAAAGTACATGATCGATCGGATCGATCGTGATTAGCCATCGAAGGCCCTAGCGAGGAGCTAGCACTCCGGTGGAGCTGATCAGGATCAAGAGCTCTGTGTGGACCATCCGTAGAGGCTGAATAAGTGTGTGACTATAGCATAATACTATAGCTTCTTTTGATGGATTCAGATCATGGAGATTAGCTACTCATAAAAAAGGTATCAAGTTTTGAACTCGTGTCGGTCAGTAGATTCGATTTGCTAATTGAATGCATTTTATTTTTCTATCACATATTAGCATGTTTAGATCCTGAGTAGGGTTTATTTGATTTGTTCAATGCATACATACTATTAATTTTAGATTAATATTTGCTTTTGTTGTTATTTTATTTGAAAATGTTTCAAAAATGCATGCTTAAATCCTGCATGATTTCCTTCAGTGGAGACACCAGAGCGAGAGTACAAGTACTCATTTTAGAATGAGAGCACTAAGCGTGACCACCACGAGTAGTCATAAGAAAGTCTACCTTCTCATTAATGATTGGCTCGATGCTGTAGTGGTGTATCTAGTTCTTTGATCTGAGGTGCATTGATAGTTCATCTTGAGGGTGTTATAGTTTGACTACACCATAACTCAGTTTCCTAGCCATTCAAAATCTTGAGATGTATGTTGGATATAGCATGTTCATTATAGGAATTGGATTGCACTAATAGAAGATCTGTCTTCCTCGATGGATGAGGAGTAGCTCTATGATGATCATGAGATCGAGTCCTTAAGCCCATGGTCATAGTAGTGTGAAGGTGATAGAAAGAGTTTCTATTAGGGTTTCACATCGAACTCGAATCAAATAATTAATTCATATGATGGATGTTGGGTTTGACGAGTTCACCTTAACCTTAATACCATCGGAGCTTAAGATAGAAGAATCCAATCACACAAGTAGTTGTACCAAGAAATTTGCTTTCAGTTCTGATGGGTTGCTACCATATACTACTAGACCTCACTGGTAGATTTTGGAAGCAATTCGAATGATTTTGATGATCGATCCTTTTAATTGTATAAATCAAAAAAATTTTGCTCCATCGAAAGATGTTTTGATGATATCAATGATAAAAATCACAACATATCTCATTACCATTCGAAGCTGAACCAAACTAGATCACACAAATAAGGGTTTGGATCTAGATATCATCAATTGAGCTAACCTAGTTTGATTGATTTGGATTAGATCCAATCAGGTTCAAGATAATCGTGCTCGCACGTGATTGAGCCTGGCTTTCTCCTTCTATAATCTTTTTGATTCATCACAATTGAGTCAAATTTAATTTGACTCATTTCTATATCTTGAATGAGTTTATTTTTATCTAACTAAAATCAGTCTAGGTCAGATTAATTATAGAAATTAAATCCATTTCTAGTGCACTTGGACTAGGGTCAAAAGTTGACCTATTTGAGAGAATTGAGAGTCACCCGATTAGATGCTTCTAGAAAATTCTTTGAAAATCATTTTGCTTTGATTTTTGGATTTGATATAGGACTCGAGTCTTACTTTAGGTGTGCTAAATTTTATGATTTATGAAGGTTCCTAGGCTAAGTTATGATAGAGTTTGATTTAGATCAAACTCTTAAGGGAAGAGTCCTAGGCATAATGGACTCTTCCTTACTACTCATGTCACCCCCTTTTTGAAAGCTTTTTGGCATGAAAACCAAATAGGATCTGGTGCTTTATGTGGAGTACATAAGTCCCAACAATTAAAATAAATTAGTTATTCGGTCAAATAGGGACTCTATGTGGTGTTGGATATAAAATACTTTCTCACGTCAAAGAGCAATGCATCACATGAAATTTTTTTTCCATGCCCAAGTTGCTGTCACCCCTATCATGCTCTACACCTCTTTGATCCTCTCTCTCCCTCTCTTCTACAAGCCAAAAGTTGGGCACAAATTAGAGAAGAAGGTCCAAGCAAATTGGTGAAAAGTTCAGCATCTACACGATGGTGTTCGTGAGACGAGCATGCTGCATTCAAGATCTTTTTGAAGGATCTACGGATCAAATTCAGATATAATCTTTTGAAGAAAGATTTTTGAGGAGAAGACATTCAGATCATATCTGGGTGAATACTAGTAGAGGCCAGGCGCCTGCATGGCTCATTCCAGAACCTCAGGAATAATCAGGATCATCGCAAGATAATTAGATTATCTAATTAGGTACCTAAAATTAAATATAATTTAATTTAATTTTTAATTTTTAATATTAGATTATTTTAATTAGATCTAAGAACTCTAATATTTGATCAGATTTTAGAAATTTTTATAAAAAAATCTACCTCAAATCTGATCAGATCTGGATGTTCCTATGACGAAAATTCAGATTTTTCTTCAACTGATATCAGAGCTACAATAGCAGTTCTTTAGATCTATTTTAGATCTGATTTAATTATTATTTATAATTTAATATTAAAAAATTTTAGATATCACACCAGATATGATTAGATATAAAATTAAAAAATTAAAAATTATATGATTTAGATCTATAACATATAAGATGCATAACTTGACTATGAATATAATAGTTCTATGTGTAGTCTAGTATAATCATACTATTAATTTGATTAAATATAATTTTAAATCTATTTTATTTTTATTATTTTGATATTATAATTATTATAACTAGATCTAAAAAATAGAAAATAAAATTTTTAATTTTTAATTTATTCATATGAGATATGAAAAAAGCATGCTTAGACTAATTATAGAATAGTTTTATAAATTATTTAGAATAGTTTTATTATAATGTGATCAAATTTAAAATTCTATTTTTTAGATATAATATGCGATATATCAGATCAAAAAGCATGCATGGTTGATTGAGTCATGGTACATGAGATGTATGCAAGGCATGTATAGGTTAGATCTTTGATTCTATATGTAATATAAGATTTAGATCTAACTTATTTTATTTTAAAAAATATATTTTTGATTAAAGCATTCCCCTTGGCCATCCAATCAATAGAATAAAGTAGGGTTTAAAGATCCTCTCCTCTCATTCGATAGGATATTCTTATGATGTGTAGGGATGCTGCGCGTTCGTCCTTAATCAAAAATTAAAATTTATTTTTTATAAAATTCTAGATCCTAAAATCCTAAAATTTTGTTACATAATTTATTAATCAATCTAAACTTAATTAAAAATTAAGATTATAGAATTAATTAAATCTAAAATTATGAATTTTTAGATCTAAGACATCTTCATACAATTAGGTTCGAGCTTGGGTAGCTTAATTAGGTCTAGCGGTTGATCAAACTGAATCAAGAGTTGATTAGATGGGATCAAAGAAAGCTTAGAATTGACCAGCCTAATAGGATTAAGTCTAGGTCAAGGTCGAATCATATTAAGATGTGACTCGATCAAGTCAAGACTTAATTTGGCTCCATGGTTCGAGCCTGGATTGTAGGCTAACCTGATTGATTTTGATTCAATAATTTGATGTCCAAGGTAAGTCTGCCAGATATGACCGACTGATTTTTAATTAGGAGCTACTCGATCTGAATGCATTCTTATTGAGTTAATGGCATATCCCTTCCATCAGTGTTACTTACCTGGCCATTTATGTCGATCCAGTTCTAATTTAAGATGGCTAACAATTCAAGCCAATTCATGCCACTAGGTTAGTCATAATTATTATGATTAAGTCATGTCAAGTTTAAAGAGATCTAAATTAAATTTTTCTAAGAAAATATTAAGTCTAAGATCTTCCACCATTGTAGATGTGAGGGCTCTTCTCAAGGTTGATTGTTCTTGGCTAGATATAGTGGTTCAGTTGCATAGGAAAGACGCAGCCATATCTATTAAGAATTGGATGCTATGGGTTGGAGGATGGATTGAACTCAATATTCTAGATACGATGAGAGATCCAATCAGAAATTCAATTCATGCAAATGGTGGATCTGACTTAACTAATGATTGGATCAATATTTCAGACATTGTGAGATTCATGAATTAGAGATTAGGTTGGAGTGCACCATGATTAGAGAATCATTGGACAAGAGTTGTCCACTCATCGATTGATCCATTATCAATAACTATTAGGTGAGATGATGAGCTAGTCGATGGAACTGCACCACCCACTAGAAATCTATAATCATGAAGATTTTTACATCTTTACAAAAAGAGTGTAGGAATTCAAATAAATAGTGGGAGCCTAATTTATTTAAAAGTAAAACTTCTAAATAAATTAGTTAAGTCTAAATATAAAATATAACTAGAAACTTTGACTCTCTATAGAAAAATATATACGTCCAATCTACTAGCCCATATCCTAGACACCCATAGACTGACTGGATCCAACTACAAGGATTGGCTTCAAAACTTTAAAATAATTATGGATTCTGAGAAGTCGACTCATGTGTTGGAACAGGATCCTCCCACTTTTTAGCCCATCCATCCGCTGATCAGAGAGCATCTCTAAAAAAATGGATGGATGAAGATAAAAAGCTAAGTATTACATGTTGGGCTCGATGTCTGATGAGTTCCAGCACCAACAAGAAGACATTAAGACTAGTCATTAAATGTTGGCTCATCTATAAGAGTTGTTTTATGAATAGAGTCACACAGCCAAATATCAAGTCACTATGAGACTTTTTAAGGCTCAGATGTATGATGGACAGTCTGTTCAAGATCATTGTTTGATAATAATCAAGGATTTAAAAGAGCTTGAGAAGCTCAGTGTCAAGTTAGATCAAGATCTATAGATTGATATAATTTTATAATATTTTACTGATGCATATGGTCAGTTCATCATGAACTACCATATTCATAAACTTCAAAATATCTTGGCTAAACTTATGAACATGTTGGTTACTACTGAGCTCTCTATGAAAGGTTCAAAGGGCTCAGTGCTTGCTGTAGAGTGGACTTGTTCCGAAAGAAAGTCTTTTAGAAAGAAGAAGAAGACCGCGAAGAAGCAGAAGATGGAAGGTGAGAAGAAAAAGAAGATAGAGCCGAAGAAGAAGACCTCTGATAAGAAAAAATATTTTCATTGCAACATAGATGGCCACTGGAAGTGGAACAGCACTCTTTACCTAGCTAGCCTGAAAAACAAGAAGTAGGTAGGTCTTTCTGATGGTATGCTCATTATAGAATCTAACCTTATAGTTTTTTCTACATCCAGTTGGGTGCTTAACTTTAGTTCTAGTGCTCACTTGTGCACTTCTATGCAGGATCATGAGAATAGCAGGAGGCTAAGGGATGGTGAGATGATCCTGTACATCAAAAATGGAACAAGAGTTGTTGCTGTGACCATGGAAACCTATCCATTTTGACTACCATTAGTATTAGATTTAGTTCTTAGAGATTATTTTTATGTGCCTGCAGCAAGCAAAAATTTAATTTTTATTTCATGTTTAGCACAAGAAGGCTATGTAATTAGTTTTCTTAAAGATCATTATAATATTCTTTATGAAAGAAATAAAATTGCAAGTGGTTTTCTTATAAATGGTCTCTATCAGTTATGTATTGATATTTCTATTTTTAATATCAAGCAAAACACGAATGCCATAGGATCAAAGTGACCTAGGGATCGTCCAAATGATAGGTATCTTTGGCACTGTAACTAGGTCATATAGCTGAAGACAGGGTTAATAAATTAAAAAAATTTGGGCTATTGCATCCGTTGACTTTTGAGTCATATCTCATTTATGAATCATGCCTTCATGGCAAAATGACCAAGCTTCCTTTTGTAGGATATGGGGAAAGTGCCACAAACCAACTTGCTCTAATACATATAGATATGTGCAGCCCATGATGTGCCGATCAGAGGCAATTATATCTACTTTATCATCTTTATCGATGATCTATCTCGGTACGGGTATGTGTATTTGATGTGACATAAGTCTAAAGCCTTTGAAAAGTTTAAGAAATTTAGACTCGAAGTAGAAAAATAAATAAAAAAATTCATTAAGGTTCTTCGATCAGATCAAGAAGGCGAATACCTTAGTCAAAAATTTCTAGACTATCTTAAGGACAATGGCATAGTCTCTCAATGGACTCCACCTGAAATGCCTCAACTCAACGGGATTTTAGAATAGAAAAATCAGACCCTATTAGATATGGTCTAATCCATGATGAGTTTTATGAATCTTTCTAAGTTTCTTTAGGGATATAGTCTGATGACCGCTATATATTTATTGAATAGAATTTTCTCTAAAACCATTCCTACCACATCGTATGAGATATGGCATGGTAAGAAATCAAGTTTGAGTAATCTTAGAATTTAGGATTGTCCAGCTCGTGTTAAGAGATAACAGGTGAAAAAATTAGAGTCTAGGTCCTTTAGAGCTCGATTTATTGGATATGCTAAAGAGTCATTAGGATATTATTTCTATCTTTCAGAAGACCATAATGTGATTGTGAGTTGACATATCATCTTCCTTGAAAAATAGTTTATTCTAGATGGTGGCATCGAGAGATAGAAAAGGCTCGAGGAGAAGGTCTTCGATGAGCAACGATCTAAGGAACTTGAGGAACCCAATTAGTTAGAGCCAACCTAGACACTCCTCCACCTTATAGATCAAATAGAATTTTTCATTCTCCTAAAAGGTACCTAGATACTACTGAAGAGGATGTAGAGGAAATGTTCCTCATAGAAAATGGGGTTCATGATGATGATCCCAAAACCTATAACGAGATAATATCAGATATCGACTCTGAGAAATGGTTAGAGATAATAATATCAGTGATTGACTCCATATATTTGAACCAAATCTGGACCTTGGTAGATCCACTTGATGATATAGTACCTATTGGATGTAAATAGATCTACGAGAGAAAGATAGGTGCTGATGGAAATATAGAGACATTCAAAGCAAGGCTCGTAGTGAAAGGGTATAGTCAGTGCGAAGGCATTGACTATCAGGATACTTTTTTGCCAGTAGCCATACTCAAATCCATCCATACATTGCTTGCTGTTGTAGCCTATTTTAATTATAAAATATGATAGATGGATGTGAAAATGATGTTCTTAAATGAATATCTTAAGAAAGACATCTATATAGAATAGCCGCTAGGTTTCACATCTAGTGATGATGACCACAAGGTATGCAAGCTGCAAAGGTCCATATATGGATGTAAGCAAGCATCTTGGAGCTGGAATGCTCATTTCAATAATGTAATCAAATCATTTAGATTCATCAAAATCATGGGGGAGCCCTGTATTTTCAAAAGGGTCAATCGGAGTGCTGTTGTCTTCCTAGTACTGTACGTGGATGACATTCTCCTAATTAGGAATGATATTCTCATATTGACTGCAGTCAAAATGTGGTTGTCTATGGAGTTTTCTATGAAAGATCTAGGAAAGAAATCCTTTATTCTAGAAATTAAGGTCTATAGAGATAGATAGAATAGGATGCTGGGTCTCTTACAGAAGATGTACATAGAGGATGTGCTAAGAGGTTTAGCATGAAAAACTCTAAGAGGAGATTGGTATCCTTCAGACATGGTATTCATCTCTCCAAGAAGATGTGCCCTAGCACATCTGAGAAAATTGAATGCATGAGCAAGATCCCTTATGCTTCGATAATAGGGAGCCTCATATATGCCATGTTATGTACACGATCTGATATCGCCCATGCTACGAGTGTCATGAGTAGGTATCAATCGAATCCAAGCGAAGAGGTTGTAATATTTTCTATATTTCATAATCGAAATAAGTTGCAACAGCAAGTAATGTGTGGATAAATTTTAGCATAGCTACTGGCGAAAAGATATCCTGATAGTCAATGCCTTCGTGCTGACTATAATCTTTTGCCACTAATCTAGCTTTGAATGTCTCTACATTTCTGTCTGCATCAATTTTTCTCTTGTAAATCCATTTACACCCAATAGGTACTATACCTTCTAGTGGATCTACTAAGGTTCAGCCTTAGTTTGAGTGCATCGAGTTAATTTCTGACTTCATTGCCTCTAACCACTTTTTGGAGTCAATATCCGATATCGCTTTGTTATAGGTTTTAGGATCACCATGAATTCCTTTACCTATGAGAAACATTTTCTCTACTTCCTCTAAAATAGTACCTAAGTACCTCTCAAGGGGATGGAAAACCCTTTTCGATCTATGAGGTGGAGGAGGTAGTGATTGTATTGGCTCAACCTGATTTGGTTCCATAGGATCCTTAGCTCGTTGCTCTTAGGAGACTTTCTCCTCTAGCTTGATCTGCTTTCTAGTGCCGCTATCTTGAATAAACTATTTTTCCAAAAAAATGGCATGCTAACTCATAATCACATTGTGGTCTTCTGGAATGTAGAAATAATATCTTAATGATTCTTTAGGATATCCTATAAATCGAACTCTAAAGGACCTATAGTCTAACTTGTTCGCTTATAATCTTTTGACATAAGTCGGATAACCCTAAATTCTGCGATGACTAAGACTTGGTTTCTTACCATGCCATATCTCATATGGTATGGTAGGAATGGTTTTAGAGGAAACCCTATTCAATAAATATATAGCAATTAACAGACTATGTTCCCAAAGAAAATCAGGAAGGTCTGTGAAGCTCATCATGGATGGGACCATATTTAATAGGGTCCAATTTCTTCGTTCTGAAACCCCATTGAGCTAAGGTGTTCTAGGTGGAGTCCATTGAGAGACTATATCATTTTGCCTAAGATAGTCCAAGAATTTCTGACTAAGGTATTCACCTCCTCAATCTGATCGAAGAATCTTAACAAATTTTTGAGTTTGCTTTTCGACTTCATGTCTGAATTCCATGAACTTTTCAAAGGCTTTAGACTTGTGTCTCATAAGATACACGTACCCATTTTGAGATAAATCATCGGTAAAGATTATAAAGTAATCAAAGTTGCCTCTGGTCGATACACCAAATGGGCCGCACACATCAGTATGTACTTGGACAAGTAGATCCATGGCCCTTTTCCCATATCCTATAATAGGAAGCTTAGTCATTTTGCCATGAAGACATGATTTATAAATTGGATATGACTTGGAAGTCAACAAACTCAATAGCCCAATTTTCTCCAATTTGTTAACCCTATCTTTTGCTATATGACCTAGCCTTAGGTGCCATAGATACCTATCATTTGGACTATCCTTGGGTCATTTTATGGTATTCATATTTTGCTCGATATTAAAGATAGATACATCAATATATAACTGATAGAGATCTTTAATGAAGAAATCACTTGCAATTTTATTTCTTTCATAAAGAATATTATAATAGTCCTTAAGAAAATTAATTACATAGCCTTCTTGTGCTAAACTTGAAATAGAAATCAAATTTCTACTTGCAGTAGGCACATAATAACAATCCCTAAGTACTAAATCTAAGCTAGATGGTAGTCGAAGAGGATAGATTTTCATGGCCAAAGCAGCAACGCTTGCTCCATTTCCAACATGTAGGATCATCTCACCATCCCTCAGCCTCCTGCTATCCTTAAGATCCTGCATAGAAGTGGACAAATGAGCACTAGAGCCAGAGTCAAGCACCAAACTAGATGCAGAAAAAATCATAAGGTTAGATTCAATAACAAGCATACCTCCAAAAGGACCTGTCTCCTTCTTATTCTTTAGGGTGGCCAGGTATGTAGGACAGTTCTGCTTTCAGTGGCCGTCAGTATTACAATGAACATACTTTCATTTGTCAGCGGCCTTCTTCTTCAGCTCTGCCTTCCTTTTGTTTCCACTTTTCATAGACTTCTTCTTTCCAAAAAAACATTCTCTTAGAAGAAGTTCGATCTATAGCAAGTACTAAGCCTTTAAAATCTTTCATAGAAAGCTCAGCAGTAACCAGCATATTCATAAGTTCGGCCAGAGTATTCTAAAGTTTATGCATACGGTAGTTCATGATGAACTGCCTATATGCATCAGTCAAGAATTGCAGAATTATATCATTCTGTAGATCCTGATCTAACTTCACTTTGAGCTTCTCAAGCTCTTCCAAGTCCTTGATCATCATCAAACAATGATCTTAGACTAACTGTCCATCAGGCATTTTAGCCTTAAATAGTCATTTAGTGACATGATATTTGGCTGCGCAACTCTGTTCACCAAACAACTCTTACAGGTGAGCCAACACTTAGTAGGTAGTCTTGATATCTTCAAATTGGTGCTGAAGCTCATCAAACATTGAGCCCAACATGTAGTATCTAACCTTATTATCTTCATCCATCCATTTGTTAAAAGACGCTTTCTATTCAGTGGACGGACGGGCTAGTAAGGTGGGGGGATCCTGGTCTAATACATGAGTTAACTTTTTGGAATCCAAAATGATTTTGAAGTTTTGGAGCTAATCCTTATAATTGGGTTCGGTCAGTCTATCGATGTTCAGGATATGAGCTAGTGAGTTGCATGCAGATATTTTTCTTTTTTCTGTAGAGAGTCAAAGTTTTCTAGTTAGATTTTATAATTAAGACTTGATCAATTTATTTAGAAATTTGATTTTTAAACAAATTAGCTCCCACTATTTTCTTTGGATCCCTACACTCTCTATGTAGAGATGCAAAAATCTTCATGATTAATGATTTCTAGTAGATGGTGCAGTTCCACCAACTGACTCATCACCTCACCTAACAGTTATTGGTGATGGGTTAGCCAATGAGTGAACAACTCTTGTCCAATGATTCTTTAATCATGGTGCACCCAGGCTTGGTCTCTAATTCATGAATCTCACCATGCCTGAAATATTGATCCACTTCTTAGTTAAGTCAGACCCACCATTTGCACAGATTGGATTTCTTATTGGGTCTCTCATCATATCCAAAATATTAAGCATAATTAATCCTCCTGCCCGTAGCATCCAATGCCTAATAGACATGGTTGCATCTTCCTGGTGCAACTGAACCACTGTGACCAACCGAGAACAGTCAATCCGGGAAGGGCTCACATATCTACAATGGTGGAACATCTTAGACTTAATCTTTTCTTAGGAAGATTTGATTTAGGTCTCTTTAAACTTGGCTTGACATAGCCATAACCATTATGACTAACCTAGTGGTATGGGTTAGCTCAGATTATTAGTCACCTTAGATCAGGACTGAGCTGACAAATATGGCCAAGTAACTGAGATCGGTGGAAGGGATATACCATTAACTCGACAAGAACGCATTCGAGTCGAGTAGCTCCCAATTAAAAACTAGTCGATCGTGTCTACCAAACTTACCTTAGACACCAAATTGTTGAGCCAGAACCAATCGGGTTAGCCTACAATCTAGACTCTAACCACTGAGCCTAATTAGGTCTTAACTTGATGGATTACTAATGTGACTCGACCTTGACCCAGACTTAATCCTATTAGACTGGTCAATTTAGGCACTGTTGATCCCATCTAATCAACTCTTGATTTGTTTGATCAACCACTAGACCTAATTAAGCTACCCAAGCTCGAACCCAATTTTATGAATATGTCTTAGATCTAAAAATTTTTAATTTTAGACCTAATATATTTCATAATCTTAATTCTTAATTATGTTTAGGATTCATAAACAAAACATGTAAATAAAATCCTAAGATTTTAGGATCTAGGGTTTTACAGAAAATAAATTTTTGATTTTTGATTAAGGACAAACATGCAGCATCCCTACACATCATAAGAACTTCCCATCGAATGGAAGAAGAGGGCCTTTAAACCCTTCTTTGTTCTTATGACCGAACGGCCAAGGGGAATGCCTTAATCAGAAACATAATGAATCTACAAAACTAGTTAGATCTACATCGTATATCACATATAAAAATTGATCTAACTTAAAAATATGTTTTGCATACATCTCATGTATCATATCATGCATATTTTTAGATCTAAATTATCTCATAAATATCTAAAAAATAAAATTTAAATTTGATCATATCAAATTAAATTTATTTAAGACACTTTGTAGATCTATTCTATAACTAGTCTAAATATGCATCAATCATATCTCATATGAATAAAATTAAATAAATTTATTTTTTATTTTTTAGATCTAATTATAATATTTATAATATCAAAAAATAATAAATAAATAGATCTAAAAATTATAATTAATCAAATTAAAATTATGATCATGTTAGACTATACATAGAATAATTCTATTCCTAGTCTAATCATGCATCTCATACATCTTAGATCTAAATTATTTAATTTTATTTTTTGATTTAGATTTAATCATATCTCATGTGACATCAAATCATCTAATTATTAGATTAAATTTAAAATAAAATCAGATCTAATGAATTTTGGAACCTGGCTCTGATACTAGTTAAAGGAAAAACCCTATTTCTCGGGTCAGGTTCATTCAGATTTGATTGGATCAAGAGGAATATTTTAAAAAAATTTTCTCTTAGATCTAAATTAGATCTTAGACTTTTTAGATCTAGTCTTATAAATTTGATAAAATAAAATAAATTAAATTAAATCTAATTTAATTATACCTTTGTTATGGCTAATCCTATTACCCTATGATGATCCCGATGTTTGCCTGAGGTTCTGGATTTAGCCACACAAGCATCTAGCATCTATCGGTATCCACTCAGCAAGATCTGGAGATCTTCTCCTTCTCAATCTATCCTCCAAAAATTAGATCTGGATCTAATCTTGAAGGTCTTCAAAATGGCTTTGGAAGATAAGTCATTATCCCTTGCAGCAGTGTTGCCTTCTTCCTTTCTTTTGTCGCCTTTCTCTTGCTTGGATCGCACCAAACTCAAGCCGAAGAACTCTTGGACATGGATAGGAGAGAGAGGACCTAAAGGTGGCATGGAGAGGGAGGGAGAGAAGCTTTGTGGTGTGGGCAAAGAGTAGAAGTTTTTAATTCTAGGCGTAGATAGGGTTTATATAGACCCTACTACACCATACAGTGCCACATCATCTCAGCCAATCATGGCTCTTTGTATAATCATATCTAAATCTCATTGGTGGGATGACATCATCTGATCCAATCAGATTAGAGTCCCTCATAAACCTCCTTAGGTGGCACCAAGATTGGTCAAATAGGACTCCTTGGTGCCACCTAATTTAAAATGATGAAGGAACCTGGAGTCCCATCAATATGGGACACTAGGCATGATCCTCATGGGATGCATGCCTCCCTAGGTGTGCACCCCTCTCTTTCTACTTTTTAGCAGGAGGATAAAGCCCCATGTTCTCTCCTATGGGTGCATGATACATGGGCAAATGTCTAAGTATCAAAGGTCAACATTTGACCAAAGTCCAAGGACAAGATTTAGCAGGTGATGAAAAATGGCAGGTGTTGTCTCAAATTTATCTCATAAATTAAGATAATTCTTTTCTAACATGGATAAGCTCCAGTCAGATAATGTAAAGCTTTCTGAGTAAGTCCAAACACATTTGGTTCAGTCGAGACAAGCTTTAATGATTGTTAAAGAAGAACATTAGGCTCAATCGTGTGCTAGCATGATTTCCTTGAACCTAATTGAATCTTATTCAAATCAATTGAACTGGATTAGTTCAATTGATGATATCTAAATCTAAATCCTTATTTGTGTGATCCAGTTAGGTTCAGTTTTATATGGTAATGGGATATGTCGTGATCTCTATCATCGACATCATCGAAACACCTTTCGATGGATCAGAAATTTTTTGATTCAGACAACTAGTATGATCGATCATCCAAATCATTTTAATTTCTTCCAAAATTCATCAGTGACACCTAGCAACATATGGTGAAAATCTATTAGAACTGAAAATGAATCTCTTGGTGCAAATACCTATGTAATTATGTTCCTCTATCTTGAGCTCCGATCGGATTAGGATTAAGGTGATCTCGTCAAATCCTAATTTTCGTCATATGAATTAATCATTCGATTCAAGTCTAATGTGAAAACCCTAATAGAAACTCTTTCTATTATTTCACTCTGTCATGACCATGGGCTTATGAACTTGATTCTCATGATCATCATAGGGATGCTCCTCATCTACCGAGGTAGATAGATCCTCTATCGGTGCAATCCAATTTCTACAATGGACATGCTATAGCCAACATACACCTTAGGATTCTAAATGGCTAAGAGACTGAGTTATGGTGTAGTCAAACTATAACACCCTCAAGGTGAACTACTGATGCACCTCAGGTTAAAGAACCAGACACACTACTATAGCTTTAAGCCAGTCATCGACGAGAAGGCAGACTTCCTCATGACTGCTCAAGGTGGTCATGCTCAATGCTCTCATTCTCTAATGAGTACTTGTACTCTCACTCCGATGTCTCTACATCATAGACTCAAGACTCATCTATCCTAAAGAAGCGATCGTACACCAACCTTCCAAATCAATCACCATCCTCATGATGATCCAACGGTCGAGAGCATTTTATGAGTTAATAATGAAAATTCATGTCTTAAATTTTCAACTCTTGAAAATATGAACCATCATTACCATTAACTCAAGGGATGTATCATAAACACTTTCAAATACACATTACGATAGAAAATAACCTATTTTATTATTTATAGTCAAAATTATAATTTTATTCTTAGATGTGTATTACAAGTGTCAGCCAATTCTAGCTTTCGGGGTATACATATCTAACAATATCATCAATTGAGCTAATTCAGTTTGATTGATTTGGATTAGATTCAATCAGGTTTAAGGTAATCGTGCTAGCACACGATTGAGCCTGGCTTTCTTCTTTTGTAATCTTTTTGATTCATCGCAATCGAGTCAAATTTGATTTGACTCATTGCTGTATCTTGAATAAATTTATTTTCATCTAACTGGAACCAATCCAGGTCAGATTAATTGTAGAAATTAAATCCATTCCTAATGCAATTGGACTAGGGTTAAAAGTTGACCAATTTGAGAGAATTGAGGGTCACCTGATTAGATGCTTCTAGAAAATTCTTTGAAAATTATTTTGTCTTAATTTTTGGATATGATAGGACTTGAGACTTACTTTGGGTGTCCCAAATTTTGTGATTTATGGAGGTTCCTAGACTAAGTTATGATAGAGTTTGATTTGGATCAAACTCTTGAGGGAAGAGTCCTAGGCACAATGGACTCTTCCTTATCTACTCATGTTGCCCCCTTTTTGAAAGCTTTTTGGCATGAAAACCAAATAGGATCTAGTTCTCTATGTGGAGAATAAGTCCATAAGTTCCAATAATTAAAATAAACTATTTATTTGGCCAAATAGGGACTCTATGTGGCATTGGATATAAAATCCTTTCTCACACCAAAGAGCAATGCATCGCATGAAATTTTTTTTCCACACCCAAGTTGCTGTCACCCTTGTAATGCTCTACACCCCTCTAATCCTCTCTCTCCCTCTCTTCTACAAGTCAAAAGTTAGACACAAAATAGAGAAGAAGGTCCAAGCAAATTGGTGAAATTTTTAGCATCTACACGATGGTGTTCGTGAGACAAGCATGCTACATTCAAGATCTTTTCGAAGGATCCATAGATTAGGTTCAGATCTGATCTTTTGAAGAAAGATTCTCGAGGAGAAGACATTTAGATCTTACCTGAGTGGATACCAGTAGAGGCTAGGCGCATGCATGGCTCATTCTAGAACCTCATGAATGATCAGAATCATCATAGGATAATTAGATTATCCAATCAGGTACTTAAAATTTAATTTAATTTAATTTAATTTTTAATTATTAGTATTAGATCATCTTGATCAGATCTAAGAACTCTTAGACCTAATTAGATTGTAGAATTTTTTATAAAAAAATTTATCTCAGATCTGATAAGATCTGGATGATTCTGTGGTGGAAAATTAGATTTTTCTTCATTCTATTGGTGTAGAATTTGATTGATGTCGGAACCAAACTAAAGCTGGAGAAGACGAGATCACCATCGATGACCTATAAGATAAGTTCCAATCGGAGTTGGGTGGTGGCTCCTGCAGGACTCTCCGATGATCAAGTCAGCTCTTTTAACCAACAAAAATGGAGCACTTAAGAAAATTAGAGAAGAGTTTAGAGCTTAGAGAGAAAATGTATCTAAAGAATCTCTTATATAGGCAGAGCTCATAATAAACTAATGGTGATAGCCATAATTGCCTGGTAGTGGGCCGTTCGGAGCCATATAGAGTTTGTTATGGAGGGTGGTATCCATTATCGTGATATGCCAGTTTATTGAGATTTAATAGCTAAAGTTCGGATGGAATAGATATTGATAGTGAAGAGCTTCAAATCACGATAGTTCTAGAGAAGTTCAGACTTCTCTAAGGTCATCTGCATGTAGGTTGGTTTGTGTTGAGTTGGGAGCTGAATTTGCATAGATGATGAGGTTCTTTTAGGCGACCATAAGAAGTTCGACCGGAAGGAGCCTATTTGGCAACTGAGAAGAAGTTTGACCGAAAGGAGCCTATTTGACGACTGAGAGGAAGTTCAATCGGAAGGAGCCTATTTGGCGACTGAGAGGAAGTTCGACTGGAGGGGGCGCTTTGGATGATTGGAAGGAGTTCGGCTGGAAGGAGCTTGTTAGGCAGCTAGAAGAAATTCAACTAGAGACTTCAAGATGGCTTACACAAAAAATTTGGAGATGAGGTCCTTTCGTCTATTTTGACTTGCACACTCGAGATTCTAGATTTAACAGGGTCGAGATCTGCCACTCTTAGTAAGGTATAGGAGTTCATCTTGGGGGAAGCTCTGCTAGTCTATGATTCCTGCCACAAGATTTGTTGCCCAAATGAACAACCCAAGAGGGGGGCTGAATTGGGTTTTTAAAAATTTAAATAGATTTGTGCAGTGATTAAAAATTAAATTCTAAGTGAATCAAATATGAGAGCAAATAGAAGACATAAGCTAGAGCACACACACAAGCAAGAAAATTTTATAGTGGTTCGGTGCACTCCCAGCACCTACATCCACTCCCCAAGCAAACTCTTGGGAATTTCACTATAATCAATCAAGATTTTAGCCGAATAGTTTTTCCAGGCTTACTATCCAATAATCTAGTTGGTTTTTTTTAGGTTCACCAACCACAACCCTTACAAGAATCAGATAAACCAATCTAAATAAACAAAAGGGGAGAAAAACCCCAAAATCCAAGTTTCAGCCCCTATTGAAACCAAATATACGGAAAGGGGAAAGAAAATGTTTCAACTCAAAAGGCCCCTTTGAATGAGCAGAAGAGTTGTCCTTGCAATTCATTGAAAGCCTCTTTAAATCCGTAGAGTTAATGCACTTAAGGATTCTTCAATGCTTGAGAGAATAGATTGATTGAAGATGGGGATTTCTGTTCAAGAATAGTGTTTTTCTTTTCTCTCATTTTTCTTTTTGATTGATCATGAATAAGCCTTCTTCCTTTTATATCTGTAGCATTTCTCTCTTCTGGTGATGATTGCAGCTTAGAAAAAGCAAAATCTGATTGTTGGAGAGCAGCAACTAGCCATTGGAGTCAAAAAAATCTGATATGGAATGCCTCGTCAGAAAGATGTCGTCGAGTCTCGAGACCTCTCAGTTTGTCTTGAGATGTCTCGGCAAGTTACGGGATGTCTCAATTTGAACAAGAGAGCTCTCACCTTCAGTCTCACAAAAAATTTTCTTTCTGAAAAAAATGGCTCACCTAAAATCAAGACCTCTCGATTTTTAATGAGATGTCTTGCGGGGACCGTGAGACCTCTCAAAAATCCTACGGGACCTCTTGCTCTCAGGGCATAGAAATTAGATTTCTATCACCTAAGACTGAAAGCTCTCAAGATTCTTTTGAGACCTCTCAAAATCATGCTAGAACAATGCTTGGGGCATGCCAGTCCACTCAAGAGCTCTCGAAAAAATTCTGAGATGTCTCGAAGACTGCTCCAAGGTGATTTTGAGAGAATTTTTGCTCCATACAAGAAAATTTGAATTTTGATTGATTTTTACTTAATATCTTCCTTATTTTAGTCAAAGAGCTCTCTTTCTTTTGACATTGGAATACTTAAAATAAAATATATTAGTAATTATTTGCTTTAATATTTGATCATCATCAAAATCACTTAGGAGGTTCAACAATCTCCCCCTTTTTGATGGTGATAAAATATTAAGCAATCCGTAAAATTATTATAAGAAATATGAATGTCATGAACTAATGAATGCAAATTTTTTGTACTGAAGCTCCTCCTTAATGTATGCTCTCATGAAATGAATAAGATTTGAATAATCATTCTCCCCCTTAATGTATGCTCTTATGAAATGAATAATATGAAATGAATAAGATTTGCATTTGATCAATTCAAATAATTCATTTTCTAAAAGGTCACCTTTTCTGTATTTTAGTTTGAATTGATTATACATTTGCATATTTTTTCTTAATATTTCTTTCCCTTTTTGTCATCATCAAAATCACAACAATGAAAGGATGGAACAGGAGACCTCTCGTAGACCGATTTTAAAAATAGAACCCACACGAATCGAGAGCTCTCATCTTAACGATGAGATGTCTCAAAAACTTTGAGAGCTCTCATGTTTAGCATGAGAGGCCTCAAAATCCAGCCAAGAGGTCTTGTGAAAAATTTGAGACTTCTCGAGCACAAGGGAAAAAAATCAGAATATAGGAGGAATTTCAAGCCGATTTTTCTTGAATTTTTAGGATGGAAAAAGAGGTGTTCTGAATGATGGAAGGAGGTCAAAAATGATCCAATAAATTTAAGATTAAGCATTATTAAAGTGAATCACAAATACCAAGTTCATCCTAAATTTTTAAGAATCTATCATCATTTAGAGGTTTTATAAAAATGTCAACTAGTTGATTTTTAGTTATGACAAATTCAAGCACAATGTTATTATTTTATACATGATCTCTAATGAAGTGATGTCTAATTTTAATGTGTTTAGTTCTTGAATGTTGAATGAAATTTTTTGTTAGGTTTATGGCACTAGTGTTGTCACATCTAATAAAAATTTTGTTTTGCTTAATTCCAAAGTCTTCAAATTGCTGCTTGATCCAAAGTATTTGAGCACAGCAACTTCCCGCAGTAACATATTCGGCCTCAACCATTGATAGTGCTATAGAGTTTTGCTTTTTGCTATACCAAGAGATCAAGTTCAACCCTAGAAATTGACAAATGCCATTGGTACTCTTTCTATCAATTCTACATCCTCCATAGTCTGCATCAGTGTATCCAATTAATTCAATGGAGAATTATTTTGAGTACTAAAGTTCTAAGTTGTGTGTAAATTAAATATCTAAAAATTCTCTTAACAGCTAGTAAGTGTGATTCTTTAGAGTTAGATTGAAATCTTGCACATATGCATACACTAAATAGTATATCAAGTCTACTTGTAGTTAAATAAAGTAGGGATCCTATCATACCTCTACAGAGCTTTTCATTCACATTCCTATCATTCTTGTCTTTGTCAAATTTGCATGAGGGGCTCATAGGAGTGCTGATTTCTTTTTCATTTTTCATGCCAAACTTCATTAGCATCTCCTTGATGTATTTTGTTTGGCTGATGAAGATGTCTTTCTTTAATTGTTTGATTTATAGTCCAAGGAAGAAGTTCAGCTCCCCCATCATGCTCATTTTGAATTCGCCCTGCATCAACTAAGCAAACTCTTGACAAAGAATTTTATTAGTAGCTCCGAATATGATGTCATCCATAAATATTTGAACCATAAGAAGATCATTATTTTCTTTTTTAAAAATAGAGTGGTGTCAACACTTTCTCTAACAAAATTTTTATATGGTAAAAATTTGCTCAATCTTTCATACCATGCTCTAGGTGCTTGCTTAAGTCCATAAAGAGCTTTGTTTAATTTATACACATGGTTGCGAAGCGAGTGATTTTCAAAATCAGGAGGTTGTTCTACAAAAACTTCTTCAGCAATATAACCATTCAACAAGATGCTTTTCACATTCATTTGAAATAGTTTAAAATTCATGTAATAAGCAAAAGCAAGTAACAATCTAATTACCTCTAATTTTACTACAGATGCATATTTTTCATCAAAGTCAATTCCTTCTTCTTGATTACATCCCTCAGCAACTAGTCTAGCTTTATTTCTTACAACATTACCATGTTCATCCAATTTATTCCTAAATACCCATTTTGTGCCGATTATTGGATGGTCAATGGGTCTGTTTATAAGAGTCCATACATTATTTCTTTCAAATTGGTTTAGTTCATCTTGCATGGCTAGCATCCAATTAGGGTCTTATTCAGCTTCTTCTATATTTTTATGTTCTATTTGAGAAATAAATGCAAGGTAATCAAGTATATCATTAAAAGAGGATCTAGTTCTTATCCCTTATGAAGGATCACCTAATATCAATTCTTTTGGATGATTATGTATATACCTCCACTCCTTGGGTAGATCCCTATGATCATCGGTTGCTTCATTCTCACCATCATAGCTTTATTCCAAGATTGTTGTAGATTTATCTTTATCTTGAACATTATTGTCCTTCAAGTTTAGGTCCTTCATTCCATCTTCGAGAATTCTTATATCATCATCAAAAACATCTTCCTTTCTCGAAGATTGGTTGTTAGCTTCATCAAAAATGATATGAATAGATTCTTCAATAACCAAAGAGTATTTGTTGAAAACTCTATATGCTTTGGTAGATGTAGAATATCCAAGGAATATACCCTCATCTGCCTTAGCATCGAATTTACCTAGATTATCTTCAACATTATTATGAATAAAATATTTCCAACCAAAAATATGAAAATAATTAATGCTAGGTCTTTTTCCTTTCCAAAGCTCATAGAGTATTTTCTTTAAAATTGGGTGAATAGAGACTATATTTAGAATGTAATATGCTGTGTTAATGGCTTCAACCCAAAAATATTTGGATAGATTTTCTTCACACAACATGGTACGGGCCATATCAACTAAGGTTCTATTCTTTCTTTCATCAACTCCATTTTATTGAGGAATTCTAGGTATAGAAAAATTATGTTCAATGCCACATTCATTGCAAAATTCTTTAAAGTATTTATTTTTAAATTCTGTGCCATGATCACTATGGATACATACCATAGTAAAGTTCTTTTCATTTATAATTTTCTTCTAAAATTTTTAAAATACTAAAAATGCTTCATCTTTGTGAGCTAAAAACAAAACCTAAGTGAAATGAGAATAATCATCAACAATTACTAAACCATATTTCTTTCCAACTAGGCTAGTGGTCCTAGTAGGTTTAAGCAAGTCCATATGAATTAATTCAAGGCACCTAGAAGTTGAAATCACATTTTTGGATTTGAAATTCCCTCTAGTTTATTTTTCAAATTAACAAGCATCACAAACATGATCAATTTTGAAATCTAGTTTTGGTAGCCTCTTAACTAAGTCCTTATTATGCAATTTATAAAGAGTATGCATGCTAGCATGACCTAACCTACGATGCCAAAGCCAACTAGTTTTTTTTTATATTAGCATTCATTACAACTAGGCATTGACCACTCTTCATGGCAATTTCATCAAGGTTTACCATGTACATATTACCATGCCTAAATCAAATGAATTTTAAACTATCATCCAAGGAACTAGATACTTTGCATAAACAAGATTCAAAAGAAACTTTAAAACCTATATCACAAAGTTGACTAACACTAAGCAAGTTATATTTAAAGTTATCAACTAACAATACATTATCTATAAAAGTAGTAGGAGTAATCTAAATTTTACCATAGCCAATAATTTTGCCTTTGCCGTTATCACCAAACGTGACTACTCTTCCATCCCTTCTTTCAAGAATGACAAATTGTTGCTTATCACCTGACCTATGTCTTGAGCAGCCGCTATCTAAGTACCACTTCCTTTTTGATCCTTGGGCTGCAAGGCATTCTTGCACAAACAATCAAGTGATGGTTTTAGATACCCAAGTCTTCTTGGGTCCTTTAGGATTAGTAGACATAGTTCCTTTTGGAACCCATATCTTTTTAATAATTTTTTTCATTGAACTTAGAAGTATTACATTCAAATGCTTTGTGTCCTACTATTTTACATCTAAATCAGGTGATGTGAGACGTGCCAATTGAACTGTGTGCAGTGAAAAAATTCTTTAAAAACTTAGTTTTGTCTTTAGGTTTATATCCTAGTTTGGCTTTATTATAGACTCCTCTTTGATTATTTAAGATCATTTACAATTTTTCTGAACTATAAGTAAATTTATCAACTAAAGGCCTTAATTTATCCAATTCATCCTTTAGAATTTTGTTCTCTTCTTTTAATTTATTGTTGCCACTAATTACCTCTTCCTTTTCCATTAAAAGTGTTTGAGTCATTTCTTTAAGACTTTTATTTTTTATGCTAATCATTTTGAAATCTTTTATTAAGTCATAAAAAGCATCTTGAAGTTCATCAAAGGTAAAATCTGAATCAAGAGTGAAGGATACCTCATCATCTTATGCCATGAAATACAAGTTTGCTTCATTTTGGTCTTCTTCCTCTGAGCTTGACTCATCACTGTCACTTCATGTTACTATCATAGCTTTCTTTTTTGTTCTTTTTGGCCCTTTCTTCAACTGAGGACATTCAGCCCTAAAATGTTCTAACTTTTTGCATTCATAGCAAGTGGGCTGATCCTTCCCTTTTTTCCTCTCTTTCTTCCTGCTGGCTTCCCCTCTAATGAAGCTCCTCTTCTTGAATCCTTGTCTTTTTCTTCCTATAAATTTTTTGAATTTTCTGATCACCAGGGCCACGTCTTCATCATTTTCTTCACTGGTGGACAGGTCATCTTCTTCTTTAGCAGTCATGGATTTTAGCGCTATTGTTTTCTTCTTGTTGTTGTCTTCCTCATGGTGCCAACTCATGGCAAGCTCATGTGTCATCAAGGATCCAATGAGCTTCTCTAAAGATAATGTGTTCAGATCTTTTGCCTCCTGGATGGTTGTTACCTTGGTTTCCCATGTCCTAGGCAAAGACCTAAGAATCTTTCTCACCAATTCACTATTAGTGTAAACTTTATCTAAACTTTTTGAACTATTTATGATATCAGTGAATCTTGTGTACATGCTAGTGATAGATTTAGTGGGGTCTATTTTAAATAACTCATATTGGTGAACTAGCATATTAATTTTAATTTCTTTTAATTGATTTGTCCCTTCATGCGTGACCTCAAGTCTATCCAAAATTTTCTTTACTAAATTGCAAGTGGAGATTCGGTTAAACTCATTATCATCAAGGGCATAATAGAGTACATTCATTTTCTTGGCATTTAATTGGACAAGTTTCTTATCCATTTCATCCCAATCCTTTTCTGGCATAGGAGTGGATGTGCCATTGATAATTATGGGAGTGTGTGGACCATTGACAATGACACTCCATATGTCATAGTCAAGGGCTTGAATGAAAATATGCATGCAAGCTTTCCAATAAGTATAGTTAGATGCATTGAAAAGAGGTGGCCTATTTGTAGATTGCACTTCGACAAGTGAACCTCCTAGTTGGGTTGACATGATCTTTATCTCTAGTTGATAAAATCAATAATTAGCAGAGAACAAAGGCTTTGACACCAATTGTTGCCCAGATGAACAACCCAAGAGGTGGAGATGAATTAGGTTTTCAAAAATTTAAATAGATATACGCGGTGATTAAAAATTAAATCCTGAGTGAATCAAATGTGAGAGCAATAGAAGACACAAGCTAGAGCAAACAAACAAGCAAAAGAATTTTATAGTGGTTTGGTGCACTCCCAGCACCTACGTTCACTCCCCAAGCAAACTCTTGGGAATTTCACTATAATCCCTCAAGATTACAATCGGATAGTTTTTTCGGGCTCACTATCCAATAACAAAGTTGGTTTTTTTCTAGGTTCACCAACCACAACCATGACAAGAATTAGATAAACCAATCTGAATAAACAAAAGGGGACAAAAACCCCAAAACCTAAGTTTCAGCCCCTGCTGAAACCAAATACAAGGAAAGGGGAAAGGAAATGTTTCAACTCAAAAGGCTCCTTCGAATGAGCAAAAGAGTTGTCCTTGTACTTCATTGAAAGCCTCTTTAAATTCATGGAGTTAATGCACTTGAGGATTCTTCAATGCTTGAGAGAATAGATTAATTGAAGATGGGGATTTCCGTTCAAGAATAGAGCATGTTTTTTTTTCCTCTCATTTTCCTTTTTGATTGATCATGAATAAGCCTTCTTCCTTTTATATCTACAGCATTCCTCTCTTCTGATGATGATTGGAGCTCAGAAAAAGCAAAATCTGAATGTTGGAGAGCAACAACTAGCCATTGGAGTCAAAAAAATCTGATCTAGAATGTTCCATCAAAAAGTTATCATTGAGTCTCGAGACATCTCGGTTTGTCTTGAGATGTCTCACCAAGTTACAAGACCTCTCAATTTGAACAGGAGAGCTCTCGCCTTCAGTCTCATGAAAAATCATCTTTCTAGAAAAAATGGTTCGCCTGAGATAGAGACCTCTTAATTCTGAATGAGACATCTCGTGGAGACCATGAGACCTCTCAAGAATCCTACGAGACCTCTCGCTCTCAGGGCATAGAAACTGGATTTCTATCATCTGAGATCGAGAGCTCTTGAGATTCTCTCGAGATCTCTCGAAACTATGCTAGAGTAGTGCTTGGAGCGTGCCAGTCCACTTGAGAGCTCTTAAAAAAATTTCAAGATTTCTCAAAGACTGCTCCAAGGTGATTTTGAGAAAATTTTTGCACCGTAGAAAGGGATTTGAATTTTGATTGATTTCCATTTAATGCCTTCCTTATTTTGGTCAAAGAGCTCTCTTTCTTCTAACATTGAAATACTTAAAATAAAATATATTAATAATCATTTGCTTTAATATTTTGTCATCATCAAAATTACGTGGTGGTTCAATAAGATTTAATCTACGATGGTGAGACTCGACTTAAAGGAGATCTAATTGGGAAGGAGTTTGGCCGCCTACAAGATTGGCCAAATCGGGCTGTGTAGGGATTGAATGCTTAGTCACTTGCTTAGACGACCGCTTTCACTATTCAAGATCATCCGAAAGGAGTTTGACTAGAGTCAACCACTTGTAATGAAGGAATTTGACTGCCTTCACAACTTGTCACCGAATATAGTCGAACCAACTAGGTTCTACTACTCAAGCTTTACTATCAAGTGGAAAATAATCACTTTTACTATTCAAGCTCGTCCACGCGAGGGCTACAATGCTCTGTGGGCTTTGGAATTTACTTATGCAATCTAGAGGATCAACTAACTGGTTGAAGATTGACCATAATAGGACTACCTTGGGACCAGGTACCAAGTCGAACTTTGGCAGGAGCGGATTTAACCCCAACAATAATAATATTATAATATAATATTATATTATATTGTATTTGTTTATGAGGGCCTTGCCATCCAAATATGTCATTATCTAATTATCAAATATTTGGTAATCTGGATAGCCTCCCCCCTCCTTGGTAATCTAGATTATCTCATGATAGGTAATCTGGATTATTTAGCAATCTAGATTATCAATTTAAAAAGTATACCAAACATGATAATCTGTGGGGCTCTTTTAAATTACCAGTAATCTCGATAAATTGCTAGCTATCAAACACAACCTAAATGAAGTTCATCTAAAACTGCTCTCATTCTTAAACTCTCTATGCTCTTGATTTTGATTTCTCTGTCACTCATCGAGCCTCCCTTGTTTCCTTAGGATTTATCTAACTTAGACATTTGGAGGATCTCTAACTAGACACTCTAGTAAGTGGACTTTCTTATCATTGTTGTTTCAAGAGTAAGCTTGATGTTGAACAGAAGATCCGATCATGATCTCCTTCCCATTGCCATTGATCGAGTGTGATTGATCCAGCTATGACCACATCTCAGTCTCATCAATCATCATCCACCATCCAAGATGGTGGATTGAGAACTTTGGCCAACTCTCTTGATCCGCTCATAATTTTGTCGAGTTCTTTAGTACATCAATCAGTTTGATGGCTAAATTAGCAAGATCAACTCACAATAGCAATAGAGAACTAATTAGGGTACAATCTAGTAGAAGAATATTAACTTAAACAATCATCGAACTGAACCAACTTTTGACTAACAAAACTGTTGCAGCAAGGCTTTAGATTCTTGAAGAGGATTCATTCTGAAGAGCTGACCTATAGTTGGATTGACATGGATCATGAACCAACTAGTAAGAAAAGTTTCAAGGACTGGTGGGGTACCCTCTGATTTAGGACCCTCCGATGCTTAAGTTAGCTGAGGCCTTGAGAATAGATAATGGAAATGGGAGTTCAATAAGGTAGCAACAGAGGGTTTGAGTAAAGAGTGGTTTAATCTTTCTTTAACAAAGAAGTCAAGAGTGATTTCAGTAAAGTGTCCACTCTATGAATCTTGTGCTTGAGCTTATCTTTTGGGAGGATATCCTGTCCCTCTATTTATAGAGGGGTTTGCTTAAGCCTTAAGAAAAGTTTGTTAGACCGTTAGTTTATTTTAACAGAATGGCCAACTGGATAGCAACTGGTGGCTATTTGCTCACATAGCAATTAGCTATAATGTAGCTAGAAGAAAGCTATTAGCCTTGCTAGATGATAGCTGCAATAAGGTTGAAGAATTCTAGTTTCTTCTTGATGTTGAGTTGAATACCATATTGGCAGATTGGCTTTTTGGTGAGGTCAACCATCTAATGATATCAACCTTCTGATGATCTCACCCTCCTTAATGAGGTTGGCTTTCTAATGACCTCTTTTGATGAAATCGGCCTATTGATGAAGCTAGCCTCCTGATGAGGTCAGACTTTTGATGACTTCTACTGATGAGGTTGGCCTTTTGGTGACCTCTGCTGATGAGGTCGGCTTTCAATGACCTCTTTTGATGAGGTTGGCATTTTGGTAATCTTTTCTGATGAAGTCGACTTCCTGATGATCTCTACTAATGAGGTCAGCCTTCTGGTGATCTTTACTGATGAGGTTGGCTTTCTAGTGATCTTTTTTAATGAAGTCGCCTTTCTAATTACCTTTGCTAATGAGGTTGGCCTTTTGATGACCTCTTCTAATGAGGTCGACTTTTTGATGACCTCTGCTGATGAGGTGGGCTTTTTGATGACCTCTTCTGATGAGGTCGGCTTTCTAGTGACCTCTTCAGATGAGGTCGGCCTTTTGATGACCTCTTCTGATGAGGTCGGCGTTCTAGTGACCGATTCTGAGGTCGACTTTTTGATGATCTCTTCTGATGAGGTCAGCCTTCTGGTGACCTCTATTGATGAGATTGGCTTTTTGGTGACCTCTTCTGATGAGGTTGGCTTCCTAATGACCTTTGCTAATGAGGTCGGCCTTCTACTGACCTTTGCTGATGATGTCGACTTTTTGGTGACCTCTTCTAATGAGGTCGCCAGAAGATCGATCTCATCAGTAAAGGTCACCAGAAAGCCAACCTCATCAGCAGAGGTCACTAGAAGGCCGACCTCATTAGACGAGATCATCAGAAAGTCGATCTCAAAAGAGATCACTAGAATGCCGACCTTATTAGAAGAGGTCATCAAAAGGCCGACCTCATCAGAAGAGGTCACGAGAAAGCCATCCTCATCATAAGAGATCATCAGAAAGCTGACCTCATCAACAGAGATCATCAGAAAGTTGACCTCATCAGTAGAGATAATCAGAAAGAGAAAAGATCACCAAAAAGTCGACATCATTAGCAAAGGTCACCATAAGCCAACCTCATCAGCAAAGGTCAGCATAAGCCAACCTCATTAGCAAAGGTCACTAGAAACCGACCTCATCAAGAGTGGTCACTAGAAGGCTGACCTCATCAGCAGTGGTCACCAGAAGGCCGACCTCATCAGCAAAGGTCATCAAGAAGCCGACCTTATCAGAAGAGGTCATTGAAAGCTAACCTCATCAGAAGAGGTCACTAGAATGCCAACCTCATCAGTAGAGATCACCAGAAGGTCGATCTCATTAGAAAAGGTCATCAAAAGTCCGACCTCTTCATGAGGCTAGCCTCATTAGTAGGTCGATCTCAACAAAATAGGTCATCAGAAAGCTGACCTCATCAAGAAGGAGGTTGAGATCATCAGAAGGCTAATATCATCAGATGGCTAACCCCACCAAAAAGCTGATCTACCAACGTGGTATTCAACTCAGCATCGAGAAAAAATTATAATTCTTCAACCTTGCTACAGCTGTCATCTAGCTAGGCTAATAGCTATCTTTTAGCTACATTATAGTTAATTGCCATCTGAGCAAATGGCCTCCAGTTGCTATCCAGCTGGCCATTCTATTAAAATAAACTAATAGCCTAACAAACTTTTCTTAAAGCCTAAACAAATTCCTTTATAAATAGAGAGGTAGGGTAACCTCCCAAAAGGTAAGCTCAAGCATAAGATTCATAGAGTAGATACTCTACTAAAATCTCTCTTGACTTTTCCATTGAAGAAAGATCGAACCACTCTTTACTCAAATCCTCTCTTACTGCCTTCTTGAACTTTCATTTTCACTATCTATTCTCAAGGCCTTAGTTAACATAAGCATCGAAGGATCCTAAACCAGAGGGTACCCCATCGATTCTTAAAATTTATTAGGGATAAATCTGCTCCTATCGAACTTCGGTCGGAATGTCTGACCACTGAATTGGCTCGCTCAGCATCAACAGCCAGGGACAAGCTTCCACCAAATTCGTAAGACCTTTCGGACTCTTTCAACAGTTGAACTCTTGTCAGACTTCTCCTTCAGCCAAACTCCTTCAGCAGTTGGACTCCTGCCGGACTTCTCCTTCAGTCAGACTCCTTCAGCAGTCAGACTCCTACCAAACTTCTCCATCAGTCGGACTCCTTCAGTAGTTGAACTCCTACCAAACTCTCCTTCAGTCAGACTCCTTCAGCAATCGAACTCCTTCGATAGTCGAACTCTGGACAGGCTTCACCATCAGTCAAACTCTTCCCAAGCTTCTCTACTTGTAGAGCTCCTCTCGGACAACTCTTACCAGCTACCCAAAAAGGCCTCGACACCAACTCATGATATGGCAAATGAAGGCCCAAGCACAGCTGATCTCAAGAACTTTCGAACTCATCTGGAATGGTGTTAGCTAAGAATTCTTCGTTACCTATGGCTGTCCCATCCAAACTTGAGTTATCAGACTCCAGCGGACTGACACATCATGGTAACAAACACGATCCTTCATAACAAATCCCAGGTGGTCCTGAACGATCCACTATCAGGCAGTTATGGCTGTTACTATCAATTCGTTATGGGCTCCGCCTATATAAGGGATCCTCTAGATATGCTTTCTTCTTCAAGTTCTTGATTTCTTTCTAAAAACTTTGCTAAAATCTCTCTAAGCCCTCCATTTCTATTGGCTGAAAGAGCTAACTTCATCGTCGTAGGGTCTTACTAGAGACACCACCCCCGACTTTGGACAAGACTTATTTTGCAGGTCACTGGTGGCGACCTCATCTTCTCTGGATCTAGCCTTAATTTCGGTGACAATCAGATTTTGCACCAATAGGATTGGCACAAGAGGAAGGGTCCTCCCATTCTTGAGGTTCCCTTGTTCTTAAAGAAGTACCCAGTAGAGATTTTTCTTCTTCTGATTCAAAGTTTTCTTTCTAGTAAAGATGCCTCCTAGGAAGGCTTCAACCCGATGATCATCCACCTCCATGGTCATATCTCATCCAGATCTGTCCACCCCTATTTCATCTCCTGCATCTCGAGCTCCACCAGCTATAATGATGGACGTAGAGCAGTTCAACCTGCTGGTCGAATAGATTCATGGTCGCACTGAAGCAGTGTAGGCCATGCAGCAGCAGCAGCCCCCAGCATCAATTCAGCCAGAGCATGCTTCTCCAAAACTACAGGACCCAGTCTGGGGATGACTGACTTGGTCAAGTCAGCCGATGACCTCTAGAAAGGGAAAGCAGAGGATGGGGAGCCCTTGCTCTGATCACGACTCAACCCTTGGGGGAACTCTACCCCCATTCAACCAGAATATTTTGGAGATCCGCGATCGTGAGGATCACTTAAATCAAAAACTATAAAAAATAAACCAGCAGATCGAAGAACTCTGCCATACTCCTCCCTTCCATGGTAATGACATCTGCACTGACCCTCCTTTCTCCTAGAAAATTATGCAAAAACCAATCCTACCAAACTTCAAGCTCTCCCAGTTTGAGAGCTATGATGGGACCACTGATCTGATTGACCATCTGGAGGCCTTTCGAATTATGATGCTGCTCCATGGTGCATCAGACACCATTCTGTGTTGAGCTTTTTCTTCTACTTTGAAGGAAGCAGTGAGAAACTAGTATTCAATGCTAAAGCTAGGTATGATCTTTTCTTTCGACCAAATGAGCCATCAGTTTGTGGCTCATTTTATCAGCAGTCAACGTCCAAGGCAAGACTCGAACTCCCTCATCAATATCAAGCAGTAGGATGGAGAGACCATTCGAGCCTATGTCAACCGCTTCAATGCTGCTATACTAGAAGTTTGAAATTTGGACTGGTCGTTTGCCATGGCCATGCTTAAGGGTGGCCTTCAAATGAATGATCTATTGTTGTTCCTAAAGAAGAAGTACCCCAAGAATTTTACTGATTTACTCACTCGGGCTGAAGGTTATGCCCAAGTTGAGGAGGCCTTCAAGTTGAAGGACAAGAAAGCTGCGAGAGAGCAGCAAGCGGACGAATCTAGTAGGCCCATAGTTGAAGAGAAGCCAAATGAAGTTCGACCATGCTCGCAGACTCCTCCTTAGTGCAAGCGAGCCTGAACTTCTCATCGAGCTCGTCGTCAAAGAAGTCCTGATAGAAGGGCACGACGGGCCTCCTCCCTTAGAAGGTTCCACAACTACACCCCCCTCAATACTCCAAAATCTTAGGTTCTAATGGAGATCAAGGATCAACTACCAAGGCCAAAGAGGATGCACACTCATCCCGATAAGTACAATCCCAACAAGTATTGCCTCTACCATCATGACCATGGTCATAATACTAAAAAATGCATTTAGCTCCAAGACGAGATTGAGGAGCCCATCAGGCGGGGCAGGCTTGGCCAATTCCTGCAATGTTGGCCTGAGGGATGGGAGGATCGATCGAGGGACCCCCCATCTCTAGAACCACCAAGGAGGGAGGCGCAGCAAGGTGATCGACCTCCGCTTGGCATCATTAACACCATCTTTTGGGGACTTCAGTGAGGGGAGGCCAGTGGATCAGTGGAGCTTGTGAAGAGGTGGAGAACTGAGGAGCTCATAGCATTCACTAAGAAGATGCACAAGGAGTTCAGTTACCACATAATGATGTGATTGTAATCTTTTTAAACATTGTTGATTATGATGTACGCCACATTTTAGGAGATAATGGAAGCTCTATTGATATCTTATTTTATGATGCTTTTACTAAAATGTCTATACCCAATAACCACTTGGAACCTATGAACTCTCCGTTGATGGGCTTCACTGACGATGCTGTGCTAGTTGAAGGAATAATAACACTAACTGTTACTACAGGACAATACCCAAAGCGAGCCAAAGCATATGTCAACTTTCTAGTAGTGAAGGCCCCATCAGCCTACAACGTAATTCTTGACCGACTAGGTCTAAATGCACTCTGGGCTATGGTGTCGACCTACTACTTGAAAGAGAAGTTTTCAACAAGCTATGGAATCGAGGAGATCCATGGAGATCAAGCCTTGGTAAGGCACTATTACTCCATCACCTTACAAAAGAGAAGCCATCTTGATCCTTGCCCAGTTGATGGGTTGGATGTCCATGATAATCTTATTGAGGAGCGGGACAAGCCCATGAAAGATCTTGTAATCATCCTTCTAAATGACTTAAGCACGGAGCATACAGTGCAGATTGGCTCCAACCTAGAAGATGAAGTTCGGAAGTGGCTCATCATTTTTCTATGAAAGAATGCTTACATCTTCGCTTGGATCCCAATAGAAATGTCAAGAATTGATGCCAAAGTCATGAGACATCGATTGGTTGTCGATCCTAAGTATAGGCCAGTGAAAGAAAAAAAATAGAGCCACGCACAAGAAAGACAGAAGGCAATAGCGGTGGAAGTGGATAAGCTCCTCAAAGCTGGGTTCATCCGAGAAGTCCGCTACCCGAGTTAGGTCTCCAATATGGTCCTAGTCAGGAAGGCCAATGGCAAGTGGAGAATGTGTATCAACTTCAAGAAGTTGAACAAGGCTTATCTAAAGGACAGCTATCCCTTATCCAAAATTGATCAGTTGGTGGATGCAACCTCGAGCCATGAGTTTCTCACCTTCATGGATGCCTTCTCAAGCTACAATCAAATCCGGATAGCACCAGAGGATGAAGAGAAAACTACTTTTATTACTGACCGTGGTCTTTATTATTATAGGGACATGCCATTTAGGCTTAAAAATGTATGCGCAATCTATTAATGCTTGGTCAATAAGATCTTCAAGGAGAAGATCGACCGCAACATGAAAGTCTATGTGGACGATCTGCTTGTCAAGAGCTAGATCTCGTTCAATCACATTGCCGATCTTGAAAAAATCTTCAACGTCCTTCGAAGATACAAGATGAAGCTGAACTCGACTAAATGCACCTTTGGAGTGACCTCAGGGAAATTCTTGGGATTCATGATCTCAAGGTGGGGGATCGAAGCTAATCCGAAGAAGATCTGGGCCATCTAAAAAGTGACCACCCCAAAATCGATAAAAAAATTCCAACACCTGATTGGAAAGATGGCATCCTTAAATCGCTTTGTCTCAAAGTTGGCCGAGCGGTGTATGCCCTTCTTCAAGTCCTCAAGCAACCAAAAAATTTCTGCTGGATGGTAGAGTGCCAACAGGCATTCGAAGAACTCAATAGCTACCTCGGTTCACCCGCACGATTGCCAAAACCTAAGCCAAGAGAAGAATTATTTCTATACCTAGCAGTCTCTCCTGTAGCCCTGGCATTGGTCCTGGTCAAGAAAGAGGCAAAAGTGCAATGGTCGATCTACTACATGAGCGAGTCTTAAGAGATGCAGAGACTAGGTATACTAAATTAAAAAAAATAACTTATGCACTTTTTACTGCAGCTAGGAGACTTCAGTCCTACTTTCAGGGGCATACCATAACACTCCTCATTGATCAACCGATCAAGGCAGTTCTTTATCGAGCAAATTTTTCTAGAAGGATAGCAAAGTTGGCCATTGAGCTGATAGAGTTCGACCTCAACTACCAACCTCAACTGTCAATTAAAGCTGGGATACTGGCCGATTTTATAGTCGAATGCACGATCCTAAATGATGCCGAACCTAAGCAGAATGAGACAAGCATTCTGGGTTGCAGCCGAGCTCCTCCAAAGAAAGAATGGACCTTCTCGAAGGTTTCTGGGTCTTGTTTGTGGATGGCTCTTCCAATGCTTCCAGTGTAGGTGCTGGACTGATCCTAATCAATCCCAAAGGGGTCATCATCAAGTATGCACTACACTTTGACTTCTCTACAACAAACAATAGGACAGAATATGAAGCTCTGATAGTAGGACTGAAGATAGCAAAAGAACTATAGGCAGACCAGCTCCAGGCTTATAGTGACTCATAGTTGGCAGTGGGACAAGTCAATGGAGGTTATGAAGCATGGGAGAAAAGTATGATAAAGTATCTTGAGAAAGTGAAGAGCCTAACCTCAGCCTTCAATGGCTTCGGTATTTAGCAAATTCCAAGGATAGAGAATATCAGAGCTGACCTTTTATCCAAGCTGGCCATACTTGCCCCCAATCAACTTTCCAAAGAAGTATACTTTGAAGTGTTGAAATGTCTGAGTATGGAAGAGCCACAGTCTACAATGTAGATCAACCATGAGCCCTATTGGATCGATCCATTAGTCGCTTATCTCAAAGATGGAACACTCTCCTATGATCCGAAAGAATCTCGAAACCTGAGAAACCAAGCCTTTTGAAATATTCTGTATGAGGCTAAGCTGTACAAAAGATCGTACTCCTTGCCACTTTTAAAATATCTCCAACCTTTTGAAGTCGACTTTCCACTATGGAATGTGCATGAAGGAATCTATGGGAGCCATCTGGATTCCAAATCCCTATCTCACAAGTTACTTCGACAAGGATATTATTAGCCAGCGATGCATCATAATTGTATCAAATATGTTAAAAGGTGTGATCACTGCTAGAAAAACTTAAATATATAAAGGCAACCAGCCTTCGAGCTTACACCCTTTAGTGCCCCTTGGCCATTTGCATAATGGAGGATGGATATACTTGGCCCCTTCCTGATGGCATCCGGATAATGAAAGTTTCTTTTAGTAGTGATCAACTACTTCACCAAATGGATTAAGGCCGAACCCCTAGCAAAATTTATTGAAGCCAAAGTACAAGACTTTATCTAAAAGTTGATTGTTTATAGGTTCGATCCACCTCGAACTCTCATAATGAACAATGGGCAATAGTTTGCCGGGATGAGATTTGCTATTTTTGCGAAGATTTTAACATCTCTCATCACTTTACATCGGTGGCCCACCCACAAGCTAATGATAAAGCAGAAGTGACCAATAGGATTCTACTGTAGGATATCAAGATGAGACTTGAAAGAACAAGGGAGATTTAGATGGACGAACTCTACCTTGTCCTCTAAGCATACTGAACTACCCAAAGACTATCGATTGAGAAATCATCATTTGTCTTGGCTTTCAGAATAGAGGTGGTTGTCCCAATCAAGCTTATACTTCTGTCAGCAGGGTCATGGCTTTCAATAAGCAACGTAACTCGTAACACCTCAGAGCTAACCTGGACTTACTAGAGGTAAAAGAGAAGAAGCCCAAGTTCGGATGGTTGCCTATAGATGAATGGTGGCCAGATACTACAACTCCAGAGTCAAAGACAAAGTATTCAAAGTGGAAGACTTATTGCTTCAGTGAGCCATCTCTCAGCCTCAAAATCAAGGAAAGCTCACCCCAAATTGGGAAGGACCCGACGAGATCAAAGAAGCCATTCGAGCCGAGATGTACTATTTGAGGGAGCTTGGAGGAGCAGATCTATCCTAATCATGGAATTCAAAAAATCTATGGATGTATT
This sequence comes from Cocos nucifera, assembly GCA_006176705.1. Lineage (NCBI taxonomy): Eukaryota > Viridiplantae > Streptophyta > Magnoliopsida > Arecales > Arecaceae > Cocos > Cocos nucifera. Next base: position 826,698 of record QRFJ01000722.1, on the reverse strand, counting down.
ACCAATGATTTGGTTGCAATAAAATCCCTCTACTTTAACATCCTAATCTTTGTTGTACATCTATAATGGTGGAGAACTACCTCCCAAACTTGACCATGCGATGAGTATAGTCATGTTAGAAATAGGAGGAGGATCTCATCCTAACATGAGCAAAGTCAAAGGTCTCATTAACTTAAGATGAGATAAGAAAAGAGGACCTGACAACGATCCTAATGTGCCCCTACAGCCATGTTAGGAATAAGAGGAGGATCTCGTCCTAACATGAGTAAAGTAGAAGGCCTCATTGACTTAAGACAAGATGGGAGGAGAGGTCCTGACAATGGCCCTAATGTGCTCCTACAGTCCTGTCAAGAATAGAAGGAGAACCTCATCCTGATATGAGCAAAGTAGAAGGCCTCGTTGACTTAAGACGAGATGAGAGAAGAGGCCCTCACAATAGTCCTAATGTGCTCCTCCAGCCATGTCAGGAATAGGAGGAGAACCTTATCCTGACATCAACAAAATAGAAGGCCTCGTTGACTTAAGACGAGAAGAGGAGAGAAATTCTGACAATAGTCCTAATGTGCTCCTATAGCCATGTTAAGAATAAGAGGAGAATCTCGTCCTGACATGAGCAAAGTAGAAGACCTCGTTTATCTAAGATGAGATGAGGGGAGAGACCCTGACAATGGCCCTAATGTGCCCCTCTAGCCACATTAGGAATAGGGGGAGAACCTTGTCCTAACGTGAGTAAATTTGAGGACCTTGCTAACCTAAGCCAAGGAAAAAAGGGAGGCCCGTCCAGTGGTCCCAAATGAACCCCCAACCTAAAGCAGAGGAAAGGGAGAAATCCTATCACCGATCCTTACACAAATTTCTCCTATGACTACCCGACCATATGAGATGCAAGAAAGAAAATCGCACTCAAGTCCACGAAAAGGACCTCGAATAGATATCCACAACAACCACTTCATCGAAAAGATAACACAGAGGAAAGACAACGTGAGAACAATGAAGCCACAAGCAAGCATTGAGTTCATGTAATGTGAACAACGACGAAGAAAGGTACTATTTTATTGCATATATTAATTTCATTACAGGCAAAATGAAAGTCAATAAGACTGATTACACAAGTCTATTACAAGCAAGATGAAGGTCAGTGAAACTGATGACACGAAAAGAAAGAAGAAAGGAAAAAGGGCCAAGTTCTATGATGGACCAGACTCTTCAGACTTCGGGCCATCGACCTCAGCCATCACTAATGCCTGCTTTAGCCTAAAGATCTTCTTCTCAAGTTTTCTCTTTTTATATAAACCATCTATATACATTTTGTTAGCATGTTCGAACTTGCTCTCAGACTCCTGCCGCTGTTTTCGTAGGACTTCAGACTCAACCTCTGCATCCTTCACGGCTTCATGCTCATAGGTCAGCTAGAGCTTCAACCACTGGACCTCAACCTTCTCCACCTTGACTGCTTCTGAGAGATCATCGATGGTCCTCTTCAAGGAGGCAATCTCTTCCAACTCGCCATTTATACCGGCCTTCCGACTGCTGTATAACCATCCCTGGAAGGAAGAAGCCTTATCTCTAGCGGCCTTCAACTGACTTTCAAGCCTTGACATCTTCTCTTTCCTAATTATTCGATAGCTATTATAATAGTTCTCAGTATCTTATAGCTGCTTCAAAAGCTAGGTAAATTTTTTGGACCAATCCAAGTCAAATCGGATCTTGTCGGTAGACCACGATGAGCTCCCTTCCAAGAGATGAATTTTTTCCTTTGCCTTCTTATGATCGGCTTCAAGGGAGCTAACCTTCACCGTTAGCACCCAAGACTTGTTGCTAGCACATTTCTAGAGTTCGGCAAGCTCTCTCTCGAGGTTACTCTTTCGAATGTTGAAGCTCGCTGTGTTCTTCATGTGTAAGTTTCGAAGGTGAGTGACCTCTTTGGTCTCCTTCGAGGTATTCTTCCGAGAAGTCTGAAGGTCATCCTATATCTTTTTTAATTTTTTCTTCAAATGATGGACTTCCTTCTTCAGGCTCTTTATCAAAGACTTCAGTGAGACTCCCTGAGGTAAGGGATCGATGTCGATTGGAGACAACGGGTTATAACCCTGGTCGGTGGGAGGATACTAGATAACATATGACATAACACCAATGTGAAGAAAGGTATTGATAAAAGTGAATTCATTTTCACTTAACTAGAAACTTTAAGGTACAAAGCAAGTCAAAAGAGAAAATGGTAAAAAGATACAACTACTCAAGGTTTTCAACCTCAAGGGGTGCAGTGGCAGAAGAAGTTAGGGTACTCTCGGCAAGCTCGGGCGCCTCCAAAGTAGGCTCAGGCACCTCCGCAGCAAGCTCAATAGAAGAAAGATCGGCTCTGATGCTGGACGATCCCACTTCCTTGCTGGCCTCCTCCTCTTCCAAGAAGTCGAGGTCAAGCTCGGAGAATCTTTAGGCCACCCTACCTTCACAGAGCTTGAAACCTTTGATAAATGCTTTCTGGCTGAAGGCAATGTTCAGATCCTTCATCTCGAGAGAGGTCTTGAACTCCTCCTTGGTTTGGGCGGCTGCCTCCGAAATGGACTTCACCAATCGGGCCTCCAACTCGATAACCTTGAACCTGGCTTTTTTCTTCTCCTCTTCCTCCAAAGCCAACGCTTCCTTGAGTTTGGTCGAGACAAACTCCTCCTTTCGAAGTGCACCATGCAGGCTCTTATTTTCCACCATCCTCTCCCCTGCAAGGTGCCCAGCCTCAGTAGCCATCGCTTGAAGGCAATTGATTCCGACCTGAAGGTCTTTCTGGACCTTCAGCACCTCCGCTTCTAGGTGATTTGTCCTCCTGAGGTGGGCAAGCATGTGATGGCCCGACTGCCATGAACAGGTTGCTATAAGGTGAAGGAAGAAATGATAAGAAAATAAAAAAGAAGTATGGCGAGATGATTACTCTAAGGATAGTCTTGAGAGACTCCCAAATGAACTGCCTCTGATCAAGGTCGGTTAGGCGGTCCACCTCCTCTGGCAGGATGAACCTATCAGTTAAATCCTAGACGATGTTCAGGTTATCGAATGGGTTTGCCCCTTGGTCTTCACTGCTACCACAACCAGGCTCGTTCGGGCATGTCGAGCGAGCCTTCTTCATGATGGCCACTTTTTCCTTTCTCCTCTCCTTCTCTTTATCGATAGAGGGATCGAATGCATGATCCCCAGAGGGGAGATTCGTAGGCTCGAGGGGAAGAGATTCTCCTTCAAAGATGTCAACATGGGCGGGGTCGAGAGGACTCAGGTCGAAGTGAATAAGGTCTGCTCCCTTAAAAGCTTAGAGAGATCGGGAGCTCGGTATGCCTTAAGCCTGTTAGAAGACTCAAGGTCAGCTCCATCCAAGCTAGGGGCTCGATCGATGGATTCTCTAAGGAAACCCCAAGGAGGAAGGTCAAGCAATAAGGTTGGGCATCGGACGAAGAAGTACTTCTCCTTTCAGTTATGAATGAAAGAAGGAGTGCCTTTCAGCAACCTCTTCTTACCAAACTGAGAGAAGAAGTACCACCAATCCTTTATAGAAGGATGGCATTTGAAGGTATAGAAATTTTAAAATAATGAGATGGTCGGTCAAACTTCGGCCAGATGGTGGAGAGTAAGAAAATCTATCATGAACCAAAAGGAGTTCGGCACAACGAAGGCGAAGGAGATGTTAAAGAATCGAAAGAGGGCAACTACAAAGAAGGATAGCGAAAGCCAAAGCCCAGCATGCAAGGTCTCTAAGTATAGGCAAAACTAACCAGTTGGAGGCGAGCTGGCGCATTCGTCTAACCCAGGGAGCTCGAGGTCATACTCGGGGGGAACCCCATATTGGATGCAGATCAATGAAATGATGTTCGAAGTCAAAATCGAAGGAAGGGAATTTGGAATAAAAGACTGGTGAGACATGTTCCTAGGCTCAACCTTTGCCAGGGGTGTCAGATCTAGGAAGGCCGATCCGAACGAGCTCCATGAACCGACGGAATGGGAGGTTTAGGAAGACATTCAAATCAAAATGAAATCTCAGAGAAACCTCCAAAAATTAAGAAAAAATGCACTATAAAAGCTTCTACCAGACAAACCAAAAGAGTAAGAAGAAAAAAGATGCTAGAGAAATCGAAAATAGGTGATAGGAGGCTAACCTAAGTTGACTAAGAGGGACAAAGAAGTGATGGGCATGACGAAAATCGAGTGGAGGAGTGTCAAAAATCGAAGAGGATGCAGGGAAGAATCGGTGCTCTCGAGCAAGAAGAAGGCAAGGGCTTAGGAGGAAAGAAGTCTCAGGCAAGAATGTATTCCAGAGGAGGGAGAAGACCTTAAATAGCCAAGGGCAACCTGAGGTGGTTATGATTGTAGATCTTACTCGATCATTTCGTGTGCGACACATCGCACTCATTATGACAGGAGAGTGGCAATGGGTATGTCTTTAATTACATTGTACCTAGGATAGTGTTGCAGTGGAAAATTTGATGGGCTGTCTTCTCGAAGTCATTTCAAATTTGAGCCTAAGAGCTGATGCGATAGATGCCAAAATGTCTCTTCCAGATAGACGTGGAAAAAGAAAAGAAGTTCAGCAGTTGCATCCATACTCCCTTCTTTCGAGTTTTGAACTTAGGAGTAGGGAGACTATTGTTGGAAATAAATCTACTCCTGCCAAAGTTTGGCCAAAATGTCTAACCTTTGAATTGGCTCGCCCGATATCAGTAGCCAGAGACTAGCTTCCACCAAATTTGTAAGACCTTCTGGACTCCTTTAGCAGTCAAATTCCAACCAAACTTCTTCAATTAGACTCCTTCAGCAGTCGGACTCCTACCAGACTTCTCCTTCAACCAGACTCTTTTGATGGTTGAACTTTGGATAGGCTTCGCATCAGTCGAACTCTTCTCAGGCTTCTCTGCCTGTCGAGCTCCTCTCAAAATTCTCTTACCAGCTATCCGAAAATGCCTCAGCATCGACTCATGATATGGCAAATGACGGCCCAAGCATGGCTGATCTCAAGAACCTTCGAACTCCTTTGGAATAGTGTTAGCTAGGAATTCTTCGTTATCTATGGCTATGCCATCCAAACTTGATTTGTCAGACTCCAGCAGACTGGCACATCACGATAATAGACACAACCTTCCGTAACAAACCCCATGTGACCCTGAATGATCCACTATCAGGCGGTTATGGCTGTCACTATTAGTTTGTTATGGGCTCGACCTATATAAGGGACCCTCTAGATACACTTTCTTCTTCATGCTCTTAATTTTTTTCTAAGAACTCTGCTAAAATCTCTCTAAAAACTCCATTTCTATTGGTCGAAAGAGCTGACTTGATCGTCGGAGGATCTTGCTGGAGCCACCACCCCCGACTTCAGATGAGACTTATTTTGCAGGACACTGACGGTGACCTTATCTTCTCTGACTCCAGCCTCGATTCTAGTGATAACCAATTTTGCACCAACAGGATTTTTCTTGTAGGTTGGTTTGTGATCCGTATCAATCCAACTATAGATCAGCTCTCCAACATGAATCCTCTTCAAGAATCTGAAGCCTTGCTGCAATAGATTGGTGCTAGAGGAAAGATTTTTGCCCCAAAAAATTTTGTGGAAATGGTGAATAGGAAGCCTTATACAAAAATTTCATGAAAAAAAAATGATGAATCAAAGAGCAAAAATAACTCTATACCTTCACCATCTTCTTCCTGGAGATGTCCTAGAGGCAGTTCCACCTCTACTTTAATATATCATATAGTAGATTTGGGGGCAGATAAAAGTTCTTCCCCAAAAAGATAGTGCACTGACGATGAGCATTCAGTAAAGTTTTCTTTAATATCTTAATTCTTATCCACAAGAAACTCTTATCCATAAGGAACCAGGTCCCTTTAGTCTCATCAAGTCACATCACTTTACTATATCACCCTCAGAGCTTTAAGTTGTCAATTCATGACGTTAATAGTGATGGCCCCCATGTACTGTGATGTGACAACACTCACCAATTCAAAGAATCAAGAGGCAAAACTCAATGCTCGAGAACATGATGAGGGGAAAAAATATCATTTCCAGACTTTTCTTTTCCCAAGACTCTCAAGCCCCATCTATTATTCTATTCTTTTCTTGCAGGACAATAGGTTCTTGAGTATATGAGCCAAGAAAAAAAAAATCAAACAAGGGCAAAAAGTTTGTTTAAATGAGATATCTATTCAAGGAAACTCAAGTTTCAACTTGAAATTTTAAAGCAATATATTCTTGAAAGAAAAGAAGATGAAACATTTTAAGATGAAACTCATCTAATATATGGGAGATGCAATCTGCCCATGACGACATCAGATAGAGGTATTTTTTAAACCTCTATTACATTCAACTTATTAAAATTGGTTTATTTTTAATTAATCGATCTAATTCTTGAAGTCATGTCATTTTTAATATTTTGATGTTCACTTATTATATTAAGCTGCATTAGCTTTATGATTAACCCAATCGAGGTTAGATAATGTTCATGTTATGGGGGACGGCATCGTTAGTCACACATCAGTTATGAGTTAAGAGAAGGTATGGCTTATTTGAGTTTAGACATTCTCTCTTCCTATAAAGGATAAAATCATGAAGCTCCAAATGACCAAGGCTTATTGAAGCCTAAGGTCCACTGAAGCCCAAAGATGGTCGTGAGCTAAATGGACAATACCTCATATACATGGGAGCAGAGTTAAACCAACCATCCAAGCCATCTAACCCCTTTACTATAATAGTTTATTATAAATATAATTATCTAAGTCCTATAAAGGATAGTTAAATCCAAATCTCACTCTCATTAAAAATTCGATCTTCAAATCGGTAGAGCCCCGAAGCGCACAAATGGAGATAAGATCTTTCTATTATTAAAAATGCAATCTCTGAATCGGTAAAGCCCCAGAGGACACAAATAGAGATAAAATCTTCTTATCATTAAAAATTTGATCTCTGGATTGATAAAGCCCCAAAGGCCATAAATGAAAATAAAATCTTCTTATCAATAAAAAATATCAATCTCTGGATTGTGGTTATCTTAAAGCCCTATCAAATATCAATCTATGGATTGAGGTTATCTTGAAGCTCTATCGAATATCGATCTATGGATTAAGGTTATCTAAAATTTTTATCAAATATCGATCTTTGGATTGAGTTTATCTCATAGTTCTATCAAATATCAATCTCCGGATTGAGATTATCTTGAAGCTCTATCAAATACCGATCCATGGATTTAGGTTATCTTTGATTTCTATCAAATACCAATCTCCAGATCGAGTTTATCTTGTAGTTCTATAAAATACTAATCTATGGATCGAGATTATCTTGAAGCTCTATCAAATACCGATCTATATATTGAGGTTATATTGGATTTCTATCAAATATCGATCTCTGAATCAAGTTTATCTCATAGTTCTATAAAATACCGATCTCTAGATCGAGATTATCTTGAAGCTCTGTTAAATTCTGATCTTCGAATTGAGATTATCTTGGTGCTCTATCAAATATCGATCTATGGATCGAGGTTATCTTGAATTTCTATCAAATTTTGATCTCTAGATCAAGATTATCTTAATGCTCTATCAAATACCAATCTATGGATCAAGATTATCTTAGATTTCTATCAAATACCGATCTTCAGATCGAGTTTATCTTGCAGCTCTATAAAATACCGATCTCTAGATCGAGTTCATCTTGTAGCTCAATAAAATATCAATCTCCAAATCGAGTTCATCTTGCAGCTCAATAAAATATCGATCTCTGGATTGAGTTCATCTTGCAGCTCTATAAAGTACCGATCTCCAAATTAAAGTTATCCCAATAATCAAAAAATAGAGCTACCCAAGGCTACATCAAATAAAGTTATGAAAATTTGTCCAAGAGACAAATACATGGCTTAAAAACTTTTTCTTAGGCTACTTCTTTCATCCAAAAGCAACTTCTTCGGACTCAGAAATGGGGGGCGTGTTGTGGGGGTTATCCCACCTCAGCTAAATATCCTCATGACCCAAAAATTTTTAGATAAAATTTTTTTTAGGCTTGACTAATAAGCTTATCAAAAAGCCAATCTCATCAGTAGAGGTCATCAGAAAGCCAACCTCATTAGAAGAGGTCACCAAAAGGTTGACCCCATCAGCAGAGGTCATAAAAAAGCGGATCCCATTAGAAGACGTCACCAAGAAGCCAACCTCATAAGAAGAGATCATCAAAAAGTTGACCTCATCAGCAAAGGTCACTAGAAGGCCGACCTAATCAGCAATGATCATTAGGATGCCGATCTCATCAGAAGAGATCACCAGAAAGCCGACCTCATTAGCAGAGATCATCAGAAGACCGATCTCATCAGAAGAGATCAATAGAAAATCGACCTCAGAAGAGGTCACCAGAATATCGACCTCATCAGAAGAGATTATCAAAAGGCCGATCTCATCAAAAGAGGTCACTAGAAAGCCGACATCATCGGAAGAGGTCACCAGAAGGCCAACCCCATCAGAAGAGGTCACTAAAAGGCCGACCTCATCAACAAAGATCACTAAAAACCATACCTCATCAATAGAGTGTTGTAAAATATGCATAATTTCATGCTTGAATTTTAAAATTATTTTAAAATTTAAGGATGAAATTCTACATATTTTCCAATAGTGGTATTAAAGCATCAACTCTATCAAATAGAGTCCAAGTCTTAACAACTTTCTTTATTTGACCAAGTCAAATAAAATTCCAAAAACACCTAGTAGGGGACAAGGAGAAGCTCTCTTAGGCATGGAGAAACACAAAAAAAATCTAGAATTAAAAATATAATGGGTGTGGAATCTTTCTTAGGTGGTGCAAGAGTGAAGAAAAGAGTCTTAGTCTAACTAGGACTCTTCAATGTAGACTAAGTCAAACCCAATTTAAATCTTATTTAAATTAGATTTGAGTCAATCTAATTAAAAAATAATCTTAATCTAATTAAAATCTTAATTAAATTATATTTAAATTATATTTATATCTAATTTAATTTTTAATCAAATTAGAAATTAGGTGTACTCAAATTCTAGTCGAACAGAGACTTATTCTTTCTTGCAATTGGCTTATCCAATAAATCAATTAGACTTAATTCAATTAAGTTCAAACTAATTTTAATTATATCTAATTCAATTAGACTTGATCTCAGTCTAATTGCTCAATCAAATTGAGCTAATTAGCAATCCAATTGCTAATTGATCCTCCTACAACACTTGCATTAGGTCAAACATCAATCATATTGATAGTTTGATCTAAGAATGATTCTCAATCATCAATTAACTATCTGATAAGATTACAACCTCTAATGTGTGTGACTCCATAGATTCGAATCTAAATTGATAGCATAGGAATTGATTCTTGTACCAATCAAAATGATCATCTAGCAATGGTACCCGACGTTCGGATAGGTAGAATGTATGCAAAGCAACATTCTTAGAACCCTAGCCCATGGTTACCATATCTTTTATTCTTTTGACCAATAATGATCAAGATGACTTTGAGTAAGCTGTCAACATTCATATAAGTCATCTCTATTGTATTTCAAAATTTTGCAAATCCCGTGACTCCTCACGAGAATTACCCAAGCCTAGGTTTTGCTAAATTGAAACACAGCGAGTTATTCTCTTTTTGAAGTTAATCAGGAGTGATCAATCCTATCTTGACTTACACATTGACTCTATAAGTACTTGACTATACCTAGAAACCTTCTAAACCTATATTAGAAATACATGCAGTCTGGCATCAAAGTACAGTGAGTTGCTTGCAAGTCACCATGGTGATCTTAGGTCCAAGGGACTCTTATATCCATTGGCCTTAGCTAGCTATTCTTGATAGTAGAGTGCTACATTGGTCATGTTCAGTGCACATGTACTCCTACATCTCATCTGGATGCCATACCAGTGTCTCCACACTACTTGATTTTGAGGATAACCAATGCATATGGCATACAGCGACCTACACTCGATAAGTTATCATCCTTGTTAATAACTTATCATTTGATCGTGAATAGTTTAAGAACCATCCAATAAATCCTCATTTATCGATTAATTATTGTTTTAAGGACTTCATCATAACTTAGAAGTTCATTTAAGGAAGATAGAACTTTTATGATGAACCAGCCAAATAACTATTATTATTAGATAATTCATATACTAATTATAATCATCTACCACTTAGATGATTGACTTTAGGACACATTTTTCAATAACTCCCACTTGGACTAAAGCCAATTAGAATGATATCAAATATTCTATCTTTCTCTTGAGTTCATAGAACTCCTTAGTTTCGAGTTCTAAGCAAATGGATCGATCAAGTTCTCCTTTTTCATTAATCTTCTAAAGATCGACGTCATCCTGATCTAAAATCAAAGGTGATAGCAATACAGAGTATGCTGATCTTATGGTATATTTTTGATTCTTTAGCTTGAGCTATGATTCTAGTGCTATATTAGGACTGGACCATCTATGGAGGGTGCCACTCTCAACTTGCTAATAAACTTATGCCAGCACATAGCTTACATGGCAGCATCATATGCCACGATGTACTCTACATCACTAACTGAATAAGCTATAATATCATGCTTGAAATCTTTCTAGCAGATTGCTTCTGCAACTAGGGTATGACTTGATATTCTCTTGCTGTCATCTTGATCTGACTAAAAACTGAAATCAAAACATTCATAAATTTTAAGTTAGTATTTTCGTATTTGAGTCACTGGATCTTAGTATTTTTCAAATACTTAAGGATTGTCTATACAATCTTTCAGTGGCTCTCACTTAAATTAGACTAGTATCTACTCACTACCATTAGTGTGTATACCATATCTGATTTTGAACATGTAGAAATCAGATAACAGCCAAACCTTTATTCCTTGGAATGCTGGAATACCATTCTTGATTAAGAAAATTTCATCCACAGATAATACAAGGAATAATACTATAGAATATTATTGCCCAATTACAAATGCAGTGTTTGTCTTTGTTCATAACAAAGATATATGTTCCAAACATATGTTCGAACTCTGAGATGATAATCAAATGGGCATTATAGGTCCTTACCTTTCCATCTGTGCTACTCTGGTCCTTTTGAAAATTCATTCATATCCAATGGATTTTATTCCTTCAGGTGAATCAACTAGTGTCCACACACTATTGATTTCCATTGACTTCAATTTAGATTAATGGCTCCAAGCCACTTCTTAGAGTCAGTCCACCACATTGCATCACTATAAATGATCGAATCCTTGTTATTCTCATTGAGCTCAATATGATCACTATCTCGAATCTAGATACTATAGTATCTAGCCGGCTAACATGGTACTCTATCATATCTCCTTAAGGATGCTACCTTAATGGGCTCTGGATTTGATCTAATTAAATCTACTTTTGTATATTTAATAGATTGTGACGGTTCATTTTCTACCAATCAAACTTTTCAAAGTTCAACTTGATGGGCATCAGTTCCTTCTCTAAGAAACTTCTTTCCAATGAAATGTCCTATTACTGATGAACATCTTATGCTCTTCAGCATGGTAGAATAAATAATCCTTAAAAACCTATTAGACTAGGATCCAAGTTTATTTGTGTGCAAACCTTTGATATAAACCGATCAACTCCAAACCCGCAGGTGAGATAGTCTAGGCCTATGCCCAATCCATATCCTATATGGAGTCATTACAATAGATTTACTCGATATAAATTTTTAGAGTAAAACTAGTAGTCACAAGAGCACAACCCTGAAATAAACAGACAATTGAATCCTATCATGGATCGAACCATGTCCAATAAAGTTTAATTTCTTCTTTCAGATACACTATATGGAATCCACTGAGAGAGAATCCTATTCTCTCCTAGATATGTCATAAACTTACTGGATAAGTATTCACCTCTTTGATTTGATCGAAGAGTTCTAATACTTTTTTTAGTTTATTTTTTTATTTAATTATTGAATTATTTGAATATTTCAAATGATTCAGACTAAATGCACTCATGTCCAGATAGGTTGTCTATAATGAAATATTGATATCTTTTTCTGATACTTGAGTTCATAGGTCCACATACATCACTATGTATGAGACTTAGAACTTTATCTGCTCCTTCACTATTTTCAATAAAAGGTGACTTTGTCATCTTTTCAAGAACATAGGACTCACAGATTACTAATAATTCACAACCATTGATGTCGAGTTTTCCACTTAAGCTAATCTATTTATCCTATTCTTATTAAGATGACTAAGCCTATAATGCCAAATGTAGACTAAAGGAACTAGATCTAGAGTTTCACGGATAGATCTTGAAATTTTTTTAAGATCATGCAGCAAAAGACTTAAATAAATTAAATATTTATTTAAATAAGTATGTAAACACCTAAATCTTAGATCTATTACATGATCAAGGCATGATATTAAATCAAAAATTAAAATTAAATAAAAAAGTAAAGGATTGATCAAATCAACCAAGATCTACACTACATCAAATGCAGGTATGAAGTTTATAGATCATATCTATTACTTAAGCAAGTTACACGTTCTAACTTGCTGATTCAGGCTTGAGAATGATGTCATGAGCCACACACATGTCCGACCTCTAGGTGTGGTCCACACGAGCCTACGATCTCTGATCTGAAGTCTGATGCAGAAAATCAGCACAGCATGCTAGTACTGTGCTGATCCTTCTTCGATGGTCGATCCAATTCTCTCTTCTTTGAAATTTGGACTCTCCAAAATATGAGAAGAAATATGAGAGTTTACTAATCTAAGACTCTCTTAGAAAAACTCAAAAAAAGAAAGGAGAGATTGAAAAAAAAATAGCCCTAGAATAAGACCCTCTTCTTCTTCTCTTTTCTCTCACTTAGACACCTAGTTTGGTGCCTATGGAACCCCCACACCTAAGGACCCTCTTCCTCTGATTTTTGCACACCCCAAACCTCTCCCAAAGATCTATATTCCATAAAAAAATTAGAACAAAATTTATCTAATAAATAGAGAAAAAAAAAGAGTCCAAGTTAGATCAAAATCCAAGACTAGGAATATCCAAACATGGGAAGTTGTTGGGGCATCCAACTCTTGGGCACCTCCTCTATAATTATTGACGTGGACCAGTAGGAGAGGGTGCACAAAAAAGAATATTATTTTCATAGAATAATAGAAGAATTAATTAAAAGAGGGGGTGGTACTCAAGGGAAGGTGTTTTGGTCAACAAGGATTCTATCTCATAGAATCCTAAGCAAAACAAACTCCTCTTTTGACTTGGTCTTCCCAAAAATTGCCTTATGAGAAAAGGAGGAGAGAAGGAGGGCATGAGAAGCCATGGGGGTGGAGAATTTTTACGTAAGAAATAAAATAAAAAGGGCATGGGGCATGAGGATTAAGTGGCGTAAGTGATAGGGAGTTCTAATCACACTAGGACTCCTATTTTGACTTGGTAAAACAAGATCTTTTAACCAAATAAAATCAAGATTAAACCAACCCAATTAAATAAGGCCCCAACCCATTTAAGAACTTAATTAAATCAGATTAAATTAGATTTAATTTTAATTTATTTTTTAATGAAATTAGAAAATTGGGTTAATCCGAATGCTAGTTAGATTAGGACTAGTTCTTCCTTACACTTGGCTTATTCAATAAACCAATTGAACTTGATCCAATCAAGCCCAACCCAAATCTAATTAAATTATATTTAATTAATCTTAATCTCAATCTATTGGCTTAATCAAATTAAGCAAATTAGCAATTTAATTGCTAATCGATCCTCCTGCAATACTTGTACTAGGTTAAACACCAATCGTACTGATTATTTAACCCTAGAATGATTCTTAATCATTGATCAACCATCCGATCAGATCAAAAGCTCTAATGTGTGTCACCTCATAGGTCCAAATCTATGCTGGTAGCATAGGAATAAGTTTTTGTACCAATCAAAGTGACCATCTAGCAATGATATCCGATGGCTGCATAGGTCGAAGGTGTAGAACACCATCCTTAGAACCCATGCAGATATAGTTTCCATATAATTCATCTCCTTGACCACAATGCTCGTAGAACACCTCAGAGTTCAACTATCAACTCTAATCAGGTTGTCCATATTGTATTTCAAAATATCAAATCCATCTAATGGATTACCCTGGCCAAGGTTTTGCTATATTGAAATATAGTGATACATTCTTCTCCAACTCTTGGAGTGGTCAATTCCATCTTGATCACACTCCGACTTCATAAGTACTTGACTATGCCTAGAAGCCTTTCGTTGCTGAATTAGAAATTCAGTTAGTTCGGTACCAAAGCAAAGTGAGTTGCTTGTAAGTCATTGAGGTGATCTCAGGTCTATGGGATACTTATACCTATATCCCATTAGAGACATTCTCGACAACAAAATGCTATGAAGTTGATCACGTTCAATGATGATGTACCCATACATCTCATCTGCATGCCATACCAGTATCTCCATACTCTTTGGTTAAGAGGACAACCAACCTATATGGCATATAGCGATCTATGCTCGATAGACGCTGTTGTCCTAATTAATAATCTATCATTTGGTCGCGAACCCATTTAAGGACTAATCGATAAATCCTCTCTTTATTGAAACTAAACAGTCCTAAGCACTTCATCACAATAATGGAGTTTATTAGAAGATGTAAACTTATGATAAAAAAGGTGCCAAAATATTTTTATTAATTAATAAATTAATTATAATTATAAAATAGCTCAACCATCAACAGGCCAATGATTGACTTTGGGACACAACTCCCAACAACTCCCACATGTCCTAAAGCCACTCGACATAGTATCTAATATCCATCTTCGACTTATGGTTATCGAATTTCTTGATTGCCAAGGCTTTAGTGAAGGGGTCGGCTAGGTTCTTCTTTTCTTTGATCTTCTGAAGGTCGATGTGACCATAATCCATGATCTCATGAACCAAATGAAAGTGGCATAGAATGTGCTTTGTCTGTTGGTGTGCCTTCGATTTTTTTGCTTGAGCTATGGCGCCAGTGCTGTCATAGTAGAGCAAGACTGGACCATTAATGAAGGGTGCTGCTCTGAGCTTGGTGATGAACTTCCTCAGTCACACAGCTTCTTTTGCTACATCTGATGCTGTCATGTACTCTGCTTCACAAACAGAGTCAGCCACTGTATGCTGCTTGAAATTTTTCCAGAAGATGGCGCTACCATTTAGAGTAAAGATTTACCCTGACACATTTTTACTGTCATCATGGTCAGATTGAAAGCTAGAGTTTATAAACCCCATAAGCTTTAGATCTGACTCACCATAAACGAACCATTTATCCTTAGAATTTTTCAAATACTTAAGAATGGTTTTAACCACCTTCCAGTGATTTTCTTCAGGATCAGACTGGTATCTATTCACTACTCCTAGTGAGCATGTCACGTCTGGTCTCGTACATGTCATTGCATATATAATAGACCCCACTGCCGAAGCATATGGAATTCTACTCATACGTTCTCTCTCTTCAGGAGTTGTGGGACAATCCTTCTGAGAGAGAGAAATTTCTTGGCCTATCGGGAGATAGCCCTTTTTGAAATTCTCCATGCTGAACCTCTTCAGTATAGTTTCTATGTACGTGGACTGGGATATACCTAGCATCCTCTTAGATCTATCCCTATAGATCTTCATCCCTAGGATGTAGGATGCTTCACCTAAGTCCTTCATGGAGAACTATGATGACAACCATACTTTTATTATTTGTAGTATGGGGATGTCATTCTTAATTAAGAGAATGTCATCCACGTACAAAATAAGAAATACTACTGCTGGACCATTTGCCTATTTGTAAATGCAGGATTCTTCTCCATTCTTAACGAAGCCATACGTTTTGATCACTTTATCAAAATGCATGTTCCAACTCCAAGATGCCTGCATCAATCCATAAATGGATCTCTGAAGCTTGCACACCTTGGACTCATCTACGGATGTGAATCCTTCACGTTGTTTCATATACATCTCTTTGATTAGCTCTCCATTTAGGAAAGCTATCTTCACATCCATCCACCAGATCTCATAGTCTAGATGGGCAGCAATAGCAAGCATGATCTGAATGGACTTGAGCATTGCCATAGGAGAGAATGTCTCATCATAGTCAATACCATAACATTGATGATACCCCTTGGCAACCAGATGGGCTTTATAGATCTCCATCATTCCCTCTGTGCCTCTCTTCCTTTTGAAGACCCCTTTACACCCAATGGTTTTAACCCCTTTAGGTGGGTCAACTAATGTCCAAACATCATTGACCTTCATGGAATCCATTTTGGATCTTATGGCTTCTAGCCATTTCTTAGAGTCGGATCTCTGCATCGCATCCATATAAGTGATCAGGTCATCATCGTTCTTATCGAGTTCGATAGGATAACCATCTTGGATCAAGAATCTATAGTATCTATCTAGATAGTACGGTACTCTACCAGATTGCCTTAGTGGTATGGATTTACTAGGCTTCGGATCTGATCTGATCAAATTCGACTTAGGTTTAACATTCTATGTCAAACTCTTTACCTGTTGAACTTCATCAAGTTCAACCTTAAGCAATAGTTCCTTCACCAAGGAACTCCTTTTCTAAAAAGATTTTCCTAAGGCTGACGAACATCTTTTATTCATTAGCATGGTCGAAATAGTATCCTTTGATCTCTTTTGGGTATCCTATGAATATACACTTATCAGACCTAGGTCCAAGTTTGTCTGTAACTAACCATTTGATATAAGCTGGGAATCCCCAAATCCTAAGGTGTGAAAGTGTTGGCTTATACCCTATCCATATCTCATATGGGGTTTTAACTACAGACTTACTTAGAATCCTAGTTAATAGATAATAAGCTGATTCGAATGCATATCCCTAGAAGGATATCAGCAAGCTGGCGAATCCCATAATGGATCGGATCATGTCTAACAAAGTTCGATTCTTCGTTTTAGACACACCATTATGCTGTGGTGTTCTAAGAGAAGTCCATTGGGAGAGAATTTCATTCTCTCCTAGATATGCGAAAAACTCACCATAAAGATATTCTCCTCCTTGATCAGATCAAAGAGTTTTAATACTCTTTCCAATTTATTTTTCTACTTCACTTTGAAATCGTTTGAATATTTCAAAAGAATCCGACTTATATTTCATCAGATCGATATGTCCATATCTGGATAGATCATCTATGAAAGTGATGAAGTAGACATATCCACCTCTAGCACTTATGCTCATTATCCATATACATCAGTATGTACTAGACCTAAGAGCTCATTGGCTCTCTCACCTTTTCCAGTAAAAGGTGACTTAGTCATTTTACCAAGAAGACAAGACTCATAGATTGAAAGTGATTCACAATCATTAACTTTGAGGATTCTCTCTTGAGTCAACCTATTTATCTTGTTCTTATTTATATGACCTAGCCTACAATGTCATAAATAGATATCTGATACACTATCTAATCTAAGGTGCTTGCCAGTAGAATAGACTACATTAACAGATTGTGATAACATATATACACCATTGTTCAATTATCCATAGAAAGCAGTAATACCATTCCCAATGACATTACAAACTCATTTCTTTATTGAAATTTCATAATTATTCTTAGCCAAAAGGCCTACAAAAATAAAATTTAAAAAGAAATTAGGACAGAAATGATAATCACAAGGAACAATGGTATGAGATTCAAAGACAAGTTTCAAAATTTCTAAAGTTAGAACTAGAACTGATCTTCCAATTCCAATATTTAGGAATCTCTCATCTTGCTCGAATCTTCTACTGACCTGCAACCTCTGCAATGAATTGCAAATATGGTAAGGGCTATCGGTATCCAAAACCTAATCAGTAATATCATAAATAGAGAAATTGCAAGGAGTTGTCATATAAATACCTTGTCCAGCAATAGCTTGCTTCTTTCTTTGCCTATTCGGATCCAGGAAGGCAATGTACTAAAGATAATTCCTCTTTCAGTACCTCCACTTCTTGTAAAAGAAGCATTCAGCTTGACTCTTATCGAACTTGATCATTCTGGTCTGGCCCTGCACTGATGTCCTAGTCTGAACTTGCATCTTCTTTGTTTTCTTCTTCTTGTTCTTCTTTTCTTTCCTAAAGGGTTAAGAACCAGAAGATGAACCTCCCACTAAGTTCATCGACTCTTTACGGAGCTGGTGATCCTTCTCAAAGTTCTGAAGTAACCCCAGTAAGTCATGGTAGTTTACTTTAGGCTTTGTCATTCTGTAATGAGTAAGGAAAGGAAGATAGGACTTTGGCAGCAAGTTTAGTATTGCATCTTTTTCAAGTTATTCATGCAAGGAAAAGTCAAGTTTGCTCAAGCGCTTTATCAGCTCGATCATATATAGTACATGATCAATGATAGAGGCTCCATCCTGCATTCTGGCATTAAAAATAGTGCAACTAGTCTTGTGACTCTTAATGTCATCGGATGTGCCAAAAGAATCCTCCAACACTTGGAGCATTTCATTTAGCTGAGCTGTCTCAAATCTACCACTGAACTCATCGCTCATTGCAGCCAGCATAATGCAGCACACCATGGTTCAGTCACTGAGCCACTTCTAATAAGTGTCTTTGACTATTCCATGTGCATTGGTAGCTGGCTCCTTTGGTGCAGGATCCGTCAGCACATATAAGATCTGTTTATGCTCCAGGATAATCATCAACTTTCGATACCAGCTATCGAAGTTGGGTCCCACCAACTTATCATTGTCCACCAATGATCGGAGCGATAGAGAAGTGGCCATGTCTGCATAAAGAAAAATCAAAATCTAATTACTAATTGATTCATTAAACCTAATGATTTAGACTTTAATCAAAAGATCTCTTCTATTATTTTATTTGAATTGGTAGCCTCTACCTCTAATTCGAGGAATTATCCTAATTTCTTAGTAGAAACTAGAATCCACATAGACTATACACGAGCCCAACTTTGGTTGGCCCACTCATGTACATCTAAGGGTAGGTTCGTAACCAATTATTTCTCCAAATAATTTTTAGTAATTAAATTTTATCCCAAGCCCAGATCAGTTGGCTTTGGCCTTCTCAAAAAAGGGTCCAATTAGGTCCAACCATTAACATGATTATACTTGGTCCATCCAACCAATGAATGATCAGGTCCATCTTTGGTTGGCCCACCTGACCACTATTTAGAAAGATGTATCCAAGAGATCATATAATGAATGATAATTCCATCAATCGATAAGCACTTGGCCTTTGGGCCTCCAATGATTATCCAACTGATGGATCCATTACATCCACTTTAATGGAAGGCTATGATCCAGTTATCATATAATTATTTAATTTTAGGAACCTAATAATTTTAGAAAATTTAATTTATTGAAGCGAGTAAGTCAGATTAACCAGCTTATCATAATCCTCCCACTAACTTCACCAAGTCGGCTTAAGGGAGACCATTAATAGGCTGATCTAGGAGCACCTAAATCAGTCAAACTAATTTACCTAGCTGACATGGGTCAGCTCGAATAGTTAAGCGATCTGATCAAAACATAATCTCACCAAGAGGCCAAGTATGTTCGATCAGTGGAAGGGTCTACCAGGCTTGCCTTAGACACCATCAGAAATGGCCAGGTAAGCAGGTTGCCAATTAAAAACCACTGATCTGGTTTACCTTAGACACTAATTTGTTTAATTAGTTTTAATTAGATCAATCTAACAGTTCATGCTAGACCACGTAGCCAAGAATCAAGTCCATCTTGGGTCTTGTTAAAGATATGGACTTGACCAACTACAACTATTATAATTGATCTAGAGAATCCTTGACCTAATCTAAGACAATAATTGATTAGATTTAGTCAATTCTCTAATTAAATCCATTCTTTAATCTAACCCTAGGTCTAACCCAATTAATGGACCTGATCCCCACTAACCCATTAACCCAATGCATTATGATTCATGTCATAGAATCTTAAAACCTAATCGAATAACTTCTTAATTCTTAATTAAGTTTAGGGCTGAGGGTTGGGGTTTGGCTTTTCGAAAATAGTTTTCATGTTTGTAAAATATTTTTACAACATGGTTCTATCAACCAAGTTGTATGTTTGATTCATAATCAATATGCAAGTAACATAAATATGAATCTACTTTTGATCTAATCCAAATAGGTAATGTAATTGAAATAGTTTTAATAATAATTAAACATAAATTTGTTAGATATGTGTGCCCTAGAAGCCAAAATTGGCTAACACTTGTAATACACATCTAATGAAAAAATTATAATTTTGACTATAAATAATAAAATAGGTTATTTTTTATCATAGTGTGTATTTGAAATTGTCTATGATACATTCCTTGAGTTAATGTAATTATAGTTCATATTTTAAAGAGTTAAAAATTTAAGACATAAATTTTATTATTAACTCATAAAATGCTTTCGACCGTAGGATCATCATGAGGATGGTGATTGATCTGGAAGGTTGGTGTACGATCGCTTCTTTAGGATAGATGAGTCTTGAGTCTGTGGTGTAGAAATACTAGATCGAGAGTACAGGTACTCGTTAGAGAATGAGAGTACTGAGTGTGACCACTTCGAGCAGTCATGAGGAAGTCTACCTTCTCGTCAATGACTGGCTTGAAGCTGTAGTGGTGTGTCTGGTTCTTTAACCTGAGGTACATCGGTAGTTCATCTTGAGGGTGTTATAGTTTGACTATACCATAACTCAATCTCCTAGCCATTCAGAATTCTGAGGTGTATGTTGGCTATAGCATGTTCACTGTAGGAATTGGATTGCACCAATAGAAAATCTATCTACCTCGGTAGATGAGGAGCAGCTCTATGATAATCATGAGAATCAAGTCCATAGGCCCATGGCCATGACAGAGTGAAATGATAGAAAGAGTTTCTATTAGAGTTTCCACATCAGACTTGAATCGAATGATTAATTCATATGACGAAAATTAGGATTGACGAGATCACCTTAACCCTAATCCGATCGGGGCTCAAGATAGAAGAACTTAATCACACAGGTAACTGCACCAAGAGGTATATTTTTAGTTCTAATGGATTGCCACCATATGCTGCTAGGTGTCACTGGTTGATTTTGGAAGTATTTAGAATAATTTGGATGATCGATCATACTAGTTGTCTGAATCAAAAAAGTTCTGATCCATCGAAAGGTATTTTGATGATGGCAATGATAGAGATCATGATATATCCCATTACCATATGAAATTGAACCTAACTAGATCATATAAATAAGGGTTTAGATCTGGATATCATCAATTGGACTAATCTAGTTCAATTAATTTGAATAAGATTCAATTAGGTTCAGAAAAATCATGCTAGCACACGATTGAACCTAATATTCTCCTTCAATAATCATTAAAAGTTATCTCGACTGAGCCAAATATATTTTGGCTCACTCAAAAATCTTTACTTGATCTGACTGAAGCTTGTCTAGGTTAGAAAAGAATTATCTTAATTTATAAAATAAATTTAAGATAATACCTACCACTTTTCATTACCTACTAAATCTTGTTCTTTGACTTTGGTCAGACGTTGACCTTTGATACTTAGACAACTGCCCAAGTGTCATGCACCCATAGGAGAGTAGATGGATTTTTGTCCCCCTACTAAGAGGAGGAAAGGGATGGGGTGCATGCCTAGGGAGGCGTGCATCCAAAGAGGATAAAGATTGGAGTCCCATACAGATGGGACTTCAGTTGCTTCATGCTCTCTACTTGGGTGGCGCAAAAGACTCTTCTTTGACCAATCATGGTGCCACCTAAGGAGGTTTATGAGGGACTCTAATCTGATTGGATTAGATGATGTCATCCTATCAATTAGATTTAGATCTGATTGCACAAAGAGTCATGATTGGCCAGGATGATGTGGCACTGCATGGCGTAGTAGGGTCTATAATAACTCTGTTTGCGCCCAAGATTGATAGCTTCTATCCTTTGCCCATGCCACATAGCCCCTCTCTCTCCTTCTCCATGCCTCCTTCAGATTCTCTCTCTCCTCTCCATGCCCAAAAGTTTTGGACTTCAGTTTGGTGCGATCCAAGCAAAAGAAAGGCGACAATAAAGTAAGAAGGTAGCACCGCTGCGAGAGACAACACCTGATCTTCAAAAGATATTTTGAAGATCTTCAAGATCAGATCCTGATCTGATCTTTGAAGTACAGATTGAGAACGAGATGATCTCTAGATCCTATCTGAGTGAATATCAATAGAGGCCAGATGCTTGCGTGGCTATATCCAGAACCTCAGGCAAATATTGGGATCATCAGGGGGTAATAGGATTACCCATAATAAGGTACAATTAAATTAGATTTAATTTATTTTATTTTATTTTTATTTTATTTTATTAGATTAATAAAAGCAAATCTAAAAAGTCTTAGATCTAATTTGGATCTAAGAAAAAATTTTTGAAATATCCCTCTTGATCTAATCAGATCTGAATGAACTTGATCCAAAAAATAGGATTTTTCCCTTCAACTGATATCAGAACCAGGTTCCATAATTATTTAGATCTAATTTTAATATAACTTTAATCTAATAATTAGATGATTTCAAATGTCACATTAGATGTGATTAGATCTAAAACCAAAAATTAAGAAAATTAAATAATCTAGATCTAAGATGTATGAGATGCATGACTAGACTAGGATTAGAATTATTCTGTGTAGTCTAGGATGATCATAATTTTAATTTGATTAATTATAATTTTAAATCTATTTAATTATAATTTTTTGATATTTTAAATATTATAATTAGATCTAAAAAATAAAAAATAAATTTATTTAA
Organism: Cocos nucifera; assembly: GCA_006176705.1. Classification (NCBI taxonomy): domain Eukaryota; kingdom Viridiplantae; phylum Streptophyta; class Magnoliopsida; order Arecales; family Arecaceae; genus Cocos; species Cocos nucifera. Next base: position 803,952 of record QRFJ01000722.1, on the reverse strand, counting down.
GGTTGATGAGCTTCAGCACCAACATGAAGATAACAAATGGACGGATGAAGATAACAAGGTCACCTACAAGAGTTATTTGGTGAACAGAGTCATGCAGCCAAATATCAGGTCACTAAATGACTATTTAAGACTAAAATGCATGATGGATAATTAGTCCATGATCATTGTCTGATGATGATCAAGGACTTGGAAAAGCTTGAGAAGCTCGGAGTGAAGTTAGACCAGGATCTACAGAATGATATAATTCTGCAATCCTTGATTGATGCATATGGACAGTTCATCATGAACTATCATATGCATAAACTTTAGAATACTCTGATTCAACTTATGAATATGTTGCTTACTATTGAGCTTTCTATGAAAGATTTTAAAGACTCAGTACTTACTATAGAACAGACTTCTTTCAAGAGAAAGTCTTTTGGAAAGAAAAAGAAGTCTGTGAAAAGGCAGAGGATGGAAGGTAGAAAGAAAAGAAAGGCAGAGCTGAAGAAGAAGGCTGCTGACAAAGAAAAGTATTTTCATTATAATATTGATGACCACTGGAAGCAAAACTATCCTATATACCTTGGCACCCTAAAGAATAAGAAGGAGATAGATCCTTCTAGAGGTATGCTCATTATTGAATCTAACCTTACGATTTCTTCTGCATCTAATTGGGTGCTTGACTTTGGTTCTAGTGCTCATTTGTGCACTTCCATGCAGGATCTTAAGGATAGCAGGAGGCTGAGGGATGGTGAGATGATCCTATGTGTCGAAAATGGAGTAAGAGTTGCTGCTATGGCCATGGAAATCTACCCTCTTCGACTACCGTCTGACTTAGATTTAGTACTTAGGGATTGTTACTATGTCCCTGCTGTAAGCAGAAATTTAATTTCTATTTCATGTTTAGCATAAGAAGGCTACATAATTAGTTTTCTTACAGACCATTGTAATATACTTTATGAAAGAAATAAAATTGCAAGTAGTTTCCTCATTAACGATCTCTATCAGTTACATATTGATGTATCTATCTTTAATATCGAGCAAAATGTGAATGCTATAAGATCAAAACAACCTAGGGATAAACCAAATGATAGGTATCTATGGCACCTAAGGCTAGGTCATATAGCAGAAGATAGGGTTAACAAATTGAAGAAAATCGAGCTATTGAGTCCACTGACTTTCGAGTCATATCCAATTTATGAATCATGTCTTCATGGTAAAATGACTTAGCTCTCTTTTATAGGACATGGGGAAAGGGCCACGAATCTACTTGCCCTAGTACATACTGATGTGTGCGGCCCATTTGATGTGCTGACTAGAGGCAACTTTATTTACTTCATAGTCTTTATCGATAATCTATCTCGATACGGGTACGTGTATCTTATGAGATACAAGTTTAAAGCTTTTGAAAAATTTAAGAAATTCAAATATAAAGTAGTAAAGTAAATTGAAAAACCCATTAAGGTTCTTCGATCAGATCGAGGAGGTGAATACCTTAGTCGAGAATTTCTTGACTATCTTAAGCAAAATGGTATAATCTCTCAATGGTCTCCTTTTGGAACATCTCAACTCAATGGAGTTTTAGAATGGAGGAATCAGATCCTATTGGATATGGTTCGATCTATGATGAGCTTCACAGATCTTTCTGATTTTCTTTAGGGAAATAGTTTATTAACTGCTATATATATATTGAATAGGATTTTCTCTAAAACCGTTCCTACCACACCATATGAGATATGGCATGATAAGAAACCAAGTCTGAGTCATCTTAGAATTTGGGATTGTCTGGCTCATGTCAAAAGACAACAAGTGGATAAGTTGGAGAATAGGTCCTTTAGAGCTCGATTTATAGGATATCTTAAAGAATCATTAGGATATTATTTCTACATTCTAGAAGACCATAATGTGATTGTGAGTTAGCATGCCATCTTTCTTGAAAAATAGTTTATTCAAGATAGCGGCATTGAAAAGCAGATCAAGCTCGAGGAGAAAGTCTCACAAGAGCAACAAGCTAAGGATCCTATGGAACCAAATCAGGTTTAGCCAATACAATCACTACCTCCTCCACCTCGTAGATCGAAAAGGATTTTTCATCCTCCTGAGAGGTACTTGGGTACTATTTTAGAGGAAGTAGAGAAAATATTCCTCATAGATAATGGGGTTCATGGTGATGATCTCAAAACTTATGACAAGATGATATCAGATATCGACTCTAAGAAATAGTTAGAGATAATGAAGTCAGAAATTGACTCGATGTACTCAAACTAAGTCTGGATCTTGCTAGATCCATCCGAAGATATAGTACCTATTAGGTGTAAATGAATCTACAAGTGAAAGATTGGTGCAGATGGGAATGTAGAGACATTCAAAACTAGATTAGTGGCAAAGGGTATAGTCAGTGCGAATGTATTGACTATCAGGATACCTTTTCGTCAGTAGCTATGCTAAAGTCCATCCATATATTGCTTGCTATTGCAGCCTATTTTGATTATGAAATATGGCAAATAGATGTGAAAATGACATTCTTAAATGGATACCTTGAGGAAGTTATCTATATGGAATAGTCGCTGGATTTCACATCAAATGATGCTGATCACAAAGTATGCAAGCTGCAAAGGTCCATATATGGATTTAAGCAAGCATCTCAGAGCTGGAATACTCATTTTAATGATGTAATCATATTATTTAGTTTTATAAAAAATGAGGAGGAAGCATGTATTTTTAAAAAGGTCAGTGGGAGCACTATTATCTTTTTCGTACTATACGTGGATGATATCCTCCTTATTGGGAATGATATTCTCATGTTGACCATAGTTAAAATATGATTATCAAAAGAATTCTTCATGAAAGACCAAGGAGAAGCATCCTTCATTCTAAAAATTAAGATCTATAGAGATAGACCGTGTAGGATGCTAGGTCTTTCACAGAAGATGTACATAGAGGAAGTGCTAAAGATGTTTGCATGGAAAATGCAAGGGGTTTGGTATCCTTCACATGGCATTCATCTTTCAAAAGTGTGCCCTAGCACACTGGGGGAATAGAATGCATGAGCAAGATCTTATGCTTCAGTAATCGGAAGCTCATATATGCTGTTATGTACACGACAGATATGGGCAATGCGTGAGTGTATGAGCAGATATCAATCTCTAATAAAGAATTGACTCTGTGAAATATTTTAAGTATTGAGAAGAATAAGGATCTGTTGTTGATTTTTGGTAATAGTAAGTCATGTCAGGGGTATACAGACTCGATTTATGTCAATATAGATGATCAAAAGTGATATCTAGGAGTCTGTTTGTGTGTAATGGGTTGCTATCAGGTTAAAAGAGTTCCAGTAGACAATGATAGCAGCTCCACTATAGAAGCATGTACATCGCTGCAATCAGAAGCTGTAAGGAGGATTCTGGTATAAAGAATTCAGCGTAAAATGAAGTGATGAATAGATGATTCTCTCTACTGCACAAATGGGCCATAGCCCGCTAAAGACCAAGGTCATAATCTAAGCAATCGAGCGAATACCCTCATCCACGTACCTCGAGAAGGGCTATGTCGAGGTCAAGAGAGTCAACTCCACAGATAATGTGGCAGACCCACTCACAAAGTCGTTGGGCCAGCAGAAGATCGAAACCCATCTTAAGAAGATGGGACTTAAAATTGTAGCCAATTAGCTTTAGGTCAAGTGAAAGTTTGTTAGATATATGTGCCCTAGAAGCTAGAATTGACTAACACTTATAATACACATCTAAGAAAAAGATTATAATTTTGACTATAAATAATAAAATAGATTATTTTCTATCATAGTGTGTATTTGAAAGTATCTGTGTTACATTCCTTGAGTTAATGGTAATGATAGTTCATATTTTCAAGAGTTAAAAATTTAAGACATGAATTTTTAATATTAACTCATAAAATGCTTCCGACCGTAGGATCTTCATGAGGATGGTGATTGATTTGGAAGGTTGGTGTACGATCGCTTCTTTAGGATAGATGAGTCTTGAGTCTATGGTGTAGAGACACCGGAGCGAGAGTATAGGTACTCGTTAGAGAATGAGGGCACTGAACGTGACCACCTCGAGCAGTCATAAGGAAGTCTACCTTCTCGTCAATGATTGGCTCGAAGCTGTAATGGTGTGTTTGGTTTTTTGACCTGAGCTACATCGATAATTCACCATGAGGGTGTTATAGTTTGACTACACCATAACTAGGTCTCCTAGCCATTCGGAATCCTGAGGCGTATGTTGGTTATAGCATGTTCACTATAGGAATTGGATTGCACCAATAGAGGATCTATCTACCTCGATAGATGAAGAGCAGTCCTATAATAATTATTGGTACAGAATCTGGTTGACGTCGGATTAAGCTAGAGTTGAGGAAGAAAAGATCGCCGTCAGTGACCTGCAAAATAAAGTCTCATCTGGAGTCGATGGTGGTAGCTCCGGTAGGACCCTCTGACGATCAAGTCATCTCTTTTGGCCAATAGAAATGGAGTGCTCAGGCAAGAATTCAATAGAATTTTGGAAAGATGAAGAGAGCTTAGAGAAAATATATCTGGAGGGTTCCTTTTATAGATGGAGTCTAGAGTAGATTAATAGTGATGGCCATAACCATCCGGTAGTGGGCCGCTTGGGGCCATGTGAAGTTTGTTATGGAGAGAGGTGTCCATTGCCATGATGTGGTCGTTCGTTGAGATTTAATAATTGAAGTTCGGAGGAAGTAGGCATTAGTTGGTGAAGAGCTTTGACATACATCAATTCCAAAAGAGTTCGGACTCCTAAAGTGAAAACAACTAGAGGGGATCATCCAGGAGGAATGCCAGCTAAAATCTGGAAGTAATCCGCTTGAGGAATCCGACTGAAGGAAATGTTCGGAAGGAGTTTGGCTCCTGCAGGAATCTGATTGAAGGAGAAATCTGAAAGAAGTTTGGCTCCTATAAGAACTTGACTGAAAGAGAAATTTGGAAGAAATTTGGCTCCTGAAGGAATCCGACTGAAGGAGAAATCTAGAAGGAATTTGGTTCCTGGAGGAATTTGACTAAAAAAAAAATTCATAAGGAATTCGTCTCCTGAAGGAACTTGACTGAAGGTGAAATTTGGAAGGAGTTCAGCTCCTGGAGGAATCTAACTAAAGAAGAAATCCAAAAGGAGTTTGGCTCCTAGAGGAACTTGACTGAATGAGAAATTCAGAAGGAGTTTGGCTCCTAAAGGGAACTGACTGAAAGAGAAATCGAAAAAAAGTTTGACTCCTTTTGGGTTTCTCCTTCAGTCAGAATCCTCTGGGAGCTGAACTCCTTCCTGATTTTTCCTTCAGTCAAGTTCCTCCAGGGGCCGAACTTCTTATGAATTTTTTGTTCAATTGGATTCCTCTAGAAGCCGAACTTCTTTCAAATTTCTTCTTCAGTCAGATTCCTTCAAGAGTCGTACTTCTTTTAAATTTTTTCTTCAGTCAAGTTCCTCTAGGAGCCAAACTCCTTTTGGATTTCTCCTTCAATCAAGTTCCTCCAGGAGCCAAACTCCTTCCTGATTTTTCTTCAGTCAGATTTCTTAAGGAGCCAAACTTCTTTCGAATTTTTTCTTCAATCAAGTTCCTCCAGGAGCCAAACTTCTTATAGATTTCTTCTTCAGTTGGATTCCTTCAGGAGCCGAACACCTTTCGAACTTCTCCTTCAGTTGAATTCCTCTAGGAGTCGAACTCTTTCCGAACTTCTCCTTCAGTTGGATTTCTCTAGTGGATTACTTCTAGATTTTAGCTAGCATTCCTCCTGGATGATCTCCTCTAGCCGTATTTCCTTTTGGAGTCTGAACTCCTCTAGAATTGATGTATGTTAAAGCTCTTCACCAACTAATGCTTGCTTCCTCCAAACTTTGACTATTAAATCTCAACGAACGGCCACATCATGATAACGGACACCTCTCTCCATAACAAACTCCACGTGGCCCCGAGCGGCCCACTACTGGATGGTCATGACCGTCACTATTAATCTACTCTGAATTCCATCTATAAAAGGGATCCTCCAGATCCATTTTCTCTAAGATCTCTTGAAGGAGAAGTTTGAAAGGAGTTTAGCTCCTAGAGGAATCTGATTGAAGGAGAAATCCATAAGGAGTTCGACTCCTGGAGGAACTTGACTGAAGGAAAAATCTGGAATGAGAAATCCATTGCCGTGATGTGGCCATTTGTTAAGATTTAATAGTCGAAGTTTGGAGGAAGCAGGCATTGGTTGGTGAAGAGCTTTGACATACTTCAATTCCAGAGAGCTTAGAGAAAATGTATCTAGAGGGTCCCTTTTATAGATGGAGTCTAGAGCAGATTAATAGTGATGGCCGTAATCGTTCAGTAGTGAGCCGCTCAAGGCCATGTGAAGTTTATTACGAAGATTAATAGTGATGGTCGTAACCATCCGATAGTGGTTTGCTCAAGGCCACGTGGAGTTTGTTATGGAGAGAGGTGTCCATTGCTGTGATGTGGTCGTTCGTTGAGATTTAATAGTCAATGTTCAGAGGAAGCAGGTGTTGGTTGGTGAAGAGCTTTGATATATATCAATATCAAAGGAGTTCAGACTCCTAAAGCGAATACGACTAAAGGGGATCATCCAAAAGGAATGCTAGCTGAAATATGAAAGTAATCTACTGGAGGAATCTGACTAAAGAAGAAGTCCGAAAGGAGTTTGACTCCTGGAGGAATCCAACTGAAGGAGAAGTCCAGAAGCAGTTCAGCTCCTGGAGGAATCTGACTGAAGGAGAAAATCATAAGGAGTTTGGCTCCTAGAGGAACTTAACTGAAGAAGAAATTTAGAAGGAGTTCAGCTCCTTGAGAAATCCGACTGAAGGAGAAATTTGAAAGGAGTTTGGCTCCTAGAGGAACTTAACAGAAGGAGAAATTTGGAAGGAGCTTAGAGAAAATGTATCTGGAGTGTCCCTTTTATAGACGGAGTTCAGAGCAGATTAATAGTGACGATCGTAACCATTCGGTAGTGGGTCACTCGGGGCCATGTGGAGTTTGTTATAGAGAGAGGTGTCCGTTTTCGTGATGTGACCATTCGTTGAGACTTAATAGTCAAAGTTCGGAGGAAGCTGGCATTAGTTGGTGAAGAGCTTTGATATACATCAATTCTAGAGGAATTTAGACTCCTAAAGAGAATATAATTAGAGAAGATCATCCGAAAGGAATGCTAGCTGAAATTTGAAAGTAATCCACTGAAGAAATCCGACTGAAGGAGAAGTTCGAAAGGAGTTTGGATCCTGAAGGAATCTGACTGAAGGAGAAGTTCGAAAGGTGTTTGGATCCTGAAGGAGTTCAACTCCTGGAGGAATTTTGGCTCCTAGAGGAATCTGACTAAAGAAAAAATCCATAAGGAGTTCGGCTCCTAGAGGAACTTGACTGAAGGAGAAATCTAGAAGGAGTTCAACTCCTGGAGGAATCCGACTGAAAGAGAAATCTGGAAGGAGTTCGGCTCTTGAAAGAACTTGACTGAAGGAGAAATCTGAAAGGAGCATAGAGAAAATATATCTGGAGGATCCCTTTTATACACGAAGTCCAGAGTAGATTAATAGTGATGACCGTAACCTTTCGGTAGTGGGCCGCTCGGGGCCACGTGGAGTTTGTTACGAAGAGAGGTGTCCGTTTCCATGATGTGGCCGTTCATTGAGATTTGATAGTCGAAGTTCGGAGGAAGCAGACATTGGTTGGTGAAGTGCTTTGACATACATCAATTTTAGAGGAGTTCGGACTCCTAAAGGGAATACGGCTAGAGGAGATCATCCAGGAGGAATGCTAGCTGAAATCTAGAAGTAATCCACTAGAGGAATCTGATTGAAGGAGAAGTTTGGAAGGAGTTCGACTCCTAAAGGAATCCGATTAAAGGAGAAGTCTGGAAGAAGTTTGGATCCTAGAGGAGTCTGACAGAAAAAAAATCTGAAAGGAGTTTAGCTCCTAGAGAAATATGATTGAAGGAGAAATCTGGAAGGAGTTCGACTCCTGGAGGTATCCTACTGAAGGAGTCATTCTTTGGCTCAATTAGCTAAATACTGTTACAATAATCATGAGAATCAAGTCCATAAGCCCATGGCCATGGCAGAGTGAAATGATAGAAAGAGTTTTTGTTAGAGTTTTAACAACGGACTTGAATCGAATGATTAATTCATATGACAAAAATTAGGGATTGACGAGATCATCTTAACCCTAATCCGATCAGGGCTCAAGATAGAGGAACTTAATCACATAGGTAACTACACCGAGAGGTTCATTTTTAGTTCTGATGTGTTGCCACCATATGCTGCTAGGTGTCACTGGTGGATTTTGGGAGCAATTAGAATGATTTGGATGATCGATCATACTAGTTATCTGAATCAGAAAGGTTCTGATCCATTGGAAGGTGTTTCGATAATGGTAATGATAGAGATCATGACATATCCCATTACCATATAAAACTGAACCTAATTGGATCACACAAATAAGGATTTGGATCTGGATATCATCAATTGGACTAACCTAGTTCAACTAATTTGAATAAGGTTCAATTAGATTCAAGGAAATCATGCTAGCACACGATTGAGCCTGATATTCTCCTTCAACAATCATTAAAAGTTGTCTCGACTGAGCCAAATATATTTGGGCTCACTCAAAAACCTTTACTTAGTCGACTGGATCTTTTCGAAGTTAGAAAAGGATTGTCTTAATTTATAAGATAAATTTGAGACAATACCTACCATTTTTCGTCACCTACTAAATCTTGTTCTTTGACTTTAGTCAAACATTGACCTTTGACACTTAGATAATTGTCCATGTGTCATGCACCCATAGGAGAGTAGATGGGGCTTTGTCCTCATGCTAAAAGGAGGAAAGGGAGGGGTTGTACGCCTATGGAGGCGTGCACCCAAAGAGGATAAAGATTGGAGTCCTATATGGATGGGACTCCAGTTGCTTCATGCTCTCTACTTGGGTGGCACCAAAGACTCTTCTTTGATCAGTCTTGGTGCCACCTAAGGAGGTTTGTGAGGAACTCTAATTTAATTGGATTAGATGATGTCATTCCATTAATCAGATTTAGATCTGATTGCATAAAGAACCGTGACTGGCCAGGATGATGTGGTACTGCATGGCGTAGTAGGGTCTATATAAATCCAATCTGCGCCTAAGATTAATAGATTTTACCCTGTGCCCATGCCACATAGCCCCTCTCTCTCCTTCTCCATGCCTCCTTGAAATTCTCTCTCTCCTCTTCAGGCTCAAAAGTTTTGGGCTTCAGTTTGGTGCGATCCAAGCAAGAGAAAGGCAACAAGAAAGCAAGAAGGCAGCACTACTGCAAGAGACAACATCCAATCTTCAAAAGATGTTTTGAAGATCTTCAAGATCAGATCTAGATCTTATCTTTGGAGTATAGATTGAGAAGGAGAAAATCTCCAAATCCTATCCGAGTGGATACCGGTAGAGGCCAGGCACTTGCGTGGCTACATCCAGAACCTCGGGCAAATATCGAGATCATCATAGAATAATAGGATTATCCAAAACAAGATATAATTAAATTAGATTTAATTTAATTTAATTTTATTTTTATTTTATTTTATTAGATCAATAAAATTAGATCTGAAGAGTCTCAGATCTGATTTGAATCTAAGAAAAAATTTTTGAAATATCCCTCTTGATCTAATCAAATCTGAACGAACCTAACCCAGAAAATAAGATTTTTTCCTTCAAAATCTTCCTAGATCAAATCTAACAAATTTATAAAGATTAAAAATAGATTAAAATATTTTTAATTAGATCATAAAATTTTTTAGATCTAATCTAAAATTTTATGATTAATATTTTAGATCAGCATGTACTAAGACAACCTATTCACTGTAAGGGATAAACCTTACAGCAGGACAACCTTATGGCAGTCTATACAATCTAAAATATTTTATTTTTAATTTTAAAATTATTTTAAATCTATTAAATTATAAATAAAATTAGATCAAATTTAATAAATTTATGATTAGAGTCAGATCATCATGAACTAGGACAACCATTTTACTGTAAGGGATAAACCTTACAGCAGAACAACCTTATGGCAATTCATTTGATCTAAATTTTTTTTATTTTTTTTTAGTTTTATATTTAATAATTATATTATAAATTAGATCTAATCTAATAAATAATCTAAATATGCATAAAAATTATGTAATAACATCCTAGGCTCTGATACCAATTGATGGAACCAGATCTAGGATTTCATGAGTAGATCTTGAAACTTTTTCAAGATCTTACAGCGAAAGATTTAAATAAATCTAAAATTTATTTAAATAACCATGTAAATACCTAGATCTCAGATATATATATGATTAAGGCATGATATTAAATCAAAAATTAAAATCAAATAAGAAAGAAAAAGGTTGATCAAATCAACCTAGATCTACACTACATCAAATACAGGTATGAAGTTTATACATCAAATCTATTACCTGAGCAAGTTTAGGCATTCTAACTTACTGATCCAGGCTTGATGATGAAGTTATGAGCCACACACGTATTTGACCTCTAGGAGTCATCCACATGAGCCTACGACCTCTGATCTGAAGTCCGATGTAGGAAATCAGCACAGCATGCTAGTACTGTGCTGATCCTTCTTCGACGGTCAATCCGATGCTTCCTTCTTTAAAATTTGGACTCTTCAAAATATGAGAAAAAAGATGAGAGTTTACTGATCTAAGATTCTCTTAGAAAAACTCAAAGAAAGGGAAGAGAGATTGAAAATAAAACAGCCCTAGAAGAAGTCCCTCTTCTTCTTCTCTTTTCTCTCACCTAGATACCTAGATTGGTGCCTATGGAAGCCCCATGCCCAAGCATCCTCTTCCTCTTATTTTTGCACACCCCAAACCTCTCGAAAAGCTCTATATTCCATAGAAAAATTAGAATAAAATTCATCCAATAAATAGTAAAAAAGAAGAGTTCAAGTTAGATCAAAATTCTAGACTAGGAATATCCAAACATGGGAAGTTGTTGGGCACCTCCTCCATAATTATTGATGTGGACCAGCAAGGGAGGGTGCACAAAAAAGGATATTATTTTTATGGAATAAGAGAAAAATTAATTAAAAGAGGGGGTGGCACTCAATGGAAGGTGTTTTGGTCAACAAGGATTCTATCTCATAGAATGCTAAGCAAAACAAACTCCTCTTTTAACTTGGTCTTCCAACAAATTGCCTTATGAGAAAAGAATGAGAGAAAGAGGGCATGAAAAGCCAAGGAAGTGAAGAATTTTCATGTAAGAGACAAAACAAAAAGGGCATGGGGCATGAGGATTAAGTGGCGTAACTGATAGGGAGTCCTAATCGCACTAGGACTCCTATTTTGACTTGGTCAAACAAGATCTTTTAGTCAAATAAAATAAAGATTAAACCAACCTAATTAAATAAAGTCTTAACCCATTTAAAAAATTAATTAAATTAGATTAAATTAAATTAAATTTTAATTTATTTTTTAATCAAATTAAAAAATTGGGTTAATCAAAATCCTAGTTAGACTAGGACTAGTTCTTCCTTGCACTTGGCTTATCCAATAAACCAATTGAACTAGATCCAATGAAGCCCAAATCAAATCTAATTAAATAATACTTAATTAGACTTAATCTCAACCTATTGGCTTAATTAAATTAAGCTATTTAGTAATCCAATTGCTAATTGATCCTCCTGCAACACTTGCACTAGGTTAAACACCAATCGTATTGATTGTTTAACCCTAGAATGATTCTTAATCATTGATCAACCATTCGATTAGATCATAAGCTCTAATGTATGTTACCTCATGAGTCTAAATCTAAGTTGATAGCATAAAAATAAATTTTTATACCAATCGAAGTGATCATCTAGCAATGATACTCGATAATCGAATAGGTCGAAGGTATAGAACACCATCCTTAGAACCCATGCAGATATAGTTTTTAAATAATTCATCCCCTTGACCACAATGCTCGTAGGACACCTCAAAGTTTAATTGTTAACTCTGATTAGGTTGTCCATATTGTATTTCAAAATATTAAATCTATCTGATGGATTATCCTGGCCAAGGTTTTGCTATATTGAAATACAATGATACATTCTTCTCCAACTCTTGGAGTGGTCAATTTCATCTTGATCACACTCCGACTTTGCAAGTACTTAACTATGCCTAAAAGCCTTTTGTTGCTAAATTAGAAATTCAATTAGTCTGATACCAAAGCATAGTGAGTTGCTTGTAAGTCACTAAGGTGATCTCAGGTCCAAAGGATACTTATACCTATATCCCATTAGAGACATTCTCGACAGTAGAATGCTCTGAAATTGGTCACGTTCAATGATAATGTATCCATACATCTCATCTGTATGCCATACCAGTATCTCTATACTCCTTGATTAAGAGGATAACCAATTTATATGGCATATAGCGACCTATGCTCAATAGATGTTGTCATCCTAATTAACAATCTATCATTTGATCGTGAACCTATTTAAGGACTAATCAATAAATCCTCTCTTTATCAAAACTAAATAGTCCTAAGGACTTCATCATAACAATGGAGTTCATTAGAAGATATAAACTTATGATGAAAAAGATACCAAAATATTTTTATTAATTAATAAATTAATTATAATTATAAGCTAGCTCAACCATTAATAGGTTGATAATTGGCTTTGGAACATAATTCCCAACAAAGACATCCATGACATAATCTAACTTGGATGTTTATTAAATGTGTACAATACACTTAACAGACTTTATAAATGTTAAATATGATTTCTTCATTATCCATGTATTATTGTAACATTATTCATAATAATATCACAACAATCTTCTTTACTAATAAATGATAACCATCTCTGGCCAAAAGGTTAATAGATATCATATTTATTATAAACGATGGATAATAGTGACAATCACTCAAAATGATGTCTTTTAAAAATAAGCTTGACAATTTCTAAAGCTAGGATTGAAAAAGAATTTTCTTTCCTAACGTTCAGGAATCTCTCACCATTTTCAAACATTCCACTTACCTAAACTCGTTGCACTAAATTGCATATGACCACCGATATTTAATACCTAGGTAGTAGAATTATATATAGAGATATTTTAAGGTGCTATCATATAACATTCTTGATAAGCAACTCTTGCTCTTTTCTCTTGTTCAGCCTATTGGGCTCAAAGGAAGCAAGATAATTCTTCTTTCTATGACCCTGCTTCTTACAGTAGAAGCACCATGCCTGATTAGGTCAATATTGGACTTATTATTTTGACAAGGCTTAGAAGCCCTAGTACGAGCCCATTTGTACTATTAAATCAAATTCAACTTTTGAGATTAATTATCAAAGTTGGGTTTCATTACTGCCTAACAGTGATTGGAGCAATTAGGGTTTAGCCTAATTCTAAAAAAAAGAGAATAATGACCTAATGTATATGAATTATTTTAAGCGTAAAGTCTTTGAGTTTAGTCTAAAGGTTCTTCTACTATTTTATTCAAACTAGTAGCCTCTACTTTCAATTTGGAAAATTACTTTAATTTTTTAGTAGGTACTAGAATCCACATAGACATCACATAAGCCCAACTTTGGTCGGCTAACCCATGTGCTGTTAGATGTGTGTCCTAGAAGCCAGATTGGCTGAAACTTGTAATACACTTCTAAGGATAATTTTATAATTAACTATAAATTAATAAAAAAATTATTTTTCTATCATAGTGTGTATTTAAAAGTGTCTATGATACATCCTTTGACTTAATAGTAATGATAATTTATATTTTCAAAAGTTGAAAATTTAAGACATGAATTTTCATAATTAACTCATAAATTACTTCCGATCGTAGGATCGTCATGATGATGGTGATCGATCCAGAAGGTTGGTGTACGATCACTTTCTTAGGATAGATGAGTCTTAAGTCTACGATGTAGAGACACTGAAGTGAGAGTATAGGTACTTGTTAGAGAACATGGGCACTAAGCATGACCACATCAAACAGTCATAAGAAAATTCACCTTCTCATCGATGATTGGCTCGATGCTATAGTTCTATGTCAGGTTCTTTGATCTGAGGAGTATCGGTAGTTCATCTTGAGTGTGTTATAGTTTGACTGCACCATAACTCAATCTCCTAGCCATTCAAAATCCTGTGGTGTATGTTGGCTACAGCATGTTCCTTGTAGGAACTGGATTGCATCAAGACAAGATCTATCAACCTCAGTAGTGAAGGAGTAGTCCTATGATGATCATGAGATCGACTCCTTAAGCCCATCACTATGACAGTGTGATATAATAGAAAAGAGTTTTCTATTAGGGTTTCACATTGGACTCTAATCGAATGATTTATTCATATGATGGATGTTGGGTTTTGATGAGTTTACCTTAAATCCTAATCCTATCGTGACTCATTATAGTAGAATCGATTCACATAAATAGCTACACTGAGAGGTTCACTTTCAGTTCTGATGAGTTGCCGTCATATGCTACTAGTTATCACTGATGGATTTTAAGAGCAATTAGAATGATCTTGATGATCAAACATTCTAATTATATGAATCAAAAAAATTTTGATCCATCGAAAGATGTTTCGATGATGTCAATGATAAAGAACATGATATATCTCATTACCATATGAAATTGAACCTAACTAGATCACACATACAAGAATTTGAGTCTGGTTGTGATCAATTGGATTGAGTCAATTCAATTGATTTGAATTAGATCTAATTAGGTTTAAGAAAAACATGCTAGCACATGATTGAACCTAACATTCTTCTTTTGTAGTCTTTCTGGTTTGTCTCAATCGAAATTTTGACTAGAACTTAGCCAAATCAGAATAGGATTGTCTAAATTCATCAAATGGTTTTAGGACAACACCTACCATTTTTGGTCACGTATCATTTTTGGTCACCTGCCTTTTCTATCGCACATAAGGTCAAAGGTTGACCCTATTGTAAGAAAGAAGGGATCAGGGGTGCATGCCCCCTAGAGATTTTCTAGGGGCGTGCGCCTCCACTTTTTGGTATGGCATGGAGAGGGCCCACATTCTTCTAGGCATGCACCCAAAGTGGATAGGTTTTGACTTGGTCAAATTTTAGATTTGACTAGCCAAAGAGGTTTGATAGAGATCAAACTCTAAGAGAGAAGGAAGAGTCCATCATGCACCAAACTTCCTTTCCTTCTCCCTCCCTATTTTGTATTGCATTATATCGAATACTTGGGGTGGTAATTCTGATGTGAGTTGGCATGAAAATTTATCAAGAAATCAGAAATAAATTAAGCAATTGGTTGCTTGATTGATTGGAATACTAAGGTGGCACAGGGCTCTATTTAAGAGACCCCGCGCCCTAGTGTTTCTCATGCTTTATGCTCCACACCCCAAGCCCCATAGGAAACCATCCCCTCTCTCTCCAAACCACTCCTCTTCTTCTTTTCCATGCCAAAGGTTGGGCCAAGGTTCTAAGAGAACGTCCATAGAAATTGGTGCGAAGGTTTCAAGAAAAGAGACGACATTCGTGAGATGAGCACGCTGCCTTCATCAGTTGATTCGAAGGCTTTATAAAATCAGATTTTGATCTAATTTTAGGTGATCAAATTTAGAAGGAGAGCACCTCTAGATCCAGCCTGAGTAGACTCTAGTAGAGGCCAGGCACGTGCGTGGCTTAATCCAAAACCTCGAGCTTCCATAGATCATCGGTAGGATAATTGGATTACCCAATTAGGTACAAAGTTTATATTTGATTTAATTCTTAATTTTAGATTTAATATTAGATCATTAAAATTAGATCGAAGAACTCTCTAGTCTGATTAGATTCTGTAGAAAATTTTTGAAATATTTTCTACAAATCTAGTCAAATCAAATCGATCCTATGGTAGGAAAAAGTAGTTTTTTCTTCATGTGTACCTACGGGTAGGTTCATTAACCAATTATTTCTCCAAACAATTTCTTGTAATTTAATTTTGCCCCAAAAACCTAATCAGTAGACTTTGGCCTATACTGTAAGGATCCAGTTAGGTCCAACCATTAACATGACCATACCTGGTGCATCTAACAAATGAATGATTAAGCCTAACTTTAGTTGGCCAACCTAACCACCATTAGAGAGACACTTCTAAGTTATCATATTATGAATGATAATTTCATTAGTCAATAAGCACCAGGCCTTTGGGCCTCCAATGATTATTGAGTTAATGGTCTATTATCATCCAACTTAATGTGAGGCTATGACTCAGTTATCTCCATAACTTTATCTTTTTAAGGACATAATAATTTTAGAGGATTTAAATTATTAATGATTTAAGGATAGAAAGAATATGAACCAATTTGCTTCCACTGACTTCACCAAGTCAAGTCCTTCCACTGACTTCTCAAGTCATCGATAAGGACTAGGATCAATTTCAGTCCATGGGCACCTAGATCAGTCTCACTGATTTTCTATGTGACATGGGTTAGCATAAATCAATAAGCAACCTAATCAAGATTTGATTAACCATATTGGCTAGGTAAGTGAGATCGGTAGGAGGGTCTGCCAAGGTTTGCCTTAAATACCATCAGAAATGGTCAGGTAAGCGGGCTACGAATTAAAAACCATCGGTCTGAAAATGTCAGACTTATCTTAGACACCAATTGATTTATCAATTTTGATTTGATCTGTCTAAAGACTTAGGCTCAACCACTGAGTCACGATCAGTATCCATTTATTAGATGTATGGACTTTTATCAACTACAACTATTAAATTGATCTATAGAAATGACCTAATCCTAATTAACTATTAATTAGGTTTGAACAATTTCTTAACTTAGTCCATATTTAATCTAACCCTAGGTCTAACCTAGTTAAGGACCTGATCAAAGCTGACTTATTACCCTTTAATCCATATTTTATGAAATTATCTTAGGATCTTTAAATCACAAACCGAGATCCTAAACAGTCACTTAATTCTCAATTAAGTTTAAGCTTATGGGTTTGGATTTATGGAACCTCAGAACTAATTTTTGATTTGATCATTTAAAATATTTTCAAATTATAAATAGTTTACATTGAATCATATTCAATTTATGATTTTTGTTTTAATGTTTAGATTACATCCTAAGATTTTGAATCTAGAATTTTGCAGAAAGTAAGTTCGCAATTTAAGGCATATATGTCATACATATACATTCTAGATTCAAAACAAAAGCTACATATCAACTTATGCAATAAGAGGATCTAGATCTAAACATAAAACACATCATATGGATCTGATCATAAACTATTTAAATTTAAATTTAAAATCTAAAAATAAATTATAAATCATTTTAGATCTCATCTAATATATTTATGATTTTTTCAGATCAATACATATTAGGATAACCTCTCCACTATAAGGGATAAACATTATAGCAGGATAACCTTATAATCAATGTTGTTGCAAAATCTGGTCATCATCGGAGAAGTGCTGGTGTCAAAGAAGATGAGATCGCCGCCAGTGACCTACAAAACAAATCTCATCCAGAGTCTGGGGGGGTGGCTCTGGTAAGATCCTCCAACGATCAAGTCAAGTCTTTCGGCCAACAGAAATGGAGTACTCAGTAAAGAAAGTTGCAGAGTATCGAAAGAGAGAAGAAAAGCTTGGAGAAAATGTATCTGAAAGATCTTTTTTATAGCCCGGAGCCTATAACAAATAGATAGTAATAGCTGCAACTACTTGACAGTGGATTGTTCGGGGCCATGTGGGGTTTGTTACGGAGAGTAGTATCTATTGTCATGACGTGTAAATCTGTTGGGATTTAATAGTTGAAGTTCGAAGGAGTAGATATCGGTTGGTGATGACCTTTGAGCTATATTAATTCTAGAGGAGTTTGGACTCCTCTAAAGTAGTCCGTATGTGGGTTGGTTCATGCCGTGTATAAAGAAACTAGATCTAGGATTTTATAGGTAGATCTTGAAACTTTTTCAAGATCTTACAGTCGAAGACTTAAATAAATCTAAAATTTATTTAAATAATCATGTAAATACCTAGATCCCAAATCTATTACATGATTAAGGCATGATATTAAATCAAAAATTAAAATCAAATAAGAAAGAAAAAGGTTGATCAAATCAACCTAGATCTACACTATATCAAATGCAGGTATGAAGTTTATAGATCAGATCTATTACCTGAGCAAGTTAAATATTCTAACATACTGATCCAGGCTTGAGGATGAAGTCATGAGCCACACATGTGTCTGACCTCTAGGATTTGTCCACACAAGCCTACGATCTCTGTCTGAAGTTCGATGTAGGAAATCAGCACAGCATGCTAGTATTGTACTGATCCTTCTTCGATGATAGATCCGATGATCTCTTCTTTGAAATTTGGACTATCTAAAATATAAGAAGAAAGATGAAAATTTGATAATCTAAGACTCTCTCAAAAAAACTGAAAAGAAAGGAGGAGAGATTGAAAATAAAACAGCCCTAAAAGATGATCATCTTCTTCTTCTCTTTTCTCTCACCTAGACACCTAGTTTGGTGCCTATGGAAACCCCATGCCCAAGGACCCTATTCCTCTGATTTTTGTACACCCCAAATCTCTCCAAAAGCTATATATTTCATAAAAAATGCCTAAAAAATAGGTATGGGGGGCATTGGGACCAAGATGGTGCAAGGAGATTGGGAGTCCTAGTCACACTAAGACTCCAATTTTGACTTGGTCAAACAAGATCTTTTAACCAAATAAAATCAAGATTAAATTAACCCAATTAAATAAGGCCCTAACCCATTTAATAACTTAATTAAATAAGATTAAATCATATTTAATTTTAATTTATTTTCTAATCAAATTAAAAAATTGGGTTAATCCGAGTCCTAGTTAGACTAGGACTAGTTCTTCCTTGCACTTGGCTTATCCAATAAATCAATTAGACTTGATCCAATCAAGCCCAAACTAAATCTAATTAAATTTTATTTAATTATACTTAATCTTAATCTATTGGCTTAATCAAATTAAGCTAATTAGCAATCTAATTACTAATCGATCCTCCTGCAACACTTGCACTAGGTTAAACACCAATCGTATTGATTGTTTAACCCTAGAACGATTCTTAATCGTTGATCAACCATCTGATCAGATCATAAGCTCTAATGTATGTGACCACATAGGTCCGAACCTAAGCTAGTAGCATAAAAATAAATTTTTATACCAATCAAAGTAACCATCTAGCAATGATACCCGATGGTCGGATAGGTCGAAGGTGTAGAACACCATCCTTAGAACCCATGCGGATATAGTTTCTATATAATTCATCCCCTTGACCACAATGCTCGTAGGACATCTCAGAGTTCAACTATTACTCTGATCAGGTTGTCCACATTGTATTTTAAAATATCAAATCCATCTGATGGATTATCCTGGCCAAGATTTTGCTATATTGAAATATAGTAATACATTCTTCTCCAACTCTTGGAGTGGTCAATTCCATCTTGATCACACTCCAACATCGCAAGTACTTGACTATGCCCAGAAGCCTTCTATTGCTGAATTAGAAATTCAGTTAGTCTGGTACCAAAGCATAGTAAGTTGCTTGCAAGTCACTGAGGTGATCTCAGGTTTGAAGTTAGTCACGTTCAATGACGATGTACCCATACATCTCACCTGTATGCCATACCAGTGCCTCCACATATTTTGGTTAAGAGAACAACCAATCTATATGACATATAGCAACCAATGCTAGATAGACATTATCGTTCTAATTAACAACCTATCATTTGATCATGAATAAATTTAAGAACTAATCGATAAATTCTCTCTTTATCAAAACTAAATAGTCCTAAGAACTTCATTACAATAATGGAGTTGATTAGAAGATGTAAACTTATGATGAAAAAGGATGCCAAAATATTTTTCACTAATTAATAAATCAATTACAATATATCAACCATCAATAGGCTAATGATTGGCTTTAGGACACAATTTCCAACAACTTCCACTTGTTCCAAAGCCACTTGGCATAGTATCCAATATCCATCTTCGACTTATGGTTGTCAAACTCCTTGATTGCTAAGGCTTTAGTGAAGGGGTTGGCTAGGTTCTCCTTTTCGTCGATCTTTTGAAGGTCGACGTCACCATGATCCATGACCTCATGGACCAAATGGAAGCAACACAGAATATGCTTTGTTCGCTGGTGTGCCTTCGATTCCTTTGCTTGAGCTATGGCGCCACTGCTATTGTAGTAGAGCAGGACTAGACCATCAATGAAGGATGCTACTCAAGCTCGATGATGAACTTCCTCAGCCACACAACTTTCTTTGCTGCATCCGATGCCCTCTGCTTCATAAATAGAGTCAGCCACTGTATGCTGCTTGAAACTTTTTCAGTAGATGGCTCCATCATTTAGAGTAAAGATATGCCCCGACATATTTTTACTATCATCATGATCAAATTGAAAACTAGAGTCTATAAACCCCTCAAGCTTCAGATCTAACTCACCATAAACTAATCATTGGTCCTTAGTATTTCTCAAATACTTAAGGATGATTTTAACCATATTTCAATGATTTTCTCTAAGGTCAGACTGGTGTCTACTCACTACTCCTAATGAGTAAGTCACGTCTGATCTCGTACATGTCATTGCATACATAATAGACCACACTGGCGAAGCATATGAAATTCTACTCATACGCTCTCTCTCTTCAGAAGTAGTCGGGCAATCCTTCTTAGAGAGAAATTTTTTGGCCTATCGAAAGATAGCCTTTTTTGAAATTCTCCATGTCAAACCTCTTCAACACAGTTTCTATGTATGTGGACTAAGATATACCAAGTATCCTTTTAGATCTATCCCTATAGATCTTCATCCCTAGGATGTAGGATGCTTCACCCAAGTCCTTCATGGAGAACTGTGATGACTACTAGACTTTTATTCCTTGTAGTGTGGGGATGTCATTCTCAATTAAGAGAATATCATCCATGTACAAAATAAGGAATACCACTGCTGGACCATTTGCCTATTTATAAATGCAGGATTCTCCTCCATTCTTAACGAAGCCATACGTTTTGATCACTTTATAAAAATGCATGTTCCAACTCTGAGATGCCTGCTTCAATCCATAAATGGATCTCTGAAGCTTGCTCACCTTGGACTCATCTATTGATATAAATCCTTCAGGTTGTATCGAATATACCTCTTCAGTTAGCTCTCCATTTAGAAAAGCTATCTTCACATCCATCTGCTAGATCTCATAGTCTAGATGGGCAGCAATGGCAAGCATGATCTGAATGGACTTAAGCATTGCCACAAGGGAGAACGTCTCGTCATAGTCAATACCATAATGTTGACGATATCCCTTGGCAACCAGATGGACTTTAGAGGTCTCCACCTTTTTGTCTGTGTCCCTCTTTCTTTTGAAGATCCATTTACACCTAATGGGTTTAACTCCTTCAAGTGGGTCAACAAATGTCCATACATCATTGACCTTCTTGGAATCAATTTTGGATCTCATGGCTTCTAGCCATTTCTCAGAGTCGGATCTCTACATCACATCCATATAGGTGATCGAGTCCTCATCATTCTCATCAAGTTTGATGGGATCACCATCCTATACCAAGAATCCATAATATCTATCCAGATGGCACGGTACTCTACCTAATCATCTTAATGATGCGGGTACACTAGGCTTCAAATCTGATCTGATTAAATCTGACTTAGGTTCAACATTCCATGTCTGACTTTCTACCTATTGAACTTCATTAAGTTTAACCTTAGAGGCAATAGTTCCTTCATCAAGGAACTTCTTTTCCAAAATGGTTGCCCTAAGGCTAACGAACACCTTTTGTTCATCAGCATGGCAGAAATAGTATCCTTTAGTCTCTTTTGGGTATCCTATAAATATACACTTGTTAGACCTAGATCCAAGTTTGTCTGTAACTAACCGTTTGACATAAGTAGGGCACCCCCAAACCCTAAGGTGTGAAGTGCTGGCTTACATCCTGTCTATATCTCATATGGAATTTTAACTACAGACTTACTTGGAATCCTATTTAATAGATAATAAGTTGATTCGAGTGCATATCGTAAGAAGGATATCAGCAAGCTAGCAAATCCCATCATGGATCAGATCATGTCTAATAGAGTCTGGTTCTTTCTTTCAGACACACCATTATACTATGGTGTTTCAGGAGGAGTCCATTGAAAGAGAAATTTATTCTCTCCTAGATATGTGAGAAACTCACCAGAAAGATATTTTCCTCCTCGATCAGATCGAAGAATTTTAATACTCTTTCTAGTTTATTTTTTTACTTCACTTCGAAATCGTTTGAACATTTCAAAAGAATCCGACTTATATTTCATCAGACGGACATATCCATATCTGGATAAATTATCTATGAAAGTGATGAAGTAAACATATCCACCTCTAGCACTTATGCTCATTAGTCCACATACATCATTATGTACTAGACCTAAGAGCTCATTGGCTCTCTCACCTTTTTTAGTAAAAGGTGACTTGGTCATTTCACTAAGAAGACAGGACTCATAGGTTGGAAGTGATTCATAATCATTAGCTTCGATGATTTCCTCCTGAATCAACATATTTATCCTATTCTTATTTATATGACCTAGCCTACAGTGCCATGAGTAGATATCTAATACACTATCTAATCTAGGGTGCTTGCCAGTAGAATAGACTACATTAATAGATTATGAAAATATATATACACCATTATTCAATTGTCTACAAAAAGCAGTAACACCATTTATAATGATATTACAAACTCATTTCTTTATTGAAATTTCATAATTGTTCATGACCAAAAGGCCTTCAAAAATGATATTTATAAAGAAACTAGGATAGAAATGAAAATCACTAAGAACAATGGTATGAGATTCAAATAAATTTTAAAATTTTTAAAACTAAAACTGAAATAGGTCTTCCATCTCCAACATTCAGGAATCTCTCATCTTGCTCGAATCTTCTACTGAACTGCAACCCCTGCAATGAATTGCAAATATGGTAAGGGCTTCCAGTTGTTGAGAAAAGTACTTCAAATTCTTCTATATTAAGGCCATAGTGAGGTTCAGGATGATGAACGGAGTCCAACAAGCCTAAGAATACCTTAATCGAAGATCAGACGATGAAGATACGCACGAAGGAGCATGCGGAGCATCGGATAGGATGTCGGCAGTAGGGCACACCATCGTAGGCCCATAGGTGTGCCGGCCCGAGGCACATGGGCCAGCCATGCACGGGCCAGCCCAGGCATGCCCAAGTAGCATGGACCAGCACCACGCATGGGCCGGCCCAGGCATGCCCACGCAATGCAGGCTAGCGCCATGCACAAGCGGGCGCACGACCCAACACAATGCACAGGCAGGCGTGTGGCCCAGTGCCACAAGTAGGCGAGCACGTGGGCCAAGTTGGTGCACGGGTGCAGCCCAGGCCTAGGCAGGCGTGCATGCGGGTGTGGCCTGGGCCTAGGCAGCCTCACAAATAGGGCACAAGCGTGGGGCATTTTTATGCGGTCCATGCACCAAAGAGCATGGACCAGGCTTTTTATCATGATGTTTGATGTGGTTTGTGTGATCCAACGGCCACGGAGGGCCATGGTTGTAATCTAACAGACCGAGGGACTTGTTTGAGTTCGTTTGGGACTGCAGACTCTGATCCTGAGTCGGATAGAGGCCTTTAAAAGGCATGGCAGATTGAGAGCTTGAGTGTGGCTGGGCTGTGGCTTAGTATTTTTGAGAGAGCCTGAGACACAGAGAGCATAGAGAAGGGTGCTAGCGACAGCAGGAGCAAGGGCCTAGGTAGATAGCTAGGCAATGGACTGCGATCATTTCAGGGGGTCTCTGAAAGAGAGTTTGTTCAAGATAACTTCTTGCTGAAAGGATTATATACATGAGTTGAGGGTGGGTAACCTCCTTTTGTATCTCTTCCTTTTTCATAGTGAAGTTTTGCATGCCCCATGGAGGCGAGCCTTTAGGCTGATCCACATACTTGATTACTTTCTTGTTTAATTTTCTTCTTTCTTTCTATCACAATCCACTGGTACTAGATCCTTAATAAGTGGTATCAAAGTCAGATAGTACCAGAGAGCAGATTGTAGTAGTTATACTAGAGATTAGAGAACATGGAGAAAACAAGCACAATCAAGATGGAGATCAACAAGTTTGATGGAAAGGATAATTTTTTCTTATGGCAAGCAAGGGTAAAGGATGTCCTCATCCAACATGATTTGATCGATGCTCTTTTGTATAATGAGATGCCAGCCACCATAGAGGTGAAGGATTGAAAGTGGATCTAGATGCAGGTAAGCACGATCCGCTTGTACCTAGCAGATGATGTGGTAATCCATGTACTTGGTGAGACTTTTTCGACGGTGCTGTGGTCGAAACTCGAGGAGTTGTACATGGCAAAGTTGCTCACCAACACCCTCTTCCTTTGGAGGTAGTTCTACCGACTGTGGATGGATGAAGGTCAGAGCGTGCAGGAGCATCTATCCAACTTTCAAAAGATCCTCACCAACCTCCTTAGTGTTGGTGAAAAAGTTGAGGAGAAGATCAGGGCATTGATCTTGCTGGCATCGCTTTCTCCTTCGTATGAGTCCTTGGTGACTGCTCTTCTAGTGGAGAAGAGCACCATCATGATGGATGAGGTCACTGTAGCGATACTCCAGATCGAAGTTCTTAGGAGGGAGAACCCAGCTTTGAGCTTAGATGGCGGCAGCTCAGCTTTGATGATTTCTGAAGGAGCAGAAGGCCGTAGATAGAGCAGTAGAGGATCGCGAGGAGGACGATCTAAGTCCAAAATGAGGGATTAAAGCAAGATCAGATGCTACAGGTGTGATAAGTTGGGGCATCGAGTCAAGGATTGCCCATAACTCATGGATTGGATAAGGGCTATTATGATGGTGGCCAGTAGTGATACAGAAGGTAGTGATGATATCCTTCTAGTTTCTGATGAGGTATCTACTTCTTCCTCTAAGTGGATTATGGATTCTACTTATTTTCATCATGTATGATATAGAGAAGAGCCGTTTGACTCCCTAGAGATCGATGATGGCACTATGTTCCTATCAGATGGATCAAGCTATAAGATCAAGGGTAGTGAGAAGGTCAGCATGAAGCTCCATGATGGAATAGTGAAGAAGTTGGATGAGGTTCGATACATACCCAACTTTAAGAAGAATCTAATCTCACTGAGCAGACTAGATTCGACCGACTTTAGATGAAAAGCTAACGAAGAAATCCTAAAGGTCATGCGTGGTAGTAGGGTGGTGCTTAGAGGAAAAAAGTATGGAGGACACTACCTCATGTCAGAGAGCCCAGTGCGAGGTGAAGCTCCAGGTGGAAAAGGATCGGGCACAGGATGAGAGACTCGGGAGGATGACATGCGACGTTGCAAGGTGAAGTTTCTATTACCGTAGGAGGCTTCCCCGGGTAGGTCTTAGGTCAAGTGGATCACAATAGTTGATGGAGGTGGGATCAAGCAGCCTGACTCGACTCTCATGTTTGTCCATCCATGATTAGTAGGCGATTGCCATAGCGCATGGGGGTGCTAGACAAACTCTCAGATAGATGGAGATCGAATATCAAGTCAAGATGGAGATTGTTGAGAAAAGTGCCTTAAATTCTTTTATATTAAACCCACAACAAGATCCAAGATGATGAACGAAGTCCAACGAGCCTAAGAGCACCTAAATCGAAGATCAGACGATGAAGATACGCACAAAGGAGCATGCAGAGCATCGGATAGGATGTCGATAGCGGGGCACACCATCACAGGCCCACAAGTGTGCCAGCACAAGCACGTGGGCTGGCGCAGGCGCTCCTAGGCAAGACGGGCCAGCACCACGTGCAGGCGAGCATGTGGCCCAGCACTATGCATGGGCGAGCATGCGGCCTAGGCCGACGCACGAGCATAGCCCAGGCCTAGGTGGGCGAGCGCGCGAGCGTGGCCCTAGCCCAGGCGGCCTCACGAATAAGGTGCGGGCGCGGGGCATTTTTATGTGGTCCACACATCAAAGAGCATGGACCAGGCTTTTTATCATGGCGTTTGATGCGGTTTGCATGATCCAACGGCCACGGAGGGCTGCGATCGTAATCTAATGGATCGAGAAACTTGTTTGAGTTCGTTTGGGACTGTAGACTCCGATCCTGAGTCATATAGAGGCCTTTAAAAGGCATGGCAGACTGAGAGCTTGAGTGTGGCTGGGCTATGGCTTAGTATTTTTGAGAGAGCTTGAGATGCAAGGGGAAAAAGAAGGGCACTAGTGACAGCAGGAGCAGGGGCTTCGGACAGATAGCCAGGCAATGGACCATAATCATTTAAGGGGGTCTATTACCATCCATAACATTCCAGGAATCACCTAGCTCTAATACCAAATTATAGACCCATGATATTGCTCGAACGCTAATCATCCTTGACATCACAAGCATCGATATCATATTGCAGAAGCTCTTAATCTTTATCACGGACCTAAAGGAACCTCTGACGTTCTCTATGGGCAGCAAACCACCGATCCTCCACTTGGATCTATGATGGGGCGCCTTCCTCCTTAGGCTTGAGGGAGACACCCCCTTCTCTAGGGCTTCTTCAAGAATCCTAGGACGGCAACTCTAGAGAGAAGAGAAGAAGAGAGAGTTGAGAGAGAAAAGGTATGTATTGATTTCAACCTTGAAAATCTTAATACAACCTATGTATTTATACATAGCCATTAGGCCTGACCAAAAACTCCCATGGCTAACCCAATACATGAAAGATCTCACCGAGCCCAAGTCTCACATGCTCTCATCCTCTGGATCTAGATCTGACCCATACATGAATTAGCCACCTTAAAACCTCTCAAACCAGGCCTTAAGACCCCTAGGATTAACCCAGATCCTAGCCCAAAAAAGACCCTCGCATAACTCTGCCCGTGCACATGAGCCAGCTCAGTCTGATCCCAAAATAGATCCTCATGTAACTCTGCCTGTGCACATGAGCCGGCTCAGTCTCAGCACTGAGCTGGCTAAGTTCCACTAGGTCGGCTCAGTCTAAAATTGAGCTGATCCAATTCTGTGCTGTGCCAGTAGTCCCGATCGCACAGCTCTCTATTTTGCCTATGCACTGAGGCTTAGTCGATCTAGTTTTGGACTAAGCCAGCTAACCTACAGAAAATCTTCTTTTTGTAGTCTTGATTCTCTGGCTTTGATTCCTTGCTTCACCTTGTACCCCAGGTCTCTGAAGCACCAACCAAGCCCCTGAAATCTTCGGAGCCATCATCGTGACTCCTCCTGTGGCCTCCCAAGGCTTAGGAGCACCATAAATCCTCACAATCTCTACCTTGGTGCTCCCAAGCCTTGGCAAACCTCTCGGTAATGACCTCCTGTACGATCCTGCTATCCTTATGCACTTGACAGCACGTGTGCAAACATCGCCTCCGCCAATCCTCTTCAGCTATTGTGCATCTTTGAGACCTTTGGGATGACCGACTCCACCACTGAAGACCTTGGCTTGCTTCTTGGCACCACCCTAGAATTGTAGGATCTCTTCTGCTTAGCAGCTACATCACTTTCTCTAGACGTTCCTCGAGAACCTATAGCATTTCTGCACCAGCACATGCTGTACCATCTGACATGATCTCTTCAGAGCTACGTCTGTCCACCTGCACATGTCACTCCATCTGAAACTGTGCATCACCGATGCTCTGAACTCATACCAAATTTTTTTTCCACTTGTGAAGCCACCATTGTGGATTTCCACCTATATCCGAAGTCCATCTAATGCTATAGAAGTCGACTCTATCATCGAGTCCCTCAAGACCAATCACTCAATGCTGCACTGCTAAGCCTGCCGCTACACCTCAAACACTGTCCCTGCCCCTTCGAATCCTCCACACTCTATGACCCTCTTCAAAGCCATCTCAAATACCTCCGCAAATCCGCGGGCACCTTTGAAACCCAAGAGCTCGTCCAACTCTTCTAGATCCAGCAATTGAACCCTAAAAAATTCCATCCTGGTCCTTCTCTTCTGCTTCTACACCAGCCATCTCTTCAGTTGCACTCGAAGAACCATCCTCCACCTAAACTACGACTCTTCCTAGTGCTCTTGTAGAAGAAATCTGATTCATGATACTCCCGACTACTAGAGACCTTCTGGCACTACTTGAGACCCCCTAGCTCTCCCTGAGACCTGCATCTGATCTCCCTGAGATACCACTGACACTCTCTACTAAGATACACTCCTCGACTGCTGCACCACCGAGCCTCTCTCAGCCACTGTGCCTCTAGAGTAGCGCTCCTATAGCACTCCAATGCTTCCTGACTTATCTCTACGCCACTCTACAGCCATCCAGTCATAACTTACTGGACCTCCATGGATGATCCATCTTCATCATTCTCAAAGCTTCACAAATCCATGCTCTGGTCAAATTGTTGAATACATCTTTGACTACTTTCCCGCCTTCCAGATACTGAAGGACGTATAGTCACTTCTTCAGCCTTCCTTCAACCATTACCCCTTGGGAAACCTCTCTTCAACAGTGATACACTGTCCATCTTTTTAGAGAACCCTGATGCTCTCGGCTGAGATACCTCCCTCGACTGCTGCATCATCGAGCCTCTCTCAGCCATGCATCTCTAGGGAAGCACTACTGCAGCACTCCAGCACTCCCTGCTTGTCACATAACTATCGTACGCCCCAACCTTTCTACCAAGATCGATCAGCAAATCATGCACCAAATCCTTTCATCTTGAGAAAATCTCTTCCCATTAATCCTCTCAACCTACACCTTCAACTCACTACTCCCGGTTGGCCAAACTACAAAAATAACAAAGATAGATTTGAGACATACCGTGAAATCCTTATGCAGATTTCTGATTTCACCTTATACAACTTCTCCTTCCCTTCCATGCATCATCAAGCTCTTAAACTTGACTTCTTCCGTGCACCATCAGGCTCTAAAACTTGGCTCTGATACCATATTACCATCCACAATGTTCCAGGCATCACCTAGCTCTAATACCAAATTGTAAACCCATGATATCACTTGAACGCCAATCATCCTTGACATCACAAGCACCGATATCATGTTGCAAAAGCTTCTGATCTTTAGCACAGACCTGAAGAAACCTATGACGTTCTCTATGAGCAGCAAACCACCAATCCTCCACCTGGATCTATGATAGGTTGCCTCCCTCCTTAGGCTTGAGGAAGATGCCCCGCTTCTCTAGGGCTTCTTCAAGAACCCTAGGACGGCAACTCTAGAGAGAAGAGAAGAAGAGAGAGTTGAGAGAGAAAAGATCTGTATTGATTTCAACCTTGAATACCCTAATACAACCTATGTATTTATATATAGCTATTAGGCCCAACCAAAAACTTCCATGGCTAACCCACTACATGAAAGCACTCACCGAGCCCAAGTCTCACATGCTCTCATCCTCTGGATCTAGACCTAACCCATATATGAATTAGCCACCTTAAGATCTCTCAAACAGGCCTTAAGATCCCTAGGATCAATCGAGACCCTAGCCCAAAATAGACCCTCGCATAACTCTGCCCGTGCACTGAGCTGGCTCAGTCTCAGCACTAAGTCGGCTAAGTTTCATTGGGTCAACTTAGTCTGAAACTGAGCTAGCCCAGTTCTGTGCCATGCTAGCAGTCTCGAATGCGCAGCTTTCTATTTTGCCTATGCACTGAGACTTAGCCGACCTAGTTTCAAACTGAGCTAGCTAACCTATAGAAAATCTTCTTTCTGCAGTCTTGATTCTCCGACTTTGGTTTCTTGCTTCACCTTATATCCCAGATCTCTGAAGCACCAACCAAGCCCCTAAAATCCTCGGAGCCATCACCGTGACTCCTCCTGTGGCCTTCCAAGGCTTGGGAGCACCACAAATCCTTACAGAATCTCCAAAAAAGAGTTTGTTCGGGTAACTTCTTATTGAAAGGATTGTATACGTGAGTTGAGAGTGGGTAATCTCCTCTTGTATCTCTTTTTTTTTCATAGTAAAGTTTTGCATGTCCTGTGGAGGCAAGCCTTTAGGCTGATCCACGTACTTGATTGCTTTCTTATTTTATTTTCTTCTTTCTTTCTATCACTTGATCCTTAATATCGATATCCAATACCCAGTCAGTAATATCATAAATAGAAAAATTGCAAGGAGTTATCATATAAATATCTTATTTAGCAACAGCTTGCTTCTTTCTCTGCCTGTTTGGGTCCAGGAAGGCAATGTACTAAAAATAGTTCCTCTTCCAGTGCCCCCGCTTCATGCAAAAGAAGTATTCAGCTTGACTCTTATCTGGCTTGGTCTTTAAGGTTTGAGCCTGCACAGGTGTCCTAGCATGAACATGCACCATCTTGGCTTTCTTCTTCTTATTCTTCTTTCCTTTTCCAAAGGATCGAGAATGAGAAGACGAACCTTCCACTAAGTTCACAGACTCTTTATGGAGCTGGTGATCCTTCTCAAAGTTTTTAAGTAACCCCAGTAAGCCATGGTGGTTTACTTCAGGCTTTGACATTCTATAATGTGTAAGGAATGGGAGATAAGACTTGGGCAGTGAGTTCAATACTGCATCTTTGCCAAGTTGTTCATGCAAGAAAAAGTTGAGTTTTCAGTACATGATCAGTGACAGAGGCACCATCCCACATTCTGGCATTGAAGATGGTGCAACTAGTCTTGTGCCTCTCAACGTCATCGGGTGTGCCAAAAGAATCGTCTAATGCTTGGAGCATTTCATTTGGCAGAGCTGTCTCAAACTTGTGACTGAACTCATCACTCATCGTAGCCAGCATAATGTAGTACACCATGATTCGATCACTGAGCCACTTTTGATAAGTGTCTCTAACTGTTCTACGTGCATTGACAGCTGACTCCTTAGGTGTAAGATCCGTCAACACATATAGAATCTGTTCATGCTCTAGGATAATCTTCAACTTTTGGTACCAGCTATCGAAGTTGGATCCCACCAACTTATCATTGTCCAATAATGATCGATGTGATAGAGAAGTAGCCATATCTGAACAAAAAAAAATCAAAATCTAATTAGTAATTGATTCATAAAACCTAAAGATTTGAACTTTAATCAAAAGGTTTCTCTCACTATTTTACTCGAATTGGTAGCCTCTACCTCCAATTCGAGAAATTATCCTAATTTCTTAGTGGATACTAGAATCCACATAGATGGTACACAAGTCCAATTTTGATTAGCCTACCCATGTACATCTATGGGTAGGTCAATAATCAATTATTTCTTCAAACAATTTCTAATAATTAAATTTTGCCTCAGGCCCTGATCAGTTGACTTTGGCCTTCTCAAAAAATGATCCAATTAGGTTCAACCATTAACATAACCATACTTGGCCCATCCAACCAATAAATGATTAGGCCTAACTTTGGTTGGCCCATCTGACCACCATTTAAAAAGATGTATCCAAGAGATCATATAATGAATGATAATTCCATCAATCGATAAGCACTAGGCCTTTGGGCCTCCAATGATTATCCAACTGATGGATCCATTATCATCCACTTTAATGGAAGGCTATGATCTAGTTATCATATAACTATTTCATTTTAGGAACCTAATATTTTTAGAGGATTTATTTATAGAAGTGAGTAAGTCAGATTAACTAGCTTGTCATGATCCTCCCACTAACTTCACTAAGTCAGCTTAAGGAAGACCATTAATAGACTGGTCTAGGAGCAGCTAAATTAGTCAAACTGATTTACCTAGCTGACATGGATTAGCTCGAATAGTCAAGCGATCCGATCGAAACATAATCTCTTCAAGAGGCTAGGTAAGTTCGATCAGTGGAACGGTCTGTTAGGCTTGCCTTAGATACCATCAGAAATAGCCAGGTAAGCGGGCTGCCAATTAAAAACCATTGGTCTGGTTTACCTTAGACACCAACTGATTTAATTAGTTTCAATTAGATCAACCTAACAGTTCATGCTAGACCGCGTAGCCAAGAATCAAGTCCATCTTGGGTCTTGTTAAAGATATGGACTTGACCAACTATAACTATTATAATTGATCTAAAGAATCCTTGACCTAATCTAAGACAACAATTGATTAGATTTAGTTAATTCTCTAACTAAATCCATTCTTTAATCTAATCCTAGGTCTAACCCAATTAATAGACCTAATCCCCACTAACCCATTTAACCCAATGTGTTATGATTTGTGTCTTAGGATTTTCAATTCACAATCCTAGATCCTAATCAATCAACTTCCTAATTCTCAATTAAGTTTTGGACTGAGGGTTGGGGTTCGGGTTCTTGAAAATAATTTTCATGTTTGTAAAATATTTTTACAACATGGTTCTATCAACCAAGTTGCATGTTTGATTCATAATCAATATGCAAGTAAAATAAACATAAAACTACTTTAGATCTAATCTAAATAGGTTTATATAATTGAAACAGTTTCAATAATAATCAATCATAAATCTTCCTAGATCAAATCTAACACATTTATGATGATTGAAATTAAATTAAAATATTTTTAATCAGATCACAAAATCTCTTAGATCTAATCTAAAAATTTATGATCAATATTTTAGATCAGTACGTACTAGGACAACCTATTCAATATAACTGATAAACCTTACAGCAGGACAACCTTATGGTAGTCCATGCAATCTAAAATATTTTATTTTATTTTATTTTTTATTTTTTAATTTAATAATTAGATTATAAATTAGATCTAATCTAAAAAATAATTTAGACATGCATAAAAATCATGTAATAAGAACCTAGGCTCTGATACCAATTGAAGAAACTAGATCTAGGGTTTCATAGGTAGATCTTGAAACTTTTACAAGATCTTACAGCGAAAGACTAAAATAAATCTAAAATTTATTTAAATAACCATGTAAATACCTAGATCTCAGATCTATTATATGATTAAGGTATGATATTAAATCAAAAATTAAAATTAAATAAGAAAGAAAAAGATTGATCAAATCAACCTAGATCTATACTACATCAAATGCAGATATGAAGCTTATAGATTAGATCTATTACCTGAGCAAGTTTAGACATTTTAACTAGCTGATCTAGGATTGAGGATGAAGTCATGAGCCACACATATTTTCAGTCTCTAGGAGTCGTCCATACGAGTCTAGGATCTCTGATCTCCAATGCAGAAAATCAGCATAGCATGCTAGTACTATGCTGATCCTTCTTCGACGGTCGATCCGATGCTTTCTTCTTCAATATTTGAAATCTCCAAAATATGAGAAGAATAAGAGAGTTTGCTGATCTGAGACTCTCTCAAAAGAACTCAAAAGAAAATAGGAGAGATTAAAAATAAAACAGCCCTAGAAGAAGATCCTCCTCTTCTTCTCTTTTCTCTCACCTAGACACCTAGTTTTGTACCTATGGAACCCCTATGCCCAAAGACCCTCTTCCTATAATTTTTGCACACCCCAAATCTCTCTCAAACCTTTGTGTTCCATGAAAAATATCTATAAAATAGGTATGAAGGGCATTGGGACCAAGGTGGCGCAAGGAGATATGGAGTCCTAGTCACACT
Organism: Cocos nucifera; assembly: GCA_006176705.1. Classification (NCBI taxonomy): domain Eukaryota; kingdom Viridiplantae; phylum Streptophyta; class Magnoliopsida; order Arecales; family Arecaceae; genus Cocos; species Cocos nucifera. Next base: position 770,526 of record QRFJ01000722.1, on the reverse strand, counting down.
AGGACTCCTATTTTGACTTGGTCAAATAAGATCTTTTAACCAAATAAAATCAAGATTAAACCGACCCAATAAAATAAGGTCCTAACCTATTTAAGAGTTTAATTAAATTAAATTAAATTATATTTAATTCTAATTTATTTTTTAATTAAATTAGAAAATTGAGTTAATCCGAGTCCTAGTCAGATTAGGACTAGTTCTTCCTTGCACTTGGCTTATCCAATAAATCAATTGAACTTGATCCAATCAAGCCCAAACTAAATCTAATTAAATTATATTTAATTAGACTTAATCTCAGCCTATTGGCTTAATCAAATTAAGCTAATTAGCAATCCAATTGCTAATCAATCCTCCTACAATACTTGTATTAGGTTAAACACCAATTGTATTGATTGTTTAACCCTAGAATGATTCTTAATCATTAATCAACAATCCAATCAGATCGTAAGCTCTAATATGTATGACCTCATAGGTCCGAACCTAAGCCAATGGTATAGAAATAAATTTTTATATCAATCAAAATGATCATCTAGCAATGATACCTGACGGTCGGATAGGTCGAAGGTGTACAACACCATCCTTAGAATCCTTGTGGATATAGTTTCCATATAATTCATCTTCTTGACCACAATACTTGTAGGACACCTCAGAGTTCAACTATCAACTCTGATCAAGTTGTTCATATTGTATTTTAAAATATCAAATCCATCCGATGGATTATCCTGGCCAAGGTTTTGCTATATTGAAATACAGTGATACATTCTTCTCCAACTCTTAGAGTGGTCAATTCTATCTTGATCACACTTCAACTTTGCAAGTACTTGACTATGCCTAGAAGCCTTCCATTGCTGAATTTGAAATTTAGTTAGTCCAGTACCAAAGCACAGTGAGTTGCTTGCAAGTCACTGAGGTGATCATAGGTCTAAGGGATACTTATACCTATATCCCATCAGAGACATTCTCGATAATAGAATACTCTAGAGTTAGTCACGTTCTATGATGATGTATCCATACATCTCACCTATTTGCCATACCAGTGTCTCCACATATCTTGGTTAAAAGGATAACCAACCTATATGGCATATAGTGACCTATGCTCGATAGACGCTGTCACCCTAATTAACAGCTTATCATTTGGTCGTGAACAAATTTAAGGACTAATCTATAAATCCTCTCTTTATCAAAACTAAATAGTCCTAAGAACTTCATCATAATAATAGAGTTCATTTGAAGATGTAAACTTATGATGGAAAAACATGCCAAAATATTTTTTATTAATTAATAAATTAATTTTAATATATCAATCATCAACATGCTAATGATTGGCTTTGGGACATAATTTCCAACAGTGTACAGGATTGGATTCATTTAGGCGAGGAGACCTTTATGGGCGACAGCTAGAGGTTCAGTCGAAATGAATTCAGAAGCTCTGCAATCTGAGAAATCTTGAAGAAAGTCTACCAAAGTTGTCTGAAAATGGATCCACCAAGGAAATTAGGAAGTAGATCTACTTGAGGGATCTATGCATAGCTCTACTGGAGGAGAAACCCAAAGGAGAATTCACTTGATGGAGGAATCCAACTGCTGAAGGAGTCCGAAAGGAGTTCGGCTGCTCGATGGAACCATGTAGGTTACTGAAAGAAGATCGACCGAATAGGATGCACAGGAGCCAGGGACTTAGCCGGTTCTTTAGGGCAGAAGCATTGACTATTCAAGTTCATCTGGAGAAGGAATCCGCAATGTCCTATCGAATCCAAAATCGATCTTCCTAGCCAGTTGGATTATCTGACTGCAATATTGGAGGTCGGCCATCTCAGAATGATTTAGAATTCAAATACTCCCATGGATGGAAATTTAGTTATTATAGTTCGATCAGATGGAACTGATCAAGAGTCGGAGTCTTAACCGAACTTCGACAGGCATGGATTTATCCCCAACAATCAATATGTCCGACCCGATATTATTTAGATTTAATCTAAATAATCTAAAATACATCTAACATCTATATAATTTTAGATTTAAAATTAAAAAATAAATCTTAAAAATTATTCAGATCATATCTAACTTATTCATGATTCATGAATAGATCAGCACATACTAGGATAATCTTTCCACTGTAAGGGATAAACCTTATAGTAGGACAATCTTATAATTAGTTTGTATGATCTTTAAAGTTTCATTTTTTAGATTTATTTTAATATAAATATGATCATATTATAAAAGAATCTAGATGCTCTGATACCACTATTGAAAAATATGCAGGATTTCATGCTTGAATTTCAAAATAATTTTGAAATAAATCACAGTGAAAGATGCAGATTAAACTATTTAATCTACAAAAGCATGCAATCTAGTTACTAAATCTTACATCTAGGATCCATAATATGTCATAATGCATGAATAAATCAAAAAATAAATATTTTGATATTGATAAAATCAATATCCTAGATTTAGAATAATTCGAGATCTAGATCCTAGATCACATCTAGGTGAGAAAAAAGATCAAATCTCTTACCTTCGCATGGATCAAAAATACCATGGTTGATTCTCGTTGTTGTCTTTAGAGACATACATGCATCTGGCCTCTATAGATAATTCATACGAGACTACAACACAAATCGAAGGTTCATCGAACGAAGATCCGCTCGAAGTGCTAGCTTCTTGCGGAATCCTCTTGATGGTTAATCTAAAAATTATTCTTCGGATATCTTGGACACTCCAAGAGATAAAGAATAATATAACAAATAAGAGAGAAATGCAACCATTAGATCTTTCAAAAATCAAAAATAAGACCAAGAAAAAAACACCCTAAGAGAAGATAGATCTTCTCTTTCAGGACATCAACGATTAATGTCCTGAAAATATCTCTATATTAAGATAAGAGGAGACCTTCTCCTTCAAGTTTCTTCTATGTTTCTAGATCTAACATTATCAATTTTTTCTCATAGAAAAATTTTATAAATAAATAGAGAAGAAGGGTTCTCAAAAAAATCCTAAGAGAAGACCTTTCTTCTCTTCTTCTTCTCTCATCAGCCCCAACAACATAGAGCACTCATCCCCATACCCTATTCCTCTCTCTCTCTCTCCCTAATTTTTTATCACATAAAAATATAAAAAATAATAAAAAAATTATTAAAAAAAAATCAAGAGAAGACAATCTTCTCTTACCTCTGTCCTTTCAAGACATCAATATTTGATGTCCAGATGAAGACCTTTTCTTCAAGAAATTTGGTGATCCAAACCTCCATGCCTCCTCCTCCTTTTCTTTTAGTTTTTTCATGAATTTTATAGGATTTTTTATGTCCAAAAACATCTTATAAGAGGTGCCCCAATTAGCTTAGGAAGACTAGGTCAAACCAAGCCTAATATGGACTCTAGGGAGGAGTTTTAGGGGGCGTCCAACTCTTGGACACCTTCCCTCCCATTTTTTTTGTGTGAATACTAGAAAATCATGGGCAAAATCAAAGAAAATAAGTACACAAAAGAAAGAGAGACATGGAGAAAAAAATTCATAAGCAAAAGAGGTGTTTTGGAGAATTAGAACTCTATCAAATAGTGTTCAAGTCTTAACAACTTTTTTTATTTGATCAAGTCAAATAAAATTCTAAAAACACCTGGTAGGGGGCATGGAGAACCTCTATTAGGAATGGAGAAATACAAAAAAAAATATAGAATTAAAAATATAATGGGTGTGGGATCTTTCTTAGGTGGCACAAGAGTGAAGAAAAGATTCCTAGTCTAACTAAGACTCTCTAATGTAGACTAAGTCAAACCCAATTTAAATCTCATTTAAATTAGATTTGAGTCAATCTAATTAAAAGATAATCCTAATCTAATTAAAATTCTAATTAAATTAAAAATTAGGTACATTTAATGAAGGAAAAATTTTGATTTCTCGGATTAGGTTCGTTCAGATCTGATCAGATCGAGAGAGATATTTTAAAAATTTTCTCTCATGTATCTAGATTAAATCTGATATATTTTAGATATGATTTTATAGATCTAATAAATAAAAATAAAAATAAATTTAATTTAATTTAATTTATATCTTGATGTGGGTAATCTGATTACCCTTTGATGATCCTATTGATTATCTGAGGTTATGGATCTAGCCATGCAAGCACCTGGCCTCTACCGGTATCCACTCAGGCTAGATCTAAAGATCTTCTCCTTCTTTATCACCTCTCCAAAAATTAGATTAGGATTTAATTTGAAGAATCTTCAAAACTCCTTCTGAAGATCAGCAGTCGTCTCTGTAGCAGTGCTGCCTTCTTCCTTTCTCGTCAGCCTTTTCTTGCCTGGATCGCACCAAACTGAAGTCCAACATCCCTTGGGCATGAGAGGAGAGAAAAGATTAGAAGATGGCATGAGAAAGGGAGAGGGGCAGCCTTAGGGAGTGGGCTAAGAGAAACTCTATAAAAGTTGGGCGCAGATAGGGTTTATTTATAGACCCTACTGCGCCATGCAGTGCCACATCATCCTGATCAATTGTATTGCTTTGTGCAATCAGATCTAAATCTGATTAGTGGGATGACATTACCTGATCTAATCAGATGAGAGCCCCATAAATTCATCCTTAGATAGTGCCTAAAACCGGTCAAAGTCTATAGGTAAGGGTCACCTAAGTAGAATCCAAGAAGCAACCTGGAGTCCCATCCGCATGGGACTCCAGGCATCCCTATCCATGGGCGCACGCCATCCTAGGTGTGCACCCCCTCCTTTCCATAATCCAGCAAGAGGATAAGCCCCTATCTACTCTCCAATAAGTACATGACATATGAGCAGATGTCCAAGGGTCAAAGGTCAACGTTTGACCAAAGTCAAATGATAAGAATTAGCAGGTGACGAAAAATGGTAGGTGTTGCCTCAAATTTATTCATAAATTAAGACAACCTTTTTTTGACCTAGACAAGCTCCAATCAGATCAAGTAAAGGTACCTGAGTGAGCACAAACATATTTGGATCAGTCGAGACAACTTTTAATGATAGTAAAAGGAGAACATTAGGTTCAATCATATGCTAGCACGATTTTTTTGAACCTAATTGAATCTAATTCAAATCAATTGAACTGGATTAGTCCAATTGATGATATCCAGATCCAAACCCTTATTTGTGTGACCTAGTTAGGTTCAGTTCTGTATGATAATGGGATATATCATGATCTCCATTATCGACATCATTGAAACTCCTTTCGATGGATCAGAATTCTTCTGATTCAGACAACTAGAATGATCGATCATCTAAATCATTCTAATTGCTTCCAAAATCCACCAATGACACCTAGCAGTATATGGTGGCAATCCATCAAAACTAAAAATGAACCTCTCAGTGCAGCTACTTGTATGATTAAGTTCTTCTATCTTGAGCCCTGATCAGATTAGGGTTAAGGTGAACTTGTCAAACCATAATTTCTATCATATGATTTAATCATTCGATTCAAGTTTGATGTAAAAACCTTAATAAAAACTCTTTCTATTATTTTACTCTCTGCCATGGCCATGGGCTTATGGACTTGATTCTCATGATCATCATAAGACTCCTCCTCATCCACCGAGGTAGATAGATTTCCTCTTGGTGCAATCCGATTGCTACAATGAACATGCTATAGCCAACATACACCTTAAGATTCTGAATGGCTAGAAGATCGAGTCATGGTGTAGTCAAACTGTAGTCAAACTATAACACCCTCAAGGTGAACTATCGATGTACCTCAGGTCAAAGAACCAGATACTGCAGCTTTGAGTCAGTCATCGACGAGAAAGTAGACTTTCTTATGACTACTCGAGGTGGTCATGCTCAATGCCCTCGTTCTCTAACGAGTACCTATACTCTCGCTCCGGTGTCTCTATACCATAGACTTAAACTCATCTACTATAAAGAAGTGATTGTACACTAACCTTTCGGATCAATCACCATCCTCATGATGATCCTACGGTCAGAAATATTTTATGAGTTAATAAATGAAAATTCATGTCTTAAATTTTCAACTCTTGAAAATTTGAATTATCATTACCATTAACTCAAGGGATGTATCACAGACACTAAATACACATTTATGATAGAAAATAATCTATTTTATTATTTATAGTCAAAATTATAATTTTGCTCCTTGAAGTGTATTACAAGTGTCAGCCAATTCTACTTCTAGGGCACACATATCTAACAAACTTTCACTTGACCTAAAGTTAATTGGCTACAAATTTAAGTCCCATCTTCTCAAGGTGGGCTTCAATCTTCTGCTGTACCAACGATTTTGTAAGCGGATCCGCCGCATTATCTACGGAGTTAACTCTCTTGATCTCGACGTAATCCTTCTCGAGGTAATCATGGATGAAGTGGTATCGCCGCTCGATGTGCTTTGATTTCTGATAAGACCTTGGCTCCTTAGCAAGGGCTATGGTGTCATTGTTGTCCCAGTATAGAGGAATGGCATCTAATGGCATCACTCCAATTTCTGCGGCAAACTTCTTATACCAGAATGCCTTCTTTGCAGCTTCTGATGCAGCGATGTATTTTGCTTCCATGGTGGAATTTGCTACCACTATTTGCTTGAAACTTTTCCAACTGACAGCTCCATCATTACACACAAATAGACTCGCAGATGTCAACTTTCGATCATCTACATCGGACATAAAATTCGAATCTATATACCCCTGCACTTGGAGTTCTCCATTACCAAAGACCAACAACATATCCGTAGTTCTTCTCAAGTACTTAAGCATACATTTCACAGAAGTCTAGTGTTCTTCACCTAGATTCGACTGATATCTGCTTGTGACACTCACAGCATGGGCTATATCAGATTGTGTACATAACATGGCATACATGAGGCTCCCTATTGCTGAAGCATAAGGGATCTTGCTCATGCATTCTATTTTCTTAGGTGTGCTTGGGCACATCCTTTTGAAAAGATGAATTCCATGTCTGAAGGGTACCAAACCCCTCTTAGAGTTTCTATGCTAAACTTCTTCAGCACTTTCTTTATGTACATCTTCTATGAAAGTCCTAGCATTCTATTCGGTCTATCTCTATAGACCTTAATTCCCAAAATAAAGGATGCTTCTCCAAGATCTTTCATGGAGAATTCTTTAGATAACCACATTTTAACTATGGTCAACATAGGAATATCATTCCCAATAAGGAGGATGTCATCCACGTACAATACGAGAAAGACAACAGCACTCCCACTGATCATTTTGAAGACACATGGCTCCTCCTTATTCTTGATGAAACCAAATAATTTGATCACATCATTAAAATGAGTATTCCAGCTCCGAGATGCTTGCTTAAGTCCATATATGGATCTTTGCAGCTTGCGTACCTTATGATCATCATCATAAGATGTGAAACCTAGCGGCTGTTCCATATAGATATCTTCCTCAAGATATCCATTTAAGAATGTCATTTTTACATTCATTTGCCATATTTCATAATCGAAATAGGCTGCAACAGCAAGCAATATGTGAATGGATTTTAGCATAGCTACTGACGAAAAGGTATCCTGATAGTCAATGCCTTCGTATTAACTATAACCTTTTTCCATTAATCTAGCTTTGAATATCTCCACATTCCCATCTGCACCAATCTTTCTCTTGTAGATCTATTTATATCCAATAGGTACTATACCTTCTGGTGGATCTATAAAGGTCCAGACTTGGTTTTACTATATCGAGTCAATTTCTGACTTCATTGCCTCTAACCATTTCTCGGAGTCAATATCTGATATCCCCTCATTATAGGTTTTAGAATCATCATCATGAACCCCATTACCTATGAGGAACATTTCCTCTACTTCCTCTGAAATAGTACCTAAGTACCTCTCACGAAAACTAGAAATTCTTTTCGATCTACGAGGTGGAGATGGTAGTGAATGGATTAGCTTAACCTGATTTGGTTTCATTTGATCCTTAACTCGTTGCTCTTATGAGACTTTCTCCTCGAGCTTGATCTGCTTTTCAATGCTGCTATCTTGAATAAACTATTTTTCAAGAAAGATGGCATGTTGACTCACAATCACATTATGATCTTCTGAAATGTAGAAATAATATCCTAATGACTCTTTAGGATATCCTATAAATCGAGCTCTGAAGGACCTAAAGTCTAACTTGTCCGCTTGTTGTCTTTTGATATGAGCCGAACAACCCCAAATTCTGAGATGACTCAAACTTGGTTTCTTACCATGCCATATCTCATACAGAGTGGTAGGAACGGTTATAGAAGAAACCCTATTCAGTAAGTATGTTCAGTAACAAACAGTATCTCCAAAAAAAATTAAAAAGATCAGTGAAGCTCATCATGGATCGGACCATATCTAATATGGTTCGATTCTTCCGTTCTGAAACTCCATTGAGTAGAGGTGTTACAGATGGAGTCCATTGAGAGACTATGCCATTTTTCTTGAGATAGTCCAGGAATTTTCGACTAAGGTATTCACCTCCTCGATCTGATCGAAGAACCTTAATGGGTTTTCCAATTTGCTTTTCTACTTCATGTCTGAATTCTTTGAACTTTTCAAAAGCTTCAGACTTGCGTCTCATAAGATACACATACCCATACCTAGATAAATCATCGATAAAGGTTATGAAGTAGATAAAGTTGCCTCTAGCCGATACATCAAATAGGTCGCACACATCAGTATGTACTAAGGCAAGAAGATCCATGGCCCTTTCTTCATATCCTACAAAAGAGAGCTTAGTCATTTTGCCATGAAGACAAGATTCACAAATTGGATATGACTCGAAAGTCAACGGACTCAATAGCTCGATTTTCTCCAATTTGTTAATCCTATCTTCTGCTATATGACCTAGTCTTAGGTGCCACAGATACTTATCATTTGGACTATCCCTAGGTCATTTTATGGTATTCATGTTTTGCTCGATATTAAAAACAAATACATTAACATGTAATTGATAAAGATCATTAATAGGAAAATCACTTGCAATTTTATTTCTTTCATAAAGAATGTTACAATGGTCCTTAGGAAAACTAATTACATAACCTTCTAATGCAAGGCAAGAAATAGAAATCAAATTCCTGCTTGCTGCAGGCACATAATAACAATCTTTTAACACTAAGTCTAAACCAGATGGTAGTCGAAGAGGGTATGTTCTCACGGCCACGGTAGCAACTCTTGCTCCATTTTCGACGCATAGGATCATTTCACTATCGCTCAGCCTCCTGCTATCCTCAAGACACTGCATAGAAGTGCACAAGTGAGCACTAGAACCAAAGTAAGCACCCAACTGGATGCAGAAGAAATTGTAAGATTAGACTCAATAAGGAGCATACCTCTAGAAGGACCTGCCTCCTTTAGGGTGGCCAAGAAAGTAGGACAGTTCCACTTTCAGTGGCCATCATTATTGCGATGGAAATACTTTCCTTTGTCAGCAGCCTTCTTCTTCCGCTCTACCTTATTCTTCTTTCCTTCTTCCACCTTCTGCTTTTTCACAGACTTCTTCTTCTTTCCAAAAGACTTTCTCTTGGAAGAAGTTTGTTCCATAGCAAGCACTGAGCCTTTAGAACCTTTCATGGAAAGCTCAGCAGTAACCAGCATGTTCATAAGTTCGGGCAAGAAATTTTGAAGTTTATGCATATGATAGTTCTTGATGAACTGCCCATATGTATCAGTCAAGAATTATAGAATTATGTCATTCTACAAATTCAAGTCTAACTTCACTTCAAGCTTCTCAAGCTCTTTCAAATTCTTGATCATCATCAGATAATGATCTTGGACTGACTGCCCATCATGCATCTTAGTCTTGAAAAGTCATTTAGTGACTTGATACTTGGCTACGCGACTCTGTTCACCAAACATCTCTTGTAGGTGAGCCGACATTTGGCGAGCAGTCCTGATATCTTCATGTTGGTGCTGAAGCTCATCAGACATCGAGCCCAACATGTAGTATCTGGCCTTGTTATCTTCATCCGTCCACTTATCTAGAGACGTTCTCTATTTAGTGGATGGATGAGCTGGTAAGATGGGAGGATCCTAATCTAATACATGAGTTAACTTCTCAAAACTCAAAATGATTTTGAAGTTCCAGAGCCAATCCTTGTAATTTGGTCCGATCAGTCTATGGGTGTCCAGGATTCGTGCTAATGGATTGGATGCAGACATTTTTCTATAGAGTGTCAAAGTTTCTAGTTAGATATTATAATTAAGACTTAACCAATTTATTTAAAAATTTTATTTTTAAACAAATTAGCTCTCACTATTTTTCAGATCCCTACACTTTCTTTGTAGAGATGCAAAAATCTCCATGATTAATGATTTCTAATGGATGGTGCGGTCCTACCAACTGACTCATCACCTCACCTAACAGTTATTGGTGATGGATTAGCCAATGAGTGAACAACTCTTGTTCAATAATTCTCCAATCATGATGCACCCAAACTTGGCCTCTAATTCATAAATCTCATCGTGCTCGAAATATTGATCCACTCCTTAGTTAAGTCAGACCCATCATTTGCGTAGATTGGATTTCTAATTGAGTCTCTCACCATATCTAGAATATTGAGCCCAATCTATCCTCCATCCCATAGCATCCAATGCCTAATAGATATGGTTACATCTTCTTGATGCAACTAAACCACTATAACCAGCCGAGAACAATCAACCCTAGGAAGGGCCCGCACATCTACAATAGTGCAAGACTTTAGACTTAATCTTTTCTTAGGAAGATTTGATTTAGGTCTCACTAAACTAGTATTGACGTAGTCATAACCATTATGACTAACCTAGTGGCATGGGTTAGCTTGGATTATTGACCATCTCAGATCAGAACTGAGCCAACAAATATGTCAGATAAGTGAGATCGATGGAAGGGATATGCCATTAACTCGACAAGAATGCATTCGAGTCGAGTAGCTCCCATTCAAAAATTCATCGATCGTATCTGCCAAACTTACCTTAGACACCAAATTATTGAGCCAGAATCAATCAGGTTAGCCTACAATCTAGACTCTAAGCACTGAGCCTAATTATGTCTTAGCATGATCGATCACTCACGTGACTCAATCTTGACACAGACTTAATCCTATTAGGCTGATCAATTTAAGCACTGTTGATCCCATCTAACCAACTCTTGATTTGGTTTGATCAACCGCTTAGACCTAATTGAGCTACCCAAGCCCGAACCCAAATTTATGAATATGTCTTAGATCAGAAATTCTCAATTTTAGACCTAATTAATATTTCATAATCTAAATTTTTAATTAAGTTTAGGATTCATAAACAAAATATGTATAATTAAAATCCTAGGATTTTAGGATCTAGGATTTTGCAGAAAGTAAGTTCTTGATTTCTGATTAAGGACGAACACGCAGCACCCCCTACACATCATAAGAACATCCCATCGAATTAGAGGAGAGGGCATTTAAACCCTACTTTGTTCTTATGATCGGACGGCCAAGGGGAATGCCTTAATCAGAAATATAAATCTACAAAACTAGTTAGATCTACATCATATATCTCATATATAAAATTTGATCTAACTTAATACATGTTTTGTATACATCTCATGTATCATGCATGCATATTTTTTAGATCTAAATTATCTCATAATTATCTAAAAAATTAGATTTAAATTGATCATATCAAAATAAATTCTAATCTAGATAACTATGTAGAACTATTCTACAACTAGTCTAGACATGCAATCATCATATCTCATATGATCTAAAAATTAAATAATTTTATTTTTTATCTTTTAGATGTTATTATAATATTTAAAATCATAAAAAAATAAAAAATAAATAGATCTAAAATAATAATTTAATTAAAATAAATCATGATCATGCAGGACTATGTATAGAACTATTCTACTTTACAACTAGTCATGCATATTGTAGAACTTAGATCTATGTTATTTAAATTTAATTTTTCTAATTTTAGATCTAATCACATCTCATGTGACACCTAAAATCATCAATTATTGGATCAAAATAAATTAAAAATTAGATCTAAATATTTTTTATTAAACCTGGCTCTGATACCAGTTCAAGAAAAAATTCTGATTTTTCGGATCAGATTCGTTCAGATCTGATCGGATCGAGAGAGATATTTCAAAAAAAATTTCTCATGTATCAAGATCAGATCTAAGATATTTCAAATTTAATTTTATAGATCTAATAAATAAAAATAAAAATAAATTAAATCTAATTTAATTTTTATCTTGATGTGGGTAATCTGATTATCCTTTGATGATCTTGCTGATTGCTTGAGGTTCTAAATCTAGCCATGCAAGCATCTGGCCTCTAACGGTATCCACTCGGGTTGGATCTAGAGATCTTCTCCTTCTTTATCATCTCTCCAAAAATCAAATCTGAATCTAATATGGAGGATCTTCAAAACTCCTTCTGAAGATCAGTAGTCATCTTTGTAGCAGTGCTGCCTTCTTCCTTTCTCGTCAACCTTTTCTTGCCTAGATTGCACCAAACTGAAGTCCAACTTCCCTTGGGCGTGAGAGGAGAGAGAGGATCAAAAGATGGCATGGAGGAGAGAGAGGGGCAGCCTTGGGGCATGGGGTAAGAGAAACTCTATAAAAGTGGGGTGCAGATAGGGTTTATTTATAAACCCTACTGCACCATGCAGTGCCACATCATCCCGACCAATTACGTTGCTTCATGCAATCAGATCTAAATCTGATTGATGAGATAACATCACCTGATCCAATCAGATGAGAGCCCCATAAATTCATTCTTAGATGATGCCTAAGACTGGTCAAAGTCTATAGGTAAGGATCACCTAAGTAGAATCCAAGAAGCAACCTAGAGTCCCATCCACACGGGACTCCAGGCATCCCTATCCATGGGTGCACGCCATCCTTGGCGTGCACCTCCTCCTTTCTAAAATCTAGTAAGGAGACAAACCCCTATCTGCTCTCCAATAAGTGCATGACACATGGGCAGATGTCCAAGAGTCAAAGGTCAATGTTTGACCAAAGTAAAAGGATAAGAATTAGCAGATGATGAAAAATGGCAGGTGTTGTCTTAAATTTATCTCATAAATTAAGACAATCCTTTTCTGACCTGAACAAGCTCTAGTCAAACCAAGTAAAGGTACCTAAGTGAGCACAAACACATTTAGCTCAGTCGAGATAACTTTTAATGATAGTAAAAGGAGAACATTAGGTTCAATCATGTGCTAGCATGATTTTCTTAAACTTAATTGAATCTAATTCAAATCAATTGAACTGGGTTAATCCAATTGAAGATATCTAGATTCAAATTCTTATTTGTCTGATCCAATTAGATTTAGTTCTATATGGTAATGCGATATGTCATGATCTCCATCATCGACATCATCGAAACTTCTTTTAATGGATCAAAACTCTTCTGATTCAGACAACTGGAATGATCGATCATCTAAATCATTATAATTGCTTCCAAAATCCACTAGTGACACCTAGCAGTATATGGTGGCAACCCATCAAAACTAAAAATGAATCTCTCATTGCAGCTACTTGTGTGATTAAGTTCTTCTATCTTGAGCCCCGATCAGATTAGGATTAAGGTGAACTCATCAAACCCTAATTTCTATCATATGATTCAATCATTCGATTCAAGTCCAATGTGAAAATCTTAATAGAAACTCTTTCTATTATTTCACTCTCTGCCATGGCCATGGGCTTATGAACTTGATTCTCATGATCATCAAGGGCTGCTCCTCATCCATCGAGGTAGATAGATTCTCTCTTGGTACAATCCAATTTCTACAATGAACATGCTATTGCCAACATACACTTCAGGATTCCAAATGGCCAGGAGATCGAGTCATGGTGTAGTCAAACTATAACATCCTCAAGGTGAACTGCCAATGCACCTCAGGTCAAAGAACCAGACACACCACTATAGCTTCGAGTCAGTCATCGACGAGAAGGTAAACTTTCTTATGACCACTCGAGGTGGTCACACTCAGTGCTCTCTTTCTCTAATGAGTACCTGTACTCTCACTCTAGTGTATCTACACCATAGACATAAGACTCATCTACTATAAATAAGTGATTGTACACTAACCTTTCAGATCAATCACCATCCTCATGATAATCCTATGGTCAGGAGCATTTTATGAGTTAATAAATTAAAATTCATGTCCTAAATTTTTAACTCTTGAAAATATAAATTATCATTACCATTAACTCAAGGGATGTATCTGAAGAAAAATCCTAATTTTTTGGATCAGGTTCGTTCAGATCTGATTAGATCGAGAGGCATATTTCAAAAATTCTTCTCTCATATTTAGATCAGATCTGACATGTTTAGATCTAATTTATAATGTGATAATTAAGAAAATAAAACTAAATTAATTTTAAATTAATTTTTATCTTGATCTTGGGTAATCTGATTATCCGTTGATGATCTTATGGAAGCTCTGAGGTTCTGGATATAGCCACGCAAGCGTCTGACCTCTACCGATATCCACTCAGACTGAATCTGGAGATCTTCTCCTTCTCTTTCTTTTCTCCAAAAATCAGATCTGGATCTGATTTGGAGGATCTTCAAAACACCTTTTGAAGATCACCCATCGTCTCTACAGCAGTGCTGCCTTCTTTCTTTTTCGTCAGTCTTTTCTTGCCTGACTCGCACTAATCAGAAGGCCTAACTTCCTTGGAAGTTGAGAGGAGAGAGAGGGCCAGATGATGGTGTAGAGAAGGAAGAGGGGCAGCCTTGGGGCGTGGGTTGGAAGAGGAGTTCTCAAAAGTGGGCACAGTTAGGGTCTTTTTATAGACTCTACTGCGCCATGCAGTGCTGCATCACCCTGGTCAATCACGTTACTTCGTTCAATCAGATCTAAATCTGATTGGTGGGATGACATCACCTGATCCAATCAAATGAGAGACCCATAGGTTCATTCTTAGATGGTCCCTAAGACTGGTCAAAGTAGATACCCAAGGGCCACCTAAGTAGAAACCAAGAAGCAACCTGGAGTCCCATCCGTATGGGACTCCAGCATCCCTATCCATGGGCGCATGCCATCCTAGGCATGCACCATCTTATTTTCAATTTTCAGAGAGGGGACAAGCCCTTATCTGCTCTCCAATAAGTGCATGACACATGGGCAGATGTCCAAGGGTCAAAGGTCAACGTCTGACTAAGTCAAAATACAAGAATTAGTAGGTGACAAAAAATGGCAGGTGTTGTCTCAAATTTATCTAATAAATTTAGACAATGCTTTTCTGACTTAGACAAGCTCCAGCCAGACCAGGTAAAGGTACCTGAGTGATCACAAACTTATTTGGCTCAATCGAGACAACTTTTATGATAGAAAAAGGAGAATGTTAGGCTCAATCGTGTGCTAGCACGATTTCCTTGAACCTAATTGAATCTCATTCAAATCAACCGAACTAGGTTAGTCCAATTGATGATATCTATATCCAAACACTTGTTTGTGTGGTCCAGTTAAGTTCAGTTTGGTATGGTAATGGGATATGTCATGATCTCCATCATTGACATCATCGAAACTTCTTTCGATGGATCAGAATTCTTTTGATTCAGACAACTTAGAGTGATCGATCATCTAAATCATTCTAATTGCTCCTAAAATTCACAAGTGACACCTAGCAGCATGTTATGGCAACCCATCAAAACTAAAAACGAACCTCTCAGTGCAGCTACTTGTGTGATTAAGTTCTTCTATCTTGAGCCTCGATCAGATTAGGGTTAATGTGAACTCGTCAAACCCTAATTTCTATCATATGATTTAATCATTCGATTCAAGTTCGATGTGAAAACCTTAATAGAAATTCTTTCTATTATTTTACACTCTCTGCCATGGCCATGGGCTTATGGACTTGATTCTCATGATCACCATAGGGCTGCTCCTCATCCACCGAGGTAGATAGATTCCATCTTAGTGCAATCCAATTTCTACAATGAACATGCTATAGCCAACATACACCTCAGCATTTTGAATGGCTAGGAGACCGAGTCATGGTGTAGTCAAACTATAACACCCTCAAGATGAACCGCCGATGCACCTCAGGTCAAAGAACCAGGCACACCACTGCTGCATCGAGTCAGTCATTGATGAGAAGGTAGACTTCCTTATGACTACTCGAGGTGGTCATGCTCAGTGCCCTCGTTCTCTAACGAGTATCTATACTCTCGTTCTGATGTCTCTACACCGTAGACTTAAGACTCAACTATTACAAAGAAGTGGTTGTACACTAACCTTTCGGATCAATCATCATCCTTATGATGATCCTACGGTTAGGAGCATTTTATGAGTTAATAAAAAAAATTCTTGTCTTAAATTTTTAATTCTTGAAAATAAGAATTATCATTACCATTAACTCAAAGAATGTATCACAGACACTAAATACACTTATGTGATAGAAAATAACCCATTTTATTATTTATAATCAAAATTATAATTTTGCCCTTAGAAGTGTATTACAAGTGTCAGCTAATTTTGGCTTCTAGGGCACACATATCTAACAAACTCTCACTTGACCTAAAGACAATTGGCTATAAATCTAAGTCCCATCTTCTCAAGGTGGGGTTCGATCTTCTACTATTCTAATGGCTTTGTAAGCGGGTCCGCCGCATTGTCTGCGGAGTCGACTCTCTTAACCTCGACATAATCCTTCTCGAGGTAATCACAAATGATGTGGTATCACCGCTCGATGTGCTTGAATTTCTTGTGAGACCTCAGCTCCTTAGCAAGAGCTATGGTGCCATTGTTGTCGCAGTACAGAGGAATGGCATCTGATGGCATCACTCCGATCTCCATGGTAAACTTTTTGTACCAAAATGCTTTCTTTGCAGCTTTTGATGCAACGATATATTCTGCTTCCATGGTGGAATCTGCTATCATTGCCTGTTTGAAATTTTTTCAACTGACAGCTCCGCCATTGCACAAAAATAAACTCTCAGATGTCGACTTTCGATCATCTACATCGGACATAAAGTTCGAGTCTGTATGCCCCTGAACTTGGAGTTCTCCATTACCAAAGACCAACAACATATCCTTAGTTCTTCCTAAGTACTTAAGGATATATTTCATAGAAGTCAAGTGTTCTTCACCTAGATTCAACTGATATCTGCTCGTGACACTCACGGCATGGGCTATATCAGGTCGTGTACATAACATGGCATACATGAGGCTCCCTATTGCTGAAGCATAAGGAATCTTGCTCATGCATTCTATTTCCTCAGGTGTGCTAGGACATATCTTCTTGGAAAGATGAATGCCATGCCTGAAGGGTACTAAACCCCTCTTAGAGTTTTCCATACTAAATCTCTTTAGTACTTTCTCTATGTACATCTTCTGTGAAAGTCCTAGCATCCTATTTGGTCTATCTCTATAGACCTTAATTCCTAGAATAAAGGATGCTTCTCCTAGGTCTTTCATGGAGAATTCTTTAGATAACCATATTTTAACTATGGTCAACATGGAAATATCATTTTCGATAAGGAGGATATCATCCACGTACAATACGAGGAAGACAACAGCGCTCTCACTGATCTTTTTAAAGACACATGGCTCCTCCTTATTTTTGATGAAACCAAACATTTTGATCACATCATTAAAATGAGTATTCTAGCTCCGAGATGCTTGCTTAAGTCCATATATGGACCTTTGTAGCTTGCATACCTTGTGATCATCATCACTGGATGTGAAACCTAGCGGCTGTTCCATATAGATATCTTCCTCAAGATATCCATTTAAAAATGCCATTTTTAGATCCATTTTCCATATTTCATAATCAAAATAGGCTGCAACAGTAAGCAATGTGCAAATAAAATTTAGCATAGCTACTAACGAAAAAGTATCCTGATAGTCAATGCCCTCACATTGACTATAATCTTTTACCACTAATCTAGCCTTGAATATCTCCACATTTCCATTAGCACCAATCTTTCTCTTGAAGATTCATTTACACCTAATAGGTACTATATCTTTTGGTGGATCTACCAAGGTCCAGACTTTGTTTGAGTGCATCGAGTCAATTTTTGACTTCATTGCCTCTAACCATTTCTCAAAGTCGATATCTAATATCGCCTCATTATAGGTTTTAGGATCATCACCATGAACCCCATTACCTATGAGGAACATTTTCTCTACATCCTCTGAAATAGTACCTAAGTACCTTTCAAGAGGATGGAAAATCCTTTTCGATCTATGAGGTGGAGGATGTAGTGTATGGATTTGTTAGATATATGTGCCCTAGAAGCCAAAATTGGCTGACACATGTAATACACTTTTAGAGGCAAAATTATAATTTTTACTATAATAAATAAAATGGGTTATTTTCTATCACATATGTGTATTTAGTGTCTGTGATACATCCTTTGAGTTAATGGTAATGATAATTCATATTTTCAAGAGTTGAAAATTTAAGACATGAATAATCATTATTAACTCATAAATGCTCCCGACCATAGGATCATCACGAGGATGGTGATTGATCCGGAAGGTTGGTGTACAATCGCTTCTCTTTAGTAGATGAGTCTTGAGTCTACGGTGTGGAGACACCAGGAGCGAGAGTACAGGTACTCGTTAGAGAACGAGGGCACTGAGCGTGACCACCTCGAGTAGTCATTAGGGAGTCTACCTTCTCGTCAATGACTGACTCGATGCTGCAGTAGTGTGTCTGGTTCTTTGACCTGAGATGCATCGGCAGTTCACCTTGAGGGTGTTATAGTTTGACTACACCATTACTCGGTCTCCTAGCCATATGGAACCCTGAGGTGTATGTTGGCTATGACATGTTCATTGTAGGAACTGGATTGCATCAAGATGGAATCTATCTACCTCGGTGGTAGAGGAGCAGCCCTATGATGATCATGAGAATCAAGTCCAGAAGCCCATGGCCATGGTAGAGTGAAATAATAGAAAGAGTTTCTATTTAGATTTTCACATTGGACTCGAATCGAATGATTACATCATATGACAGAGACTAGGGTTTGACGAGTTCACCTTAACCCTAATCTGATCGGGCTCAAGATAGAAGAACTTAATCACACAGGTAGCTGCACCAAGAGGTTCGCATTCAGCTCTGATGGGTTGCCACCATATACTGCTAGGTGTCACTGGTGGATTTTGGGAGCAATTAGAATGATTTAGATGATCGATCATTCTAGCTGTTCGAATCAGAAGAGTTCTGATCCATCGAAAGGAGTTTCGATGATGTCGATGATAGAGATCATGACATATCCCATTACCATACAGAACTGAACCTAACTGGGTCACACAAACAAGGGTTTGAATCTGGTGATCATCAATTGAACTGATCTAGTTCAATTGATCTGAATGAGATTCAATTAGGTTCAAGGAAATCGTGCTAGCACTCGATTGAACCTAACGTTCTTCTTTTACTATCATAAATAAGTTGTCCTGACTGAGCCAAAGGAGTTTGTGCTCAATCAGAGGCCTTCATATGGTCTGACTGGAGGTTGTCCAAGTCAGAAAAGGTTGTCTTATTTTGTAAGACATTACCTGCCATTTTTGGTCACCTGCCATTTCTTGTTCTTTGACTTTGGTCAAAAGTCTACCTTTGACTGGTCAAATGTTGACCATTGACACTTTGACTTTTGACCACATGTCATGCACCTATTGGAGAGCTGGTGGGGGCCTTGTCCCCCTGCCAGAACCTGGCAAGGAGAAGGGCGCACGCCAAGGGTGGCGTGAGCCCAAGTAGGAGGCGCCCAGGAGTCCCTTGTTGGACAAGGACTCCATCTCCTTTTTGGATTCCAATTAGAGTTCTCCTAAGAACCAAGTTTGACTGGTCTTAGGCACCATCTAAGGAGGAATCCAAGGGGTCTCTATTCCCACCAATCAGATTTAGATCTGATTTCACAAAGGGTTGTGATTGGTTGGGAAGAAGAGGAGTTGGATCACAAGCATAGTCTATAAATAAGACCCTGCGCCCAACTCAAAAAGCATTGAGAAATTTCCCACATGCCCCAAGGCTGCCTCTCCCTCTCCTCCTCCATGCCAAAGTCCATCTTCTCCCTCTCCTCTCCACGTCCAAAAGTGTTTTGGATTCTTGGTTGGTGCGAATTCAGATCAAGAGAAAGGCGATCAAAAAGCTAAGAAGGCTGCGCTGCTGCAAAAGGACGAACTGCTGATCTTCGAAAAGAGTTTTGAAGATCCTCCAGATCAGATCCAGATCTAATTTTTGGAGGTGTGATAGAGAAGAAGAGGATCTCCAGATCCAGCCTGAGTGGATACCGGTAGAGGCCAGGCGCTTGCGTGGCTAGATCCAGAACCTTCCGCTGCTTACAGGATCATCAACAGGGTAATAGGATTACCCAACATCAAGGTAAATTAAATTTGATTTAATTTATCTTAATTTTATTTTATTATTAGAATAATAAGAATCAGATCTAAAATATTTCAAGATCTAATTAGGATCAAAGAAAAAAATTTTTGAAATATATCTCTTGATCTGATCAGATCTGAACGAACCTGGATCCGAGAAATCAGGATTTTCCTTCAACTGGTATCAGAGCCAAGGTTCTAAAAGTGTTTAGATCTAATTTTAAATTTATTTTAATTAGAAAAATAAGTGATTTCAGATGTCACATGAGATGTGATCAGATCTAAAATCAGAAAAAATTAAAATTAAATGATTTGGATCTAAGATTAGAAAATATGCATGACTAGTTCTAAAATAGAATAGTTCTATAGAATAGTCTTGCATGTTTTCAATTTAATTTGATTAAATCATATTTTAGATCTATTTATTTACTATTTTTTGATATTATAATTATTATAATAACATCTAAAAAATAGTAAATAAAAATTATTTAATTTTAAATATCATATGAGATATGATTGATGCATGTCTAGACTAGTTGTAGAATAGTTCTACATAATTATCTAGATTAGAATTTATTTTGATTAGATCAATTTAAATCTAATTTTTTAGATTATTATGAGATAATTTAGATCTGAAAAATATGCATGATTCGATACATGAGATGTATGCAAAATATGCCATGATTAGATCTAATTTGTATATGAGATATATGATATAGATCTAAAACTATTTTGTAGTATTGCATGTTCCTGATTAAGGCGTTCCTCTTGGCCGTCCGGTCATAAGAATGAAGAAGGGTTTAAAGGCCCTCTCCTCCCATCCGATGGGGTGTTCTTATGATGTGTAGGGGTGCTGCGCGTTCGTCCTTAATCAGAAACCCAAAACTTACTTTCTGCAAAATCCTAGATCCTGAAACCCTAGGATTTATTGTGCATATTTTATTTATGAACCCTACTTAATTAAGAATTAAGATTATGAAATATTAATTAGGTCTAAAATTGAGAATTTTAGATCTAAGACATATTCATAATACTGGGTTCGGGCTTGGGTAGCTCAATTAGGTCTAAGCGGTTGATCAAACCGAATCAAGAGTTGGTTAGATGGGATCAACAATGCTTAAATTGACCAGCCTAATAGGATTAAGTCTGGGTCAAGATCGAGTCACGATCAAGCAAGACCTAATTAGGCTCAGAGGTTAGAGTCTGGATTGTAGGCTAACCCAATTGGTTCTGGCTCAACAATTTGGTGTCTAAGGTAAGTTTGGCACATACGACCGACTGATTTTTAATTGGAAGCTACTCGACCTGAATGCATTCTTGTACGAGTTAATGGCATATTCCTTCCACCGATCTCACTTACCTGGCCATATCTGTTGACACAGTTCTGATCTGAGGTGGTCAATAATCCGAGCTAACCCATGCCACTAGGTTAGTCATAATTGTTATGACTATGATAAGTCTAGTTTAATGAGACCTGAATCAATTCTCCCTAAGAAAAGATTAAGTCTGAGGTCTTCCACCATTGTAGATGTGCGGGCCCTTCCCGGGGTTGATTGTTCTCGGCTGGATACAGTGGCTCAGTTGCACCGGGAAAGATGCAACCATGTCTATTAGGCATTGGATGCTATGGGCTGGAGGATGAGTTGGGCTCAATATTTTGGATACGGTGAGAGACTCAATTAGGAAATCCAGTCTGTGCAAATGGTGGGTCTGACTTAACTAAGGAGTGGATCAATATTCTGGATACGGTGAGATTCATGAATTAGAGACCAAGTTTGGGTGCACCATGATTAGAGAATCATTGAACAAGAGTTGTTCACTCATTGGCTAACCCATCACCAATAACTGTTAGGTGAGGTGATGAGTCAGTTGGTGAGACCGCACCACCCACTAGAAATCATTAATCATGGAGATTTTTGCATCTCTACAGAGGGAGTGTAGGGATCCGAGAAAATAGTGGAAGCTAATTTATTTAAAAATAAAATTTCTAAATAAATTGGTCAAGTCATAATTACAGTATCTAACTAGAATCTTTGACTCTCTACAGAAAAATGTCTGCGTCCAACCCATTAGCACGTATCCTGGACACACATAGACTGACCGGACCCAATTATAAAGATTGGCTCAGGAACTACAAAATCATTTTGGGTTCGAGAAGTTAACCCATGTATTGGACCAGGACCCTCCCACCTTACCAGCCCGTCCATCCACTGAACAGAGAGCATCTCTAGAAAAATGGATAGACGAAGATAATAAGGCCAGATATTACATGTTGGGCTCGATGTCTGATGAGCTCCAGTGCCAACATGAAGATATCGGGACTGCTCGCCAAATGTTGGCTCACCTGCAGGAGATGTTTGGTGAACAGAGTCGCACAGCCAAATATCAAGTCACGAAATGACTTTTTAAGGCTAAGATGCGTGATGGGCAGTCAGTCCAAGATCACTGTCTGATGATGATCAAGGACATTGGAAGAGCTTGAGAAGCTCGGTGTGAAGTTAGACTTGGATCTGCAGAACGATATTATTCTGCAATCCTTGACTGATGCATATGGGCAATTCATCATGAATTACCACATGCATAAACTTCAAAATTTCTTGGCCGAATTAATGAATATGCTGGTTACCGCTGAGCTTTCTATGAAAGGTTCTAAAGGCTCAGTTCTTGCTATGAAACGGACTTCTTCCAAAAGAAAGTCTTATGAAAGAAAAAGAAGTCTGCAAAAAAGCAGAAGATGGAAGGAGCAAAGAAGAAGAAGGCAGAGCTGAAGAAGAAGGCCGCTGTCAAAGAAAAGTGTTTCCATTGCAATAGCGACGGCCACTGGAAGCGAAACTGCCCTACATACCTAGCCATCCTGAAGAACAAGAAGGAAGGTCCTTCTGGAGGTATGCTCATTATTGAGTCTAACCTTAGAGTTTCTTCTGCATCCAGTTGGGTGCTTGACTCTGGTTCTAGTGCTCATCTATGCACTTCCATGCAGGGTCTTGAGGATAGCAGAAGGTTGAGGGATGGAGACATGATCCTATGCATCAGAAATAGAGCAAGAGTTGCTGCAGTGGTGGTGGAAACATATCCTTTTCGATTACCATCTGATTTAGACTTAGTTTTGAAAGACTATTATTATATGCCTACAGCTAGCAGGAATTTGATTTCTATTTCATGCTTAGCACTAGAAGGCTATGTGATTACCTTCTTTAAGGACCGTTATAACATTCTTTATGAAAGAAATAAAATT